>CM059342.1:3641837-3661837 GCA_030340685.1 Protosalanx chinensis | reverse complement strand
TAATTATTTCGGCCCTACAGTTCTTGAAACATCAGCTGTGCCAACTTTTTTTGCACGAGCAGTTTCAGGTAAAATGGGCCAGCTGTTCAGGTTAAATGGGCCAGTGAAACTGCAAAGGGAAATAGTAATTTATCATCAATTTTAATTTTAAAACACAGTTGCTTATACAGCCACATAACATTTAAACTGCATTAAACAAACATATTCATATGTGCCATTAAAAGAAAACCTCATTTTGGGTGCAAACCCTTATATTCAAATGTTCAATTAAAAAAAGTTCATTTTGGAATAGCATAGATTAGTAAAGTGATGTCAGTGGTGTGTGTGTGTTTGTTTGTGTGTGTGTGTGTGTGTGTGTGTGAACACATTTAGAACGAAATGTACAAAGGTTGGGAGAGTGGATTGTAGTGGTCTTTCGGTGGTCTTGCTGGGGGCGAAAGCAGTCTTGGGGAGAATATCTTTATTGAGAGGGAACATCCCTGTCCCCCGGAACCCTGCCTGGGCATTTTCAATAGTGGCAGCCTTTGCCCAAGCCCTGCTGAACACCGCAAAGAACTCCATCCTTGACAGCTTCTGCCCAGCCATCATCCTTGTCCACTTCCTCCCTTCCTGGTCCCAGTGATGTTTTAGACTCTTGAAGAGGGCCTTGTCTGCCGGTTGCAGCGCATGGGTTGTGTGGGCAGGGTAGCACATGATGTGCACATTCTTGCTCTTCAGTAGCTTAATAAACTCCAGGTTATAGACGTGGCTACTGTGGCCGTCAAGGAGGAGAAGGTGGGGCCTGGGGTCATCCCTGGGGAGGGACTGAATGAACATTTGACCCCACTCCAGAAAGAGGTCAGAGGTAATCCAGCCATTGTCTGAACACCTTACGCTGGTGTTCTCCGGGCATCCCCGTAGCCACTCAGAACGAACACACTTCCCCTTAAAAATAATTATTGTTCGACTGTATGTGCCTTCTGCATTAAACGCTGCCAGACAAGTTGTTGTCTCCCCCTTCTCTCCGGCACACACTTCCACACATGGTTGGCCAACCTGTCCAACGACCTTTGTCGAACTGAACTGATCCTGAAGCCCAGACTCGTCACAGTTCCATATATGTGACGGTGTGCCCTCAATACCCAGCTCGACCAAAAGGCTCTCATACTGGTTAAACCACTGGCTAACCACCTCTTTGTTGAGTCCAGCAGCCCGTGCTGCAGACAGGACCTCTGGCTTGTGCATCCCAAGCTCTGGGTTGCGCTTTAGAAAGTTCTGAAACCAGTAATATCCGGCCCTCCCTGCTGTCTTGGAGAAACCAGATATGTTGTTCTTGGCTGCAAAATCAAAGGCCACTTTCTGGACATCACGTTTTGTGAAGGGAAACCCCCTCTGCGCCAATGTCTTGAGCGTGGCAGCAAGCTCCCTTTCCGCCTCCTGTGGAAGGTAGGGCTTCCGCCCTGACACATGTTCACTGCCAGTCACCTTTCCACTGATGCATCTTTGCAGTGTGGATCGCGGAACACCCCATGCTCTTGATAAGAGGTGCACACTCACTGTAATTCCTTTCTTCACTCCCTCCATGTATTCATCTAAGGCCCCCTTCATCCTCTCCTCTTTCCACAGATTGTAATTGTTTGGCCTTCCTTTCCCTCCCTGTTTTATCTTTGTATCCTTTCCTCTCTGGTCCTTGCTCCTCCTCTCTTTTCTCTCTTTCTGTCTCCTCTCATTTCCTCTGCATTCCTTTCTCCTCACCTGTTCTCTCACTTCCTGTCTCCTCTGCTTGTCTCCTCTCTCATCCTTCCTCCTCCTCTCACTTACTCTCTCTTTCCTTCTCCCTCTCTCCTCTCCTCTCGCTTCCTTCTCGTTTGCCATACTCGCTGTAAATAAAATATCTACTACCATTATTACTGTTGTGGGGGTCATGGTGTGACACAAACACACACACACACCCACACACACTCAAACACATGTGTATGTGTGTTTGTGAGTAACACAGATGATGGCCCATTTTAGCTGAAACCTTGTTGCCCATTTTACCTCAGTGGGTTAAGGTAAATTGGGCCACCAAGAAAAACATCACTTTTTCAAAAAATATGTTCATATACCAAACTAACAACATTGTTTATGATTGATGCCATCAAGACAGATATTATGCATCGTTTTTTTATGTGCATGTTTTTTTTTTTATAGATTTATCATCCTTATAATAGTTTAGTTAGATTTGGTATGCCAGGCTACTTACCATGCAGCTTTCTGGTGCAGTCTTGTTTGAATTATTGCCCTGCCCACCATAGCAACCATTAAGCAATCAAATACCCTGTTACTTGTCAAGCACAGTTATGACAACAGTTTGAAATCCTTTGCAGTCATTGGCTCTAAATCCCAGAGGGGCTGGGACCCCCAAACCTTAAATGGCCCATTTTACCTGATGGCCCATTTTACCTGATATCACCCTATATCCGATTTGAAATATTTCAAGTAAATAGTTTCCGACAGACAAAAATGTAAGGTTTCAAAATGTAACAGGGTCTCTTTAACAAACGTTGCGTTTTGTGAAAATGGATGAATGGAGATAAAAACTTCCCACGCAAAGGTTGTTATTAATAAAACGAGTTAAAAACGTAACTTGACGGGAGAATGTGGTCATCACAGTACCGCGGCTCCTACCACCACTGACCCATCTGCAAGCCTGAACACACGGTGGGAATTGGCGACGCAGATGACGGTACTACTGTATATTCAGACTGCAGAAAGTAAATGCCAGAAGAGAAAGGCATTACTCGTAATGTACGAGTACGTTTATTTGTGGCTTGGTGATGGACAGTACATTCTGTACTGTACAAGGGACACAGCATGAAGGAGATTGGACGCAGAACATTATGTGCTGTAAAAGCCCCCCCCCCCCCCCCATTCTGTCTACTTCCTGAATCGACCCCTCATTGGAGACAATAGATTAAAGAACTAAATGATTCCTTGCTGTCACGGATGAGGGACTAAGGAATCACAGAGATCGAAGCAAGGATTGATTTACGGTTTGGGGGACTCTTTGATGTGAGCATTATATAATCTGTTGCAATGAAGATATCGGGTCTGTCTCACAGAAGGATAAGTTTATTCCTTGAGACAGGACTTGTTGTATTTTTTGTAGTAATCTTGTGCACGTTCAATGAATAATAATAATATATATATACACTACCGTTCAAAAGTTTGGGGTCACCCAAACAATTTTGTGTTTTCCATGAAAAGTCACACTTATTCACTACCATATGTTGTGAAATGAATAGAAAATAGAGTCAAGACATTGACAAGGTTAGAAATAATGATTTGTATTTGAAATAAGATTTTTTTTACATCAAACTTTGCTTTCGTCAAAGAATCCTCCATTTGCAGCAATTACAGCATTGCAGACCTTTGGCATTCTAGCTGTTAATTTGTTGAGGTAATCTGGAGAAATTGCACCCCACGCTTCCAGAAGCAGCTCCCACAAGTTGGATTGGTTGGATGGGCACTTCTTGCGTACCATACGGTCAAGATGCTCCCACAACAGCTCAATGGGGTTCAGATCTGGTGACTGCGCTGGCCACTCCATTACCGATAGAATACCAGCTGCCTGCTTCTGCTCTAAATAGTTCTTGCACAATTTGGAGGTGTGTTTAGGGTCATTGTCCTGTTGTAGGATGAAATTGGCTCCAATCATGCGCTGTCCACTGGGTATGGCATGGCGTTGCAAAATGGAGTGATAGCCTTCCTTATTCAGAATCCCTTTTACCCTGTACAAATCTCCCACCTTACCAGCACCAAAGCAACCCCAGACCATCACATTACCTCCGCCATGCTTAACAGATGGCGTCAGGCATTCTTCCAGCATCTTTTCATTTGTTCTGCGTCTCACAAACGTTCTTCTTTGTGATCCAAACACCTCAAACTTGGATTCATCCGTCCACAACACTTTTTTCCAGTCTTCCTCTGTCCAATGTCTGTTTTCTTTTGCCCATCTTAATCTTTTTCTTTTATTGGCCAGTCTCAGATATGGCTTTATCTTTGCCACTCTGCCCTGAAGCCCAGAATCCCGCAGCTGCTTCTTCACTGTAGATGTTGACACTGGTGTTTTGCGGGTACTATTTAATGAAGATGCCAGTTGGGGACCTGTGAGGCGTCTGTTTCTCAAACTAGAGACTCTAATGTACTTATCTTCTTGTTTAGTTGTGCAACGCGGCCTCCCACTTCTTTTTCTACTCTGGTTAGAGCCTGTTTGTGCTGTCCTCTGAAGGGAGTAGTACACACCGTTGTAGGAAATCTTCAATTTCTTAGCAATTTCTCGCATGGAATAGCCTTCATTTCTAAGAACAAGAATAGACTGTCGAGTTTCAGATGAAAGTTCTCTTTTTCTGGCCATTTTGAGCGTTTAATTGACCCCACAAATGTGATGCTCCAGAAACTCAATCTGCTCAAAGGAAGGTCAGTTTTGTCGCTTCTGTAAGGAGCTAAACTGTTTTCAGATGTGTGAACATGATTGCACAAGGGTTTTCTAACCATCAATTAGCCTTCTGAGCCAATGAGCAAACACATTGTACCATTAGAACACTGGAGTGATAGTTGCAGGAAATGGGCCTCTATACACCTATGTAGATATTGCACCAAAAACCAGACATTTGCAGCTAGAATAGTCATTTACCACATTAGCAATGTATAGAGTGTATTTCTTTAAAGTTAAGACTAGTTTAAAGTTATCTTCATTGAAAAGTACAGTGCTTTTCCTTAATAAATAAGGACATTTCAATGTGACCCTAAACTTTTGAACGGTAGTGTATATATTAATATAAAACGTTTATAACCGCCAATTGAACTTTGCAGTCACTTAGTTTCTTCGAGAGAACCTTTCCTCAACCCCGTGTGGGTGCGTCATCATTCATCATTTCGGATCATTCTGACCGGGGACTCCAGGGGGGGGACTCCAGGGTCAAAACACTCCAAGAAACATTCAGAAGAAAGAGGCTGATTTCATGAGTTTGTTAATGTGTAATAAATCATATATTTATCTGTGGCTGTCATCATTTGTAAAAACGTACAAACACGCAAATGTCTTGTGTGAGAATGTTGAAATCGCATCAATACGTTTGAGGACCTTGACCCGTTTTGTGCGTGCGTGCGTGTAGGTGTGCAAGTGCAATGCGGTCCTTGGAAGAATCGATACCTAAAAGAGGAAGAAGAGCAATAGCCTTCACTGTCGCATTCTCAATCGCAATCAGTACACTGCACCCTACTCCTTGATGTCAGATTCAGATTCAGATTCAGATTACTTTATTGATCCCGAGGGAAACTCCTTTGTATCAACGGCACACTGTCTCGCAAAGCACACAAGGGTAGGGGTGTGAGGTAAAAGATTAGAAAGTGTACACAGGGATAGGGGATGGGGTCAATAACAATAAGTAAAAAAATTGTGGGTGAGGTGAATCCACCCAGGGAGCATAATGATTATGTACAGAAGCTATACATTTACAATTATACAGTATTGGTCTTGTATAATGTACAGTATTATATTAGAATGTACATGATTTTCAGTTTTTGTACAGAATGTGCAGAATGTACAGCAGAATATACAGGATGTCCAGAATAAAGTGCAGGTTACAGACTATACCCTTATAATTTATACAATTCAATTACAATTATGCAAGTAATTGGGATGTACAGGATTTACAGTTATTTGCATCATATACAGGATATACAGGATTTACAGGATGTCAAGCTACTATAGCAATGCATGACACATGCATTGTATATTCTGATTATACTGTTCATACTGTGTATAATCTGAGTATACTCATATTTATTATGTTCTGTTTAATAACTGTTTTGCACTTCTGGTTGGACGCTAACTGTATTTCGTTACCCTGTACTTGTACCTGTGTAATGACATTAAAGTTGAATCTAATCTAATCTAATTAACTGTTAAGATCGTCATGGTATCAGTGCAACAGAACACATAAAAGGTCATTTACTGTATTATTTGTTATCAGAATGTTGACCCAAAGAAGGAGTGACAGTAAGTGTCCCCAGTCCTCATGGCAATGGAGAGATGAAAAGACAAATACAAAATGATGGATTCTGTTTCAACCGTATCAACATTTCATAACAGTTTTCAGTTCAACAAAACAGTTCAACAAAACATCAAACACAAAACATTTGTCCATCAGTGATTGAATGGCCGTTTCCAAGTTCTCCATGGAGACTGGTGAATATAAAGGTGCGCAAGAACTCAGGTTTGTTCTAGAACACTTGGAACCTGACAGGTGAGACCACTGCGCTCAGACACTCACTTCTGGTCCTCCTTGGTGCTTTTCACGTGTGTTGTAAATATCTTCACGTTGACAGAAAATTGAGTTAGAGAAAAATAAATGGAGTTGGTTTAGAATGTGTCACTGATTGTAATTCAGCCACATGGTAGGTTTGTACACTTGATTGAACTTTCTGCCTGTCAATTACAGTATATTGTGTCTCTTGTTACTTTAAGTTAGGTTAGATCTGAAATCTGCCTTTAAGTCTGATCTGTAAGACTGTTAGCCACTGACCATATGGAAGTAGCTTAACCCTTGTACTCTCTTCACATTGTTATTGTTAAAAATGCAGTCTGGACTCAGACCAGTGTACAGATAGGTAGATAGGGTGTGTATGTTTTAAACTCTGTTTGCAGGTGGGGCTGAGCTGATCAAACCGTATGAGCGACATGGATCAAGGAGACCTCGAACTGCCTCTTTCACCCGATGGGTTTAACTGGCCATTTTATTTTCAAACTTCGTTTCTTTTCCCAGTGCTTCCGGTCCGATCTGAAAGATGCCGCGCGCCATGACGATGATTTCAGAGTGGGTGCTGTTCCTGCTGTCCGTGCAGGCTGCTGCCATCGTTGCCTCGGGTAAGATTTGCCCTCCGTTACATCCACATGGACATGGTGGTCTTACCTAACAAAAGTACATATATACATCCATTTGTTTCAGCAAGGGGAAATCATAAAAAGGGCGATGAACATGCATCCCAAAACGGCTAGCCAGTAGTACTGCGCTCATATTTGTAAATGACCTTCCAGACCTCTCTACCTGTCTCTCTCTTCTTTTCTCTCTCTACCTGTCTACCTGGGGGGTCAGATGGCTCAATGGTTAAGGTAAATGATGTGTCCTTGGGCAAGGCACTTCGCCCTACTTGCCTCAGGGAAAATGTCCCTGTACTTACTGTAAGTCGCTTTGGACAAAAGCGTCTGCTAAATTAATAAATGTATATGTCTATTTACCTGTCTCTTTCTTCTTGCCTCTCTCTACCTGTCTCTTTCAGTGAGTAATATCTTATCTCGGTCCTTAGCTCTCCTAGACCATGACGCCGAAACGGTCCCTCCAACTCCCCCCCCTGTGGTGTTCCAGTGTGGGGGTTCACCTTGCCCAGCAGGCCAGGACTGCATCAGCGTCGACGGAGACCTTCGCTGTGCTGACCCCTGTAGCCAGTATTCAGTTCTGGACGATGCCTGGCGCTCAACAGACTTCAGAAACGATGGTACCCTGCACTGTGTAGCAGAGACCACGACGCATAACACAACTGCCGGATTCGACTGGCCCCACTCTCATCAAGAGGATTTCCAAAAAGATAACACAACTGCCGGATCCGACTGGCCCCACTCTCATCAAGAGGATTTCCAAAAAGACAGACACTTTCAAGATTCCAAAAACAGCTCACAAGGTCAATAACCCAGGAATAACTGAAAGGACTCCAGGACTTCTGTGTGACTTAATGTAGATGTAATAATGATGTTTAATGTAAAACCCTTTCTCCAAAACACAAACAGATCATTCTTAGTATTGAAATAATCGTGTATGACTAACAAAATCACTAATTGATAAAGTATGGCTAGATATGGATGTCAAACAGAACCCACAGACATCTGGAGAAATCTAACACTGAACAAGGACCCCCCCCGGCCAGAGATAACAGGAGGCTGTTGTCTCAAAGCCCTGATCCAATAAACAGAGGTCACAGCACAAAGACGAACCCCCTTGGTTATGGTATAAAGCACGGAGAACAGGCTTTGCTCTCTCTCTTTCCACGGACCTAACCTGAGACCATCAGCTAACTGCCGTCTGAGGAGAACCCTAGAGGCGATACCTGTGCCCTTCCCTGATTTGATCAACCAAGGAGGACATCAGATACTTTCTTCTGCAACTAAACGTAACTGGCTAACTTAAATTCTTACTTGTGAACTTTGGCATAGTCTGTGACGGTAAATGTGCTAAATAGTGAATCTCCTAACCTCATGATAACCAAGCTTAGAGTAACTGTTCTTGTGTCGTACCCTGGCCTTCCTAACCCCTCCCCCTCCTTGTCTGCCTTGCTCCTTCACAATTGGCATAACACACTGTATCAATTATCCAACTAACATACATAGGCTCTAGTATTTGTTACCATCAATTCATTTGTCTTAAATAAACCTTTGTATAAACTTCTCGTTATCGGATCTGCACTAATTTTAAGGAACTGCATGATTTCAGTTTATGAGACTGATCATTAAGAGGCTATTATTTGTTCATTAATCCACAAGGTTTTCCTCAATCCCTTTACAAATATTGCGGTGGTGCCCCTGTTTTATTCAATAAGGCAAACAGATATGAGATAAAATTAATTAATAGATTAATACCATTAATTGCAGTACCCTTTTCTACCAGTTAGCTTAACCGTTAGCTTCCCCGCTACAACTGTGACAGGAATGTCATTTGGCAGGGATGGTATCGTGTGTTCCTGGGAGGCATCAGTACCGAGATGCCAGAGGTGTGTGTGGAAAAGAACATGTGTGGGACCAATTCCCCGTTGTGGCTGACCGCTCCTCACCCCCTGCTGGGAGACGGGGTGGTGGAAAGGGATGTGTGTGGGACCTGGGGTGACGACTGCTGTTTCTTTGAGGCGAACCCCATCCATGTCAAAGCCTGTCCTGGCAACTACTACGTCTACAAGCTTGTTGAATCAAAAGCTTGTAACATGGCCTATTGTGCAGGTATGTAATCACTGACTGCGTCTCATCGAATGTTTCTATTCACAGTTGTCATTCGTCCATTCGATCTCTCAAGTGTTATTGCAGAACAACAGCTGTTTTAGACCGGTCCTGTTGTTGACCTTTCTTCCATAGTCAGTCAAGGGAATGCCACCACCCCTGTCCCTCCCCCCACCACTCCCCCCCCTGTGGTGTTCCAGTGTGGGGGTTCTTCTTGCCCAGTAGGCCAGGACTGCATCAGCGTCGACGGAGACCTTCGCTGTGCTGACCCCTGTAGCCAGTATTCAGTTCTGGACGATGCCTGGCGCTCAACAGATTACTACGATGGTATGGAGCGCTGTGACCAGGATGTCGATTGGCAGGGATGGTATCGTATGTACCTGGGGGGCATCGGTACTCGGATGCCAGACACGTGTGTGAAAGAGAACCTGTGTGGGACCCACGCCCCATTGCATCTGACCGCTCCTCACCCCCTGCTGGAAGATGGGGTGGTGGAACGAGGTGTGTGCGGGAACTTTTTTTTCGAGTTAGAGAGTCATGTGGCTGAGTGGTTAAGGCAGTGGTTTAGTAATCAGAAGGTCCCTGGTTTGAATCCCAGCTGTGCCAATGTGATGTTGTGTCTTTGGGCAAGGCACTTCCCTCGGGGGGGGGAATGCTTGCTTTAAGTCGCTCTGGATAAGAGCGTCTGCTAAACGACTAAATGTAAACGAATGTTTATATTCACAGCTGTCATTCGTTGGGTTTGAGCTCAGTATTATTTCAGAACAACTCTTCACACAACTTTTTTAGAACGGGCCTGTTGGCTGCCTCTCTACATACAGTCATTTGATCCGTATTCTAGTACTAATCGTACGTCGTTGTTGCTTTGGTTTTCTTGTCATCCCCAAGAGGCCGTTCCGATCTCCCCAGAGCTGGTGTGTGAGAGGACCTACCTTGATGTGGGTGTCCTCACGTCTCAGTTTGAGGCCAAAAACCTGGACCTTTCCTCCGCTCACTTGGCCGATCCCAGCTGCTCCCACAAGGAGCGTAACGGGACGGCCTGGTTCCACATGGGGCGCAAGGAGGGCAGCTGCGGAACCGTTCTTACGGTGAGAGCAGAGATACTCACCTGTCTGTCCACCACCTTTATCCTACATCTCTCAAGGGAGTCAGTTGGCTCAGCGGGTTAAGGCATTGGCCTCATGAGCGGAAGGTTGTGAGTTCAAACCCTGGTTGTGGCTAAGCAATGTTGTGTCCTTGTGCAAGGCACTTCACTCTACTCACCTCAGGGCGAATGTCCTTGTGCTTACTGTAAGTCGCTTTGGATAAAAGTGTCTGCTAAATGAGTATTTATTTATCCTTCTTTTCTGTCTAACAAATCCTGCCCACCATTCACCTCCTTCCTCTTCTCCCCCCCCCCCCCCCCCCTCTCTTTCTCCAGTCCAACAGCAGCCACGCCATCTACTCCAACAGTCTGTTTATCTACCCGTTAAGTGAGACCATGGTTCAACCCCTGATAGTCCCTTTCTCCTGCTCCTATCCTCTGGATACAGAGGCCAGCCTGGATGTGGCCATCAAACCATACCTGGAGTAGGTGGATGCACTTAGACAGAAACAACCGCACACGTCTATTATCCAAAAACAAATGCTCTCTGTCGTGCTCCCCCTATCTCTCTCTCTCTCTCTCTCACACACACACACACACACACAAACACACACTACTCTAAATGCTGTTTTATGTTCCCATCTTGTCAGGCTTGGAAATGACGTTTCCAGCAAGGGTCCCAAGGCCAAGACCTCCATGTCTCTGTTCCGTGAGGCCAACTACACAGAACCTTACTCTGCAGGCCCTGTCACTCTGCCCGTGGGCTCCATCCTGCATGTGGGCGTGTCCGTTGAAGAGATGGACCCTCAGGTCTTTGTGGTCGTTCTGGAGGACTGCTACGCCACCCACTCCTCCGATCCTGATGACCCCCTTAAACACTTCCTCATCCATGACAAGTATGTGACTGGGAGATCAGATAGAGATCAGTGTGTAGGTACTGGGGTCAAATGGCTCAGCGGGTTAAGGCGTTGGCCTCATGATCGGAAGGTTGTGAGTTAAAACTCCGGTTGTGGCTATGTGGTGTTGTGTCTTTGGGCAAGGGACTTCATCCTACTTGCCTCAGGGGGATTTTCCCTGTATTTAATGTAAGTCGCTTTGGATAAAAATCGAGCTTTCATCGCTCTCCTCCAGGTGTCCCACCGACCGTCGGCAGGTGACCGTGGATGAGAGTGGCTTGTCCCTCCAGGCTCGCTTCTCTGCGCTGCTGTTCCTGTTCCAGGGGGACTACAGGGACGTCTACCTGCACTGCAGCCTCAGCCTGTGTGACCAGAGGAGGTCCTCCTGCTCTCCTGTGAGTCTTCCCACCCTCCTTCTTGGTGTCTCTGACCCTGCTATTTCTTCTGGTCTCTCTAGCCTCGTGTACTCGTGTCTCTAGGCTCTCCGATTGTAATGACTTCATGTGTTCCCTAACGTTCCATGTTCTCGCTGGTCTTTCCAGTCGTGCTCTAGAAGGCCGGCCCGCTCTGTCTCTACCTCCATCCACCTCAAGCCCCTGACCATTGGACCAATCACCTGTGAGTATGGGCTGCAGCTGCCTCTGGATCAGTCATGATGACGTTACAGTGAAGGTCTCTAATGTAAGAATGTGTTTGTGTCTGATCTCTGATCTTTCAGGGAGTCCCGAATGAGCTGATCATGTCACTCCTCCCTCAGAACAGATTTCTGGATTTTCTTTAAACATGAAACTATAATCACAGTCACCACAACATACTTTCTCTTGTCTTATGTTAACTGGGATGTTACACTGAATGTGCAACCTTGGAAATATTTCTGTATTATCATACTGGGTGACTTCATTTAATAAATTGAATTAATCAGAAATTTCAGCTTCGGTCATTGATTTTAGACTGAGATCTCTGAGTTGATAACCTGAGAGAGTGGAAGCAAAGGTCTGCTGGAACTGAGTTGAATGTCAGTTGACGTTAATATGCTACTGAGCAGTTACTTAAAGCCAATAGTGCGTCAACATACACACCGTAAAAAGAAAAACTTTGAGGTAGTCATCTGGACTACAGGTCGACACAGGCCCAAAACGTTGTACCTGAACCCAGAGAGAGCCGTATTGTGCTACACTGAACTGACCTGGACCCGTCTATTATTTAGAGAGTTGGACCCGGGCCTGTAAAGAACCCACACATGGTGATAATGTAGGGGAGACCAGGGACGGTTGTAACAAAAGATGGTTGTAACACCTTAGTTTCCTCAAATCATAAAGAAGCTAGAGCAATGACACACACTCCGCACATTATCAATAACATTATCTATCTGCTTTAAAAAATTAACATGCATTTCTGACTGCCAGAGAAAGTTGCCAGCAAAAATGTATATAGATATATATTTTGTATCACTGTTTTAGTAGCTAAAAACAGAATAGACTCAAATGTAAAAAGAAAAACAGCAATCAGTTTAGCTCAGTGTAACTCAAACCATAACTGGTGATTCAGGGACAGTTGTAAATGGTGTTCCAACTGTCCCTAAACCAATTACTACAATTTATACATGTTTTTACTATCATTTATCTAACATTATTATTGTATTTATTACTTTAGGGGTTTCATTGTAGGGTTTTTATTCATTAAGGGTATATTTAGCATTAATTTAGGGTTGATTTAGGGTTTAACCCTAAACCCGGTTTACCCATTGATTTATGGGTTTAACCCTGGACAGATCCTGTAGCCTAAATCTGTTAGCATTAGTGAGGGAGCATGCATGCTAAGGGCATGTAAACTACATGTTAAAATCTTACATTAATAAATCAAATCAACACATAATGAAACGTCCTGCTTGAATCTCTTCTTCTTCTTGGTTGACACAGCGTTTTGATTATTCAACTCACATCGTTGATCATAAATTTAGCTAGACTACATCTTGAAGTGACCGAGTGAAAAACAACATAGTTGCTATTGACATTAGGTGGACTGGATGTGGGCTGCGAGCCGACTTTGAATGCGGAAGACAGTGAGCATATAGCAGCCCATTCGAGCATTATAGAAAACATTTTATCCTAAAACATTTCATACTTCATACGTTGTTCAAAACAACCCTTGCACATTGCAGCTGACTTACTCTGGTAATGATCGGGTGTTGTCCAAGTTTGAGCGACTCGGGTATTACACACATTTCCGGATCCGAAGTAATAGATGGAGACCAAACCCAGACCTGGCTGACCATTTAAAATATACAGTAATCTCTCGCTATATCACGATTCACTTTTCACGGTTTCGCTACTTCGCTAATGTTCGCTACTACATTGTGTTCTGCATTCTGATTGGCTGAACAATTTCTCCGCTTCTTCTCTACTTGTGCGTCAAAAACGTTGCGGTTTACTGTGATACTGTATGTGCTGTACACGTGCAAAACAGCTAGCCAAATAAAATACACGTAAATGTCTCTTGTACAAGCAAATTATCTTAACCAATAATGTCAACAAAACGTTCTGCACCGAAAAAGGCACCTGCGGTCGGACCCAAAAGGCAGAGGAAGACGGAATGAATGAATCTTTAATTTAATTGGAGCTGACTCACAAAGAAAGCCCAGCAGAGGATGTACTTCCTGCGGCAACTGAAGAAATTCAGCCTGCCAAAGACAATGATGGTGCAATTCTACACTGCCATCATCGAATCCATCCTCACCTCCTCCATCACCGTCTGGTACGCTGCTGCCACTGCCAAGGACAAGAGCAGACTGCAGCGTATCATACGTGCCGCTGAGAAGGTGATAGGCTGCAACCTGCCATCCCTTGAGGACCTGCACACGATAAGTTCTCTAAAACGGGTGAGGAAGATTGCGGCCGACTCCTCCCACCCTGGACATTATGTGCTTCAGCTGCTCCCTTCTGGCAGGAGGCTGCGGTCCATCCGGACCAAAACCTCTCGCCACAAGAATAGTTTCTACCCCTCTGCTATTGCCCTCTTCAACAGGGCCAAGGACTCAGTTTGAGACATCCACCAACACCCCATACCCCCCCCCCCCTCCAGAATCCCACTGCACTCTGCCACTTTAGCACACAACACTTTAAACTTTAAAAACTTACTGCTGTGATTTTTGCACCACTGTTTACACTACTCAAAATCAAATCAAAATTTGTATAGCCCTTTTTACAAGCAATGTCACAGAGGGCTTCACATATGCCCATAGAACTGCCCCTCAACCAACCTAAACCCTCAAGGAAGACAAGGAAAAACTCCCAGAAAAACTCACTAGGAACAAAAAATGGAAGAAACCTTGGAAGGAGGACGCCCCCATCAACTCTGCAGATATCCAGGATGGAAGGATAGTCTGGGATATGATATGCCACAATGTCTTTTCACATTAATAATGATATCCACCACGAAACAAAATTAATAAACACAAAATCACAGCAATTTATATGGTGTCTTTTATTTTCTACAACAAAAAAGATAAATGAAAAAGGTTAGATATTCATATATTTTAAATACTGAATTCACCTATGACCATACACTCACTTTTAGCTTTTCTTTGAAAATGTTGATTTCCAGATCAGATTTTAGATTTTTTTTGGTAAGAATTCTATACAACTCTTTCATTGGCAACTTAAAATACAGTAGATTTAGTGTTACATAATGTAATAAAAAAATTATACAGAATGAAACTGGCATTTACTGTAAATCACTGAACTGTGTTCATCTGTGCACCAGAAGTTGATGGACCTTCCTCCTGCTGTTCTTCCACACTTTGGGGGGGAGATTAGAATGACCATTTATAGATATAAACTTAGATTATATAAACTACTCCACATAAAATGTGAATGTGTACATTGTTTGATGTGTAGACATATAATATTAACATTAACTCTGTAGGCCTCTGTGGCAGCACAAACAGTTCCTAATCCCCATCATCCTGTAAAGATGAGCATTCCATAAAGTTCACTTCATAACACTATTTGTAATAATTTATGGTATATTGAGTAGGCTACTTACAACTGCCAGGGGTTCTGTGGAGACAGGAGGCTCCAAGAGACAGATATTACCATGTTGGGATCAACAAAAAAAACAACCCGAAGTAATATAAATGGAAATATAATTCAATATGGAATTATTTTTAACATACTGTAGTTAGACCTCTTACATTTTATGTAGGCAGTTAAATCTATATATATATATTTTATATTTCATTTTAATCTGCTGCAACGTTATTTTAATGCCTGCAGGATTGCACCTATACATGAATATTAAATTAATAGGTTTAACAAAAATTATGTTATTCTAGTTTCACCTCAGATTTTATAACAGTTGATAATTTACGGTAAAACAGTTCTTAATTACTAACTACAAATGACATCCTTAACCAGTCTATTTAGGTTAATGTAATAATTACGATCTCTAGAAAGTATAAGTCTACTTTCTAATTTGGTCTATTTGCATTTAATGTTACATCCACTCTTGTTTCATACAGAATGGTTTTAAATGCTTTAAATGACAGTATGTAGATAACTTAGTAATTAATTACACCCAACACTGTATAATTGATTTTTTTCATACTCGCCATAAACTTGGATAAGCCTTTCCGGTTCTGTTTGGGAGAAATACGCTTCCCTTACGCTGTTACCATATCTACGCTGCATTGATAATGGCTTTATATAGTTGCGGTGCACACGCTTAAAGTCAGAAACAGCCAACTCAGAGTTGATAAAACTAATTCTTTTCAGCTTTTCTAACACCGAAAACTCAGAGTTCCCCATCTTGGGGTTTGGCAACTCAGAGTTCAAGTTTAAACTCAGAGTTGGTTGAACCTCCTTTCTGAAACGGGCCCCTGAGCTTCTGACACCTGTGACGTCAATCCGTGGTGGTTCTTCTTCACTGGTGTGTTGGTCGCGTCCCTTTGGGTCTTCCAGGGGTGATTTGTAGCACGGTCTCTGCTGCCCCTTACTGGTGGAATGTGCTGTCGCAGTTTGTCAGGACAACGTTTCAAAAAATTGTCTTCCTCCTCTCCACTTTTCTCTCTCTTATCTCTTTGTATCTCTCTCTCTCTCTCTCTGTCTATATATATACATATGTATATATTTATCTCTGTCTGTCTTTTTCTCATTTTTTCTCTTTTCAATCTCCATTTTTCTTTCCCAGGTGACCGACTTTGGTTTTGCTAGGAAGGAGTGTACCTGGACCCAGAGTATCTGGCTCCAGAGATCATCCTCAGCAAGGTGAGCCAACATGGCCAACTGTCCCAGTGGCTCTGGAGACACTGGGGTTTTTCTGCAGTTAAGAGCCAACATGGTGGACCCTGCATGTTTTTTTCCTCAGCTTTTCTGTCATGGTCTTACTACTCCTAAACACAAGGCTTTCAAATTCGCCCCCTTTACACAACAAACCTTTACACAACAAACCTTTACACAACACACCTGTACACAACACACCTTTACACAACAAACCTTTACACTACACACCTTTACACAACATATTTACACAGCACACCTTTACACAACACACCTTGACACAACACATTTTTACACAACACACCTTTACACAACACACCTTTACACAACAAACCTTTACACTACACACCTTTACACAACACCTTTACACAACACACTTTTACACTACACACCTTTACACAACACACCTTAACACCCCCCCCCCCCCCCCCCCCCCCCCCCCCCGGTGCGCTTCCCCTCCCACTTCAGCTCCGACCTGAAAGACCTGCTGAGGAACCTACTGCAGGTGGACCTCACCAAGCGCTATGACAACCTGAAGAATGGAGTCAACGACATCAAGGGCCACAAGTGGTTCGCCACCACCGACTGGATCGCCATCTACCAGAGGAAGGTGTGTGAGTGTGTGTGTGTGTTTGGAAAGTTGGCTTGAGGTTTTAGGTTTAGGAGAGAGGAGGTCAAGTGTACCGATGTATCTGAATTGTGCTGTGTGTGTGTGTGTGCGCGCGTGCTTAAAGGTGGAGGCTCCGTTCGTCCCCAAGTTCAAAGGGCCAGGAGATACCAGCAACTTTGATGATTACGAGGAGGAGGAGATTCGCGTGTCCTTCTCTGAGAAATGTGCCAAGGAGTTTGCTGAGTTCTAATCTAACCTGAGGGGAGGAGGAAGGGGAGGAGGAGAAAGAGGAGGAAGGAAGAGGAGTTAGGGAGAGAGAGGCGGAAGGAGAGGAGGGAGGGAACGATGTAAAAGATAAAGAGGAGCACTGTCTCCTGTTCAATCACAGCACCAGCTACAGGGATGAAGGGAAGAGAGGGAGGGAGAGAGAGAGGTGGAGAGAGGGAGGGAGGAGAGGAGAGGAGAGAAAGGAGAAGGGAGGTGGGGGGGAAAGAGGGGAGAAGGGGGTGAATAAAATTAGGGAGGGAGAGGTGGAAAGATGAAAGGAAAGGTGGAGAGAGGGAGGGAGAGTGAAGTGAGGGAGAGGAAGGGAGAGAGGTGGAGAGAGGACAAAGAAGGAGGTGTAGAAAGAGGGAGGAAGAGAGGTGCAGAGAAGGAAGGAGAGGTGGAGAGAGGGAAAGAGGTGGAGAGGTGGAGAGGGAGGTAAAGAGGTGAAGTGGGAGGGAGAGAGAGGGAAAGAGGTGGAGAGAGGGAGGGAGGGAGGGAGAGAGGAGGAGAGAGAGAGAGAGGGAAAGAGGTGGAGAGAGGGAGGGAGGGAGGGAGAGAGGTGGAGAGAGAGAGAGGGAGAGAGGTGGAGAGAGAGAGAGGGAGAGAGGTGGAGAGAGAGGGAGGGAGAGAAAGAAGTGAGGGAGGGAGAGAGAGAAGTGAGCAGCAGCCTTTTCTGTTACATTGATTGTTTTTCTTTTGGATTCCCTCTTTGTTGTGGTTCTTATTTATCCTTTTTTGTACTAGGGACATGTGACCAGCCGTTTCCTAGCAGTTACCCTTAGCTACATCACACACACACACACATTCTCTTACAAACTGCTGCACACACACAAGGCTAACAAGGGAATTACCCAAACTGTCACCACATGATGCCAATAGATATAACCAGCCTGTGTAGTGTGACGACTTTGAACTGGGGCTCATCCAGACAAAACACACACAGCACACACACACAGCATAGCACACACATAGTGCACACAACACCCACACACCTACAAACACACACACCTATGCTCACACAGCACACACACAAAGCGCACACAACACACACACACTGTTGTATTTATTGTGACTCATTCTAAGGTGATCTTCATGCTTGAGGCTGGGTTTCCAATACACACTCTGATCAGAAGTTATGTAGAACAAAGCCTTCCTTCCAGATACCATCAGACAGACAGGTAGACAGACACACAAACAGACAGACAGGTAATCAGACAGACTAAACAAGTTAACTGACTACTCCACTTTCCAAGAGGCCACTACCACCACCCTGAAACAACTATGTATCATCAAATACATTCCTGTATTTGTATCTTATTTTTATTTATTTATTAACATTAACATGGTGTTTTTATAATATTATATTGTGGATATAATATAATAAAGAGGCCCATTCTTGTATTTCCATGTCACGTGCTACCGTGTACCGATGTTTTGACGTTACTGTTTCACTCTCGGAGTTTATATTATTTGCACGATGCTGGTTCATACTGGGGCCCTTTTTAAGGAAACCAGACCCTTCTCCTCCTCATGCACAGCAAAAGAGAAGCGCTAACGGACACTATATCAAAGACAGAAAGACAATAAACAACAAAAACCTCAGTGTAGTATTTTGCAACATGAGTATCATTCCAATAAAGTTTTACTTGTTAAAGTTACACGATTTTTTGTTGTTTGTTTATTTCCAGTGCTTGCGAGCTGTGGTGATATACATGAGGAAAATAAGAAAATAACGCCATTGATATTTCAACTAGCACATTTGTTTATACATTCAAACTGAATTGGTCCTGACTAATGAGTCAACAAATAAGAAATAGAAGTTATAAGTTAACGAGAGGAGCTCGAGATCTGTCACGCGCCGTCCTCCAACCATCTGTTGTAGCCGTTAACATCAGCACGAGCCACAAAAGGTTAGAAAACGCGCCAATTCACAAATAAAAGACCGTCCATTACAAATGTTAGTGAATCAGTTCAGTTTTTTCAAGTATTAATTTATTATTTCTTTAGGCAGGGGGACGTTGTGATTTTGGGGACAAAGAACGCGGAAAATGCTCCTTAACAATTGCATTTCCACCTTAAATGTTGTTTTGGAGTGGAACGTGTTTAAGGGACGCCATCTTCGTCAGTCCACCTTAAAAGCGCACAATGTGGCAAACGCAGGCGCGAGGCTTCCTGTTCCCATTCTCCAGCCGGGCTCGCGCTGGGTCGGTGCGATTCAGCGTCACTCACTTCAGAAACAAGAGGGGGGAAGGAGGCACGCGACCAACGGAACCGCTCGACGGCGCCATGTCCGAACCCGAGTACCGAGACTGGATCCTCGAGACCATCGACTCTCTGCGCTCGAGGAAGGCGAGACCGGACCTCGAGAGGATCTGTCGAATGGTTCGGAGGAGACACGGGTCAGACCCGGAGCGGACCAGGGCGGAACTGGAGAAACTGATCCTGGATCAGACGGTGCTCAAAGTTAACTACAAAGGATCCATCTCCTACCGGAACGCTGCGAGAGTGCAAAGAAAAAGCAGAAAGAAGAGCGAGCTCACCCCGGTGGCGGCACGGAGGGAGCGAGGGGGGCGAGGCAGACACACCGCGAGCAACAACGGAGACAGCGCGCACAGTTTTCTCTGACCCGGAGGAGGATGAGAGCGTGCAGGACAAGGAGGACTCCGAACCGAGCCCGTTACTGGAGCCCCGGACCCAAACCACGGTGAATATGCGCGAGGACGAACAAAAGACTAGCGGAAACGGTTGTCTCGGTTGTGGCGCTACGGGCTGCGTTACCGGGAGCGGCTGTGGGGGAAAAGCAAGTGCGACGATAGACAAGAGATTAGGAGGCATCCCGGCAAGAGGACACCAAATAAAC
>CM059342.1:3552730-3641337 GCA_030340685.1 Protosalanx chinensis | reverse complement strand
CTCCGAGGGAAATGTGCGCCTGTCTACGTGCGTGCGCGTGTGTGTGTGTGTGCGTGCGAAGGGGCTGGCGGTGAGGGAGAGACAGGGGTGTGTTTAAATTGGGAACAGTCTCCAGGCTGAAGTTGTGCCGGTGTAAGGCTGTACTGGGATCCGTTTTTAGATGAGCTCCGAGCCGGATGAAGGTCCTAACTGCACCCCTGGAGAAAGACACCGGACCTTTCTTGGAAATATCGATCAGTTGCGCTAGCGGTCAGCTTCCAGCTTGCTGTACGTATGTACGTCCTGCATGCAGATGTTGTTTTTACGCAGCAGGATGAACTAGCCAGCGGCACCCTGACACACTTCGCTGTGTTTGGAAGCCTCAGAGAGTTCTAGCGACTTCCGTCGCGGCCAGCGCGCTCACGCAGGGCATCCGCTGGGATTATTCAAATGCAAATTCCCCCCCCCCCTGCCTCCCTCTCGCCTCTGCGTCATCCATCACGGGCTGGGGGGGGAGCGGGGACCTTACCTGGAACAGCCGTGCAGGAGAAGAGCACAGGTCGTTTTTGGGGTGGGGTGGGTGGGTGGGGTGGGGAGGAGGGGGGGGGGGGGGGGGGGGGTGGGGGGGGGGGGGTTGTACCTATTTATGAAATATTGACAAAGTCCTGCATTGATAAACTGTATGCATGGGTGTGCAGTGCCAAAGTATTTGACGTGAGCAATGATTGAGATATTTGTGTTCACATTTTAGTTTGTTTTTGCATGACTTCATTGCGTGTGCAGTGTACAAGCTCATGGATGGATGTGATGGATTCACATTCATGTGTTAATATGCAGTCTGTCTTCTCGTACATAAATAAAAGAAGCCTGCATCTTGTAGTCAGTGAGATAACATTTAATCCATGTCTGATTAATAATACATACAAAGACTGTTAATTAGGCACAAGTGTAGAATAGTCTAACATGGAACTTAAGGTTGGGCTAGTATGTTAGAGAGAGGGGGGGAGAGAGGGAGAGAGAGGGGGGGAGAGGGAGAGAGGGAGAGAGAGGGGGAGAGAGTGAGGGGGAGAGGGAGAGAGAGGGGGAGATAGAGAGGGAGAGAGAGAAAGAGGGAGAGAGAGGAGTAGAGAGGGGGAGAGAGGGAGGGAGGGAGAGGGAGGGAGGGAGGGAGGGAGGGAGGGAGGGAGGGAGGGAGGGAGGGAGGGAGGGAGGGAGGGAGGGAGGGAGGGAGGGAGGGAGGGAGGATACAGCTCTCTCTCCTCACACACACACTGTTGCGTATTAAAACTGGGATACGGGAGTAACTCCCTCCCTCCCTCCCTCTCTCCCGTATCCCAGTTTTAATACGCAACAGTGTGTGTGTGAGGAGGATCACACCAAGTTAAAAGATTATCAAAATGTTTAATGAAACAGATAATGATGCATTCACCAAGTACAGTCACAAAGAACAATCTAAGACAGTCTTCGAAGGAGAATAAAGTTAGACAACAAACCAACAAGCTCGTGTCCAGTCTCAATTCTGGCTCTCTGTCCTTGAGAGCTTACTTTTGTATCTCCACAGACAAGGAGGTGTTTGTTGGGTGATTGGTCCAGACACAGGGGAGTAAATGTGAGAATGTCCAATGGAAGGTTCAGAGTCCTTTAGGGGAGCATCTGGGATGGCCTGGGATGATAGAGAGCAACAGGGGGAGAGACAGATAAGGAGAAAAGTTGGAAATCAGGATGGGGAGACAGATTGGAAATAGAGGAGGACAGTGTCTCCTCCGGAGTTAGGGTGGGTAGGGGCAGGGGTCAGGACTGGCGGCACCGAAAACCATCTGAACCAACAAGGACCGAGGGTTCTTCCTCAGACTTAGTGGGGACGGGGACGGGGGTAGGGGCTGTGTGAGGGTCTGGATACAGGGTTGGCTAGGTGTGGGTCTGTGACAGGTCAGAGATCAGAATGTCCAGCAGTTGGTTGTCTTGTGGGAGCGAAGAGAGACGTCTGTGTGCAGGAGAGAAATATGATGCACAGACCTTGTATGTTTGCAACTGTTTCCACTTATCACTGCCTACCACATTCCTCTGTCCCGCTTTCTCAGACATTCACTGATATCCTATGCAAGTACAAGGTGAATATACAAATCCATTGACATCTCCATTTGACATAGCAGTACTTTAATAATATTAATATAAATAAAACCTGGTTGCTGTTCCTTACTTCCACGTATAGGTTTGCATGGGATATTTCAATCCTGGCTAACCTCTGACCTCTCTCATGGTGCAGAGTTGCATGGTATAATACACTCTGGTAGTTATGACCTTTGACATCAGCAACTCAGGCCTGCAATGATGTTAGTGCAGACTGGCACTATGGTGCTTTATTTAGTGTTAGTAATTAATGATACATTAAGAGGTTAAACAAATTGTAAATGATATAGCAGCATTGTCAAGATAGCAGCTTCGTCAGTACTGTACTAGTGTGGCCACATTATCAGTATGATTTTAAATCCTTCACAACACACACACACACACACTTTGACCCCAGCCCAGCCCCCCTCAGAGAACAAACCCATTAAAGGATGTTGTTTATCTGTTAGCTGAATCAGGCCCCTCTGTTTCCAGTGGAGACTCACTGTAATCCTTTCACCTACAAAGAAGCCTTTCCTCCACTATTCACTCTAAATAGCTCCTGCAGCCATCTCAGTTCTGTGAGCTAGACTCATCCTTCATCCCTCATCCCTCATCCTTCATCCCCCATCCCTCATCCTTCATCCCTCATCCCTCATTCCTCATCCTTATTCCCCTTATCCTTCATCCCTCATCCCTCATCCTTCATCCCCCATCCCTCATCCTTCATCCCTCATCCCTCATTCCTCATCCTTCATCGCTCATCCTTCATCCCTCATCCCTCATCCTTCATCCCTCATTCTTCATCCCTCATCCTTCGTCTTTCATCCTCCATCCCTCATCCTCCATCCCTCATCCCTCATTCTTCATCCCTCATCCTTCATACCTCATCCCTCATCCTTCATCCTTCATCCCTCATCCTTCATCCTTCGTCTTTCATCCTCCATCCCTCATCCTTCATTCCTTATCCTTCATCCTTCATCCCTCATCCTTCATTGCTCATCCTTCATCCCTCATCCTTCATCCCTCATCCTTCATCCTGTTTCTATATCCTGCCATCGTATGTGTTTATGTGCCGGCTGGAAGGATGGATTATACCTGCATCAGCTGCTGAGGTAGTGGGAATGATGTGTGTTTGTGTGGGTGTGTGTGGTTGGGTGTGTGTGTGTGTGTTTGTGTGTGTAACAGCTGCGGTGGAATGGAGTCATCATTCATCCTCATTTGCATGTCGCAATCTGCACGGTCACACACACACACACACACACACGCGCGCGCGGCACTACTTAACTTCGAGGTCTGCTTTAGCCAGGCTTTAAAAGTTAGCTGTGTTGACTCGCTAGTTTGAGAGAGAATGAAGGAGGGAGGTGAGAGAGGAAGGTAGAGGAAGAGGAGGAGGTGAGAGAGAGGGAGGTATAGGAAGAGGAGGAGGTGAGAGAGAGGGAGGTATAGGAAGAGGAGGAGGTGAGAGAGAGGGAGGTAGAGGAAGAGGAGGAGGTGAGAGAGAGGGAGGTAGAGGAAGAGGAGGAGGTGAGAGAGAGGGAGGTAGAGGAAGAGGAGGAGGTGAGAGAGAGGGAGGTAGAGGAAGAGGAGGAGGTGAGAGAGGGAGGTATAGGAAGAGGAGGAGGTGAGAGAGAGGGAGGTATAGGAAGAGGAGAAGGTGAGAGAGAGGGAGGTAGAGGAAGAGGAGGAGGTGAGAGAGAGGGAGGTAGAGGAAGAGGAGGAGGTGAGAGAGAGGGAGGTAGAGGAAGAGGAGGAGGTGAGAGAGAGGGAGGTATAGGAAGAGGAGGAGGTGAGAGAGAGGGAGGTAGAGGAAGAGGAGGAGGTGAGAGAGAGGGAGGTAGAGGAAGAGGAGGAGGTGAGAGAGAGGGAGGTAGAGGAAGAGGAGGAGGTGAGAGAGAGGGAGGTATAGGAAGAGGAGGAGGTGAGAGAGAGGGAGGTAGAGGAAGAGGAGGAGGTGAGAGAGGGAGGTATAGGAAGAGGAGAAGGTGAGAGAGAGGGAGGTATAGGAAGAGGAGGAGGTGAGAGAGAGGGAGGTATAGGAAGAGGAGGAGGTGAGAGAGAGGGAGGTAGAGGAAGAGGAGGTGAGAGAGAGGGAGGTAGAGGAAGAGGAGGTGAGGGTGAAGGAGGAAGGAAGGAAGAGGGAAAAAGAGGGAGAAAGAGAGAGAGGGAATATGACAGGGAGACAAAAAGGGAAGGTGAGGAAGAGAGGAAGAGATGGAGAGAGGCTGGGATCCTACAGGGCTGCTGGTGATGGCAGTGTCTAAAAGGGGAGTGGTTTGTCAGCGGAGTATTACCTCTCTCTCCCTCTCTCTCTCCCTTTCTTTCTCTCTCTCCCTCCATTCCTTACTACCTCTCACGCTTCCTCTCTCGCTAGCCCGCAAGCTCCCATCGATTGAACAGCCTTCTCTTTATCCCTCTCTCTTTCTCACTCTCAAATCACTCGCTCTGTCTTTATTTCTGCCTCTCTCTTCCACCCAATTTGTAGCTGTACTTACACATTCATGTTAGACCTTGTGCGGGTGTGTGTGTGTGTGTGTGTATTAGTGTGTGTGTACATCTGAACCAGCTCATCCACTGTCTGCCCTCTCATAAAGACCACCTCATGACCTTGCAGATGAATATTTTCTATAAGGTAATTACCCACAATCCCTCTTGACATGATTAATGATGAGGTAGGAGCTGACCGGAGTGTGCAATGTCCTCCATTAATATACCTGTATGTGTCAACCTGCCTCGCCCGTCTCCATGTCTGCTAATGAAGCATGTTCAATGCCATGTATTACCTGGGGATGAGTGAGAGACTGGCGAGCGAGATGGAGCGCTGGGATCATGTGCTCCACCTGAATTTAGCTGTAATCGCTGGCTACGGCGGCCGTGAACGGATCGCAGTCATGCTGAGTCAAACTAAGAGATTCATTTGCATTTGCACAGTGAACGTGCCCAGAGGCTGGTGTCTGGGGCCTCGCAGGGACTCAACTACCAAGCTCTGCTCAAGAGATGGCTTGATCATTCAGGGAGGGGGAGAGAGGATCGATAGATGAATAAAACCTGAATTGATGAAGACCGGAATGTTCTGTTTAATTCTGCCGACAACGAAACTGACTCGTCAGTTGATGGATTACAGTAAATGTTGTTGAACAGCTGGACCCTGGCCAACACGGTCCTAGCGTGTGTCACAACACACGCATGTAACCTGCATGTGTGTGTGTGTGTGTGGGCACGTATATACTGTATGTGTGTGTGGTCATTGCCATCACACCCATCTACTTAATCTGTCGACAATTTGTGTGCGTGGGTTTCCACGTGTGCGTACATTTACGTGTGTGTGTGTGTGTGTGTGTGTGTGTGAGAATGAAACAGTGTGTACAACAGTTCATCAGTCCCCTCTCTAACGCGAATCCATCAGCCATCAGGTCTCATCACACTTGATTGCAGGCAGAAAAGACACAGGTGCACTCTGCGATGTGATCATGCTCTTCCACAGGGTGAGTTCCCCCTACCAGGAATTTTAAATAGCCGTCTCTGGTAAACGTTTATTAAGGACTGAGGGGAAGTCTGACTCCCAGACAAAGTATAATCAGTGAATGAAATGACCTTAGATGAGCGTTTCGCTGCACCTCATCAGCACTCTCTTTGTGGGCCTCCTGATGTATCGCTGGCTGGCTCACAGCTCGCACGACATCCAATCGATCGTCCTCCTTCGGGAACGCAGTCACCTGATTGGGTCTGATGTTGACCTCTGCGTTGTTCCATTGTCCGGATGTTTTTTTGGGGTTTTGTTTTGTGTTTGATGAGGGGCGACCACAGAGATTTTAGCAGTTATTCCATTAAAAAGTGGAATGGAATGTGTCACTTCAACCAACTGTCAGGTACCTTTATTACTTTTATACTCAAACATACGATGATATGTTATAGTTTGTGGTTGGAAAGAAGTTGGCCACTAAACATTGTATTGTGTTATGTAAACTAGCATGTGATTTGGTTGTACCCATAATTTGCCTACATTGCAGGTGTAATTTGTGTTTGGAAATATCCTGCTGGGTATTTGCATGAGTGTAATAGGAGACCTTTACAAATCACTTTTCCGTGCTGGTATTCTAGAAGATAAAACCTCTCAAGTACCGTATTTTTCGGACTATAAGTCGCACCGTTCTCCATGGTTTGGCTGGTCCTGCGACTTACTCTTTTGAATTATTTTTATATTTCAAAAATATGATATATCAAAATGAAATGTTCTCGGTCCTTTATTTTATCGAATAAATTCCCCCCCAAACATGGGACATAGTTGTGTGCAACTGGTGTTTTTTTTCTTCTTCTTTATGCATTTTTTGGCTGGTGCGACTTAAACTCCGGAGCGACTTATAGTCCGGAAAATACGGTAATCGGTCTTTTATATAGACTGTGCTGCGTGGAGGAAGATAGACGTTGGTAGGCTGTAGGTGTTTGTTGAAGGACCATAAGAACACATTTGCGGTCTATGCCTGCATGTCCAGATGCATTAGGGGGTCAGATGGCTCAATGGTTAAGGCGTTGGCCTCGTGATCGGAAGGTTGTGCGATCGAGTCCCGGCTGTGGCTGTATGATGTTGCGTCCTTGGGCAAGGCACTTCACCCTACTTGCCTCAGGGGAAATGTCCCTGTACTTGCTGTAAGTCGCTTTGGATAAAAGCGTCAGCTTAATTAATAAATGTAAACGTAAATTAGAGAACGTTCAAACCCTCTTCATATTTACTTCACATTGTCAAGGATAATATGACGTATTGACACTGTCAACAAACCCCATTAGGGGACGATGACTGAGAAGCTTCAATGAAGCTATGAAGCAAAGACAATTGGAGGGTGTGATTACAGTCTGAAGAAGGTCGGTATCTTACGCAGTCTTAGGAAGTCAGGGAGTCATATGACTGAGCGGTGATGATGTCGTTTAAGTTTCAGAAGGTACCTGGTTTGAACCCTGCCTGTGCCAACATGATGTTGTATCCTTGGGTAAGGCACTTCACCCTACTTCCCTCAGGGGGGTTAAGTGTCCCTGTACTTGCTGTATGTCACTCTGGATAAGAGCGTCTGCTAAAATGTCCTTAATGTAAAATGTGTCCCCCAGAGTTTGGGAAACTGAAGACAGGAACATGTGATTCCACGAACAAAACAAAACAAACAAACAAACACTCCCAAACAAACCAACAACATATTCATGGTCCCATTTTCAAAACATGCTCCCAACTGCTGTGGATTTTAACCACACAGATAGAAGGATTTTTGCTGATCCGGGGTAATATACCACTTAGAACACATGAAGGATGTCAACTGTTGCATTTCAAACACTCTGAGCCTAGCATTTGACATAGATATATCATAGTGTTACAAGTACACCTGCGTAAATGTGCACAATTGACCAAAGTTCATGGTCTTAAAAAAAAGAATATTGTATACATACATTTTGGCGTTCCAAAACCCTAGACCAAACCAGAATGACTGTTTCTTTGTCGTTAACCTTTGTGTTTATGTAATGTTACATTTAACATTTAGTAACTTATCAGATGCTCTTATCCACAGCAAGTACCCCCCCCCCCCCCCCCCCCTGTGAGGCAAGTAGGGATGATGTGCCTTGCCCAAGGACACATGGTCATGCTGGTCTAGGTTTAGGAGGAGCTAGCTATGCAAAGAGAGCTTCGCATAAGTTATTTATAGGTCCCCGGGACTCTGTACTAGACTGGTATAGGAGAACAGCTTCACAGAACGGCTTCAAGAAGGAGCGCTTGGTATCCCAGGTTTTACATTCCTATTTACAACTCTTACCAAAACGTATTTGTCTCTAAAACCATCAGCTTCGAGGATATTAATCAGAAAAAACGTTCAACCCTTTCCATCTGAACATGGTGAAGATCTTCATCCAGGTTCTTCTTGTTGTGACTGTATCAGGAGCGTTTGGTAAATATGTTTATCCACAGAGGTTAGCGACTTGGACAGACGCCCAACAACATTGCAGACAATATTACACTGAACTAGCTCCTATCAGTGGACCAGAGGATGACTGGAAAATCAGGCAGCTGGTGTCCTACCAGAGCTGGATTGGTCTTTACAGAGAAATGGACAACTTAACAGGCTGGAAGTGGTCTGGAGGTGGCTATGCCACGTACCTAAACTTTAACTCAGGCCAACCAGACTATAGATGGTTGTTTGGTAGCTTTGGTTGGGCTGGATGGTACAATTTTCCAAAACTCACTTACCTCCCTTTCATCTGCCTGAGGTGGTTGGTGGTGAGAGAGCCGAAGCGGTGGGAGGAGGCTCTGGAGTTCTGCAGAGAGCAGCACACTGACCTGACCAGCCTGCTGTCAGAGACGGAGATGATCCTGGCCCGCAGGGAGGTCCAAGAACAGGCCCAGACCAATCTTGTGTGGACGGGCCTGCGCTTCCTGGGAGACCACTGGCTGTGGGTGAACGGGGACCGTCTGAACTATCAGGCCTGGCCCCCTGGTGGAGGGCACCTGTGCCCAGCTGGCCCCCTCCGCTGTGGGGCCGTCGGAACATCCGGACCCTGGGTGGCCCACGACTGCCAGGAAAAACTCAGCTTCATCTGCTACTGAGGCTGAGGTTGCCTTCATTTACTTCATCAATAGATTGGATGTCTACATGGTAGTGATCCAGTATGTAGCTATGTTATTCTTCGGTGTTGGTTTTAACATAAATGTGAGACAAACGGACATTTTGTTTT
Organism: Protosalanx chinensis; assembly: GCA_030340685.1. Classification (NCBI taxonomy): domain Eukaryota; kingdom Metazoa; phylum Chordata; class Actinopteri; order Osmeriformes; family Salangidae; genus Protosalanx; species Protosalanx chinensis. Next base: position 3,632,538 of record CM059342.1, on the reverse strand, counting down.
GGTTTGATTATTTACATCTTTGCCTTTGCTTAGAAAGACTGAACTGGAATCCTACTGTAATACTGGTAGATTCATTTGACGTTTAGTTTGTGGTTTGGAAACAAAATTTCTGTGCAAACCGTTCCAATCCCATGTGGAAATATTGCAGTTTATCCACAATATTATGTGTGTTGCTTGTCCTGCTAATACTCTGAATATAATAAACCTCCTAGTGTAAATGAGCATGTTTCAGTTCAGTGCATCGCACCAGTAAAGAAACTATATAATTTTGCCTCTGCTACAGAGCCGTAACAATCAAACGCTCCAACATGGACCTGAAACCCTGCAAATTTGCAAGTAGCCTATTTATTTTCTTTCTGCTCCTTGGTCTGCAGCGAAATGTACCATGTCAAAAAGAAAAGAGTCAGGTAGCTGAGTGGTTAAGGTGTTGGACTCGTGATCAGAAGGCTGTCAGTTCGATTCCTGGCTGTGTCAACATGACGTTGTGTCCTTGGGCAAGGCACTTCACCCTACTTGCCTCAGGGGGGAATGTCCCTGTACTTGTTCTGGATAAGAGCGTCTGATAAACTATAGAAAATTTTACCAAAGTTAAACTCTTACCAAAACCTAAACAACAACCACTTTGATGACAAAATGATAACTACAGGATAAAACTGTAACACTCTTGTCTTGAAACGGTGTTACAGTTAGTGAGAATAATCTGGCTCCATCTAGTGGTATTTAACAGGAGATTTCAGAAAGCATTTATAACCTTGAAATAAAATGACCGCTTCAAACGCAATGGTACTCTCTGAGACATGAATATCCAAAAGTGGATGTCTTTTAATCTTTGACAGACATCATGATGCAGATACCTACAATGTTGGTGAAAATGTCACATTGTCTGTGACAATGTTTGCATGTGATCTTATCCCGGTAGCTACTGACGCAACCTCCGCAACTGACACAAGGCGAGCCACTTGTTCTCTGGAGGAGACAGACCTGGAAAGATGGCTGTGTTCTGCACTCGCTCTCACTTACCCCACTGTGCCACTGAGAACTTTTTGTAGACATGAATGGGGGCGCCATCTTTAAAGAGCAGGTTGGCTGTTACATGGAGTCATTTAGCAGACGCTCTTATCCAGAAAGACTTACAGTAGCCTAAGTACAGGGACATTCCCCCCTGAGGACAGTAGGGTGAAGTGCCTTGCCCAAGGACACAACATAATGTTGCGAATCTGCAATTTCAACATGTCCACGCATCCAGAATTATAGCCACGTTTATAAAGTTTGTAAGAAACCCAACCATTTGTAAATCCGTCAAGACTTCAGCGACATAAGCACATTAGTGTTGGTGTGCACTACAGAGGCCCCAACACAGCATCAAGACTTTACACTGTATGTATCTGTTTATCTATGAGGCAATCTACTGTACCTGCAACAATCCTGTGAAGACAGTTCTCTCTCACTTTTAGACTTGAAAGATTTTTATACACGCATTTACCAACTTTTTCATGATTCAGTTATGATATTTTGTAGCATAATTGATGGTTGATTTCCTTTAGCTGTGTGCGCAGGGCTCCTCCCGATAATAAGTTCCTAGACTTCATCAGGAGGCCTAGTCGACTCACACATTGTGCAGTTTGTTGTGCAATTTGGGGATTTGTGCGTAAAGTTTAAAAAATAAAGAGGACAAGTTGCAAAATTGTAAAAAAAAACAAAAAAACTGTGATTGAGTTTTGCAGTGAATAAATCATTTCTTTATTAGTCGGATTACATCAAGCTTTGATTATTAAATTTAAATTGATCATATAAGTGATTAGGTTAAAGGAAAAGTTGTACATTAATTTAGTAGGCTATACTTATTTACCAGTGTCCCCACTATTCCCTTGTAGAATATTAAAAGTAATAGAATGCAAACCTAACCCATTTAAAGCTTATAGTTCATTATATGCAGGTGTTCTCATCATTTGTTCAAACTGTAATGTAGTGTTGTCTACATTAACTAGATAAATAATGCTGGTTGAAGCGGGCAGTATGGACCCGTGGATTCCTGTTAGAGAATCGATGAGGACTGGAAATCTTGAGAATGTCTCTTTTATTGGCGGCAATTTGTACATGTATGTGTGTGTGTGTGTGTGTGAAATACAAACAATAAATGAGAATTAGTTATAGTACAAACCAAATGGGAAGGCACATTATTGAACTTATAAGTAATGTAACTTAATAAGTTAACAGCCAGCTGCGTCTGAGCAGCAGCGATATTTCAATACAGAACCGAGAGATGTAGAAATGAAACCAAACTATCAATTCAATTTTACGGTATCAAAGTGCACAAATAAGTGAAAAACAATGCAAAAGTAGAACCTATACATGAAATAACAACATTTCAATGTTTCAATGAATTACTTACTTTCTAATACGCACACAATGTTTCATATAGTAACGCACACCGGAGTTTTATTATTAATAACACGTGAACAGGTGAACAGTATCGCAATTAAAAGGTACGTATCGGAACATTCGAAACTGAACATTAGTTCCCTCCTCAGTCTTTCTAACACAAACTTTTCAAAAGACAGAACACAGGAGAGAGCCTGTGCTGGTTGCCATGGGGATGGTCAGGAAGCCATTCTGATGGAGGTGTGATGTCATCAGCTCACTCCAGACTCTAGTCAACTGGAGGTCAGAGACAAACACAGGGTTACCAGGGAGACTGTTACTATGACAACGTCATGACTGATCAGGGGTCTCATTTATAAAAGAGTGCGTAGGATTCTTACTAAAAGTGTACGTCCAAAAGCGTAAAATGGCGTACGCACAAAAAAATTCACCTTCATAAAACCAATGCGTACGCACACCTGTAGGCAATGTTCGCTTTATAATTCACAGCTTAACCACAAGTGTGCGTACGTAAAGTACATGGATGTAGTAATATAAACTGGATACGGTATCGAAAAATGGCGGCCGTTGATTTCAATGAAGTTGCTCACCTGGTGCATGTACCGAAAACGTTTTTTTGAGTTCCTGGTTTACTTCCGCGGTATGGGGAATGGAATGATGGGAGGCTGATGACGCTCTGGGGCAATGAGAACGAGCAAATTGCGTTCTGGACAAGGGCTGCGTGTTCATGAGTGCTTGTGGAAGAGTTTGACCGATAATGATGAATCTACACAATCAAATGATGGATTTGTAGGACACATCAACCGATTATGTTTTCATAGTCATGGTTATAGAATATACGAGGTTAATTCGTTTTGTTTGTTTATTTTTAAAGTTTAAGGAAGGATAAAACGAGTCATTTTTATTAAGGTCAAATCAAAAAAATAAGGGATTCTCCACAAGCTTATTTATCAACCAAATGCCGGTAGTCAAATCTGTTTTGTCTGTCAATGATCCGTATGTGATATAGCCTACGACTTCTTGTCAGATTAAGATTAAAGTTCTTATCGTTTTATAGGCTATATTGGCACATTCAAACAATCAAGTATTTCTTATTAAGCGTTGTGCAGCTTCTCTGTTTCATTTACAGCTACGTGATATAGTTTGGATATTACCTGAGTCATGGAAGGAGCTCCTGGACATTTTACAGTGTGTAATTCCTAGTCTGATATCTTTTTATAGTCGACCCTGAAACACTGTTTTCTCCTGTAGTTAGATGTCAGAACCTAGGGGAGGGGGGGGGGATTCCCAAAGACGACAGTTTTGCAGACATCTAACCGAGAGCATCCGAGGTCCAATCCAATTTTTCCAAATAAAAGACTGTTATTAATTATCGATTAAGGGTGCAGTGCCCCTCCAGCGCCCCTCCAGCGCCCCTCCAGCAGATGGCGCTTTAGGCGACCTCCTATGTCGCCTATGCCTAGAGCCGGCCCTGGGTGTATTTAACATAATTAGGTGTTCCTATGCAAGACTTTATAATTAAATAAGTTTACAATTTTCAAAGTAATAATGTGATTTTACTTAACACTAACTATTTACAATATAACGAACATAACATAACAAAATCAACAGACTTGATAGGGTGGCTGAACAGTGTCATATTCCCGAGACACAGCGGGACCGCGCTTGGGAGTGTAGGCGCACAGCTGTGACGTCACCATAAGAATAAGACTTTGGGTGGCCTTTAGAATTTTTTTGACGGTTTAAATGTCCATGACTTAAAAATGTGGAATAAAAAGATTTGCAATTAATAGTGGTTACAGCTGTAACCTGAGATCCTTTTTACAGGCTTCTCTTTTACTATTACCGTCTATGGGAAAAATGCTTTCTGGGCCCCATGGGGATTTGATGTTGCAATACCACGAGTGGCCACCGGCACGTCTGCTGAGAGGCAGACCCGGGTCTTGGTAAAGTATCATTGCACCCCGCCCTGAACACGCCCATTTTTAACCATAAATGGTCAATGCAAAGTACCTCATTAATGCTAATGTAGTATCATTCTGATGAACCTGGCATGTGATTCTTCTTCACGGTGAATCAAGGCATACCAAAAAAAAATTTGCGACTGCGCCAAGTGGCAGAACTGGAAACAACCGCAGTAATAAATTCCGTGTTTGTGTATCTTGCATGGCGATTAAAAACGAATTCTGATTCTGAAGTGTAATGAGTGTGGGGATTGCGCGGGAGCTTAACGACTGTATTTCCAGTTTCTGACATATGATGATATATGCACAGTATTAAATAAATATATTTAGTTATACACTGTTATTTCTACGGTTATATAAAAGTATATGCAATGTTATCCTGTATTCCATGCAATCGGCCTCTCCCCCTTCTACACGTATTGGACAATCTAATGGTTAGACAGCCCTGAATTTTGATGTAAAATTTTTTTTTGGATTGTACAAGATGCTAAAGGAACAATTATCACGCAGTTCAAGCTCAAATAACACTGATGTATTTACTCTTCATTATAATCATAAATTGAGTTAAAAAAAAACGTGTAATACATAAATATTACGAGTTATCGCTTCTCCGACTTTTACTTTTTGCAGTATGACTACAGTACGGTCATCTGTGTCTCCAATTCCCACTGTCTCCAAAAAGTGCGTAGGTTTACAGGAGGGTCATAGTTTGCGTGGAGGACCGCACATTCTACCGCCAAGTTAGTTTTTTATAAATCACTGACTTTGCGTGAAAACTGGAGTACGCACATTTTCAGCCCCATTTCGTGCGTACGCAAGCTTTATAAATGAGACCCCTGGGCTGTGGTTTATACTCACAGGTGATTGGTCCAATGGTGGCAGGCTTGAGGGGTACGAGTTCATCAACGGAGCGGGCAGGCCTTCCTGTACACACCTGTGGAGAAACACCAGAGAGTCAGAGTGACCAGAGTCAGAGAGACCAGAGAGTCAGAGTGACCAGAGAGTCAGAGTGACCAGAGAGTCAGAGTGACCAGGGAGTCAGAGTGACTAGAGAGTCAGAGAGACCAGAGAGTCAGAGAGACCAAGAGTCAGAGACACCAGAGAGTCAGAGAGACCAGAGAGTCAGAGTGACCAGAGAGTCAGAGTGACCAGAGAGTTAGAGTGACTAGAGAGTCAGAGAGACCAGAGAGTCAAAGAGACCAAGAGTCAGAGACACCAGAGAGTCAGAGAGACCAGAGAGTCAGAGTGACCTGAGAGTCAGAGTGACCAGAGAGTTAGAGTGACTAGAGAGTCAGAGAGACCAGAGAGTCAAAGAGACCAAGAGTCAGAGACACCAGAGAGTCAGAGTGACCAGAGAGTCAGAGTGACCAGAGAGTCAGAATGACCAGAGTCAGATAGACCAGATAGTCAGAGTGACCAGAGAACCAGAGTGAGCAGAGAGTCAGAGTGACCAGAGAGTCAGAGAGACCAGAGTCAGATTGACCAGAGAGTCAGACAGACCAGACAGAGAGACCAGACAGTCAGACAGACCAGGAAGCAGGGTGAGAGGACTCACAGGAGAGCAAGTGGAGTTCCTCTGGTCACACAGGCTGAGGTGGCAGTGCAGGTAGACCTCCCTGTAGTCCCCCTGGAACAGGAACAGCAGCGCAGAGAAATGACCCTGCAGGGACACGCCGCTCTCATCCAAGGACACCTGGCGACGGTTGGTAGGACATCTGGAGGAATGATGAGTTTTAGACAACAACACAGACTCTCACACAGAAGAGCAAACACATTTCAATATCCAGGCTCACATACTGGTTTTGGATGAGGAAGTATTTCAGGAGGTCATCAGGATCAGGGGTGTGGGTGGCGTAACAGTCCTCCAGGACGACCACAAAGGCCTCAGCGTCCATCTCTTCAACAGACACGCCCACATGCAGGATGGAGCCCAGAGGCAGATTGATCGGGCCTGCAGAGTAAGGTTCTGTGTAGTTGGCATCACGGAACAGAGACATGGATGTACTGGCCTGGGCACCCTCTACTTCCACCGCACCTTCAAGACTGACAAGATATGGAACAAGTAAACAACAAGTTTATTTGTTTACTTGTAAGCTCAGAACACACAAGTTAAATTGGAAACTAAGAGTGTCGTTGTTGGAGTTTGTGAGGGTCCACCTACTTAAGGAATGGTTTGATGGCCATATCCAGGCTAGCCTCTATCTCCAGAAGATAGGAGCAGGAGAAAGGGATTATCAGGGGTTGAACCAAGGTCTCACTAATCGGGTAGATAAACAGACTGTTGGAGTAGATGGCGTAGCTGCCGTTGTTCTGGAGAGAGAAGGAAGAGGACAATAGCAGATGTCCAACCTGTGCAAGGTTGATCAATCAGGCAGAAACAGGCAGGCAGACTTGTAGAGGGACCGTGTTCTCACCGTCAGAGTGTTTCCACAGCTGCCCTCCCAGCGCTCCATCTGGAACCACACCGTGCCATTCCGCTCCTCAGAGGAGCAGCGAGGATTGGCCAGGTGAGCAGAGGAGGAGTCCTGATGGTCTGCTGCTAGCTGGGACTTGAGGAGACCCACATCAAGGTAGTCTCTCCCACAAATCAGCTCTGGGGATCGAGAGGAACAAGAAATAGTGAAAATTGAGAATAACATGAATTCTTATGACGATACGACAAAATAGAGGGGCAACAAAAAATGATTAGCATGCAAAATACCAAATCCAGCTGTGGTCTCCGTGGGAGCAGCTGTGGTTGTCGTGGGAGCAGCTGTGGTTGTCGTGGGAGCAGCTGTGGTTGTCGTGGGAGCAGCTGTGGTTGTCGTGGGAGCAGCTGTGGTCGTCGTGGGAGCAGCTGTGGTCGTCGTGGGAGCAGCTGTGGTCGTCGTGGGAGCAGCTGTGGTCGTCGTGGGAGCAGCTGTGGTCGTCGTGGGAGCAGCTGTGGTCGTCGTGGGAGCAGCTGTGGTCGTCGTGGGAGCAGCTTTGATTAAGTTTACTGATGTTATATGTGTATTGTGCGTCAATCATTTAACAGGCCTGACATTAAAACATGTTCAGTTTAACACTCACCCTCACAGACCACCCCTGCATCCATGGTGTGAGGGCACTGACTTTGGCCAACGTGTGTGCAGTTCCGCAGAGAGGACTCTGACCCTGTACATTCAACTGCCTCCATCAGGACTGGGCCTGTTCCTCTGCCAAATTGGGTAAAAGACACGGCACGGCCACAACCCATTTGTCTGCACACCACCTCTGTATTTGCCGGGATCCAGCTGTTGTAACACACCGTCCCCCATAGGCCCTGGTAGAACATCTCCACTCTCCCGCTGCAGCCAGGGTTGTCAGGGTTACCGTTGACCAATCTCATAGTATTGACTATGGCGACTGAGTACAGACAGGGTTAGAGCATCGTGGTTGTGAAAGAAGATGAAGAATAAAGATAATTTAGTGAGCAACATGTTCTGGAAGAGCACTGGAGACATGTTCTAGAACAGGACTGGAGATGTTAATTGAAGTAATATGCGTTTTGTCTGTCAGTCATTACCAGTGCTGTAATTTAAACGGATGGTTTAACACTCACCCTCACAGACGACCCCAGCATCACGACTGTGGCCGCATGAAGATGTCTGATTGTTGCAGTTTTGCAGAGAGGTCTCTGACCCAAAACACGCAACATTTTCCACCATGCTTCGCCCGCTGCCCTCGCCAAACCTGGCGCCGATTGGAGCCTCCAGGGCACGGCCACAGTTCATTTGCCTGCATGCCACCTCAGCATCCGGCATGCCCCATTGGTTGTCACACACCGTCCCCCAAGAGAACCCTTTTAAGATCTCCACTCTCCCGGAGCAGGTAGGGTTGTCAAGGTTACCGCTGACCAATCTTATAGGATTGAAACCTATGGAGTCGATTACAGACAGCAGCCCAGAGAAGAAAATAGGACAGGGGAACATTAGTAGAGAACAGGATGGGGTAACGTTTTTGAAAGTGACGCGCTAACATTGGTAAGAAGAAAATGTCTGTCATATTATCTGTCAATCATCACCAGCGCTGTAATTTAAACGGATGGTTTAACACTCACCCTCACAGATGATCCCAACATCTTCAGAGTGGTCACAGTCTGTGACGCCAAAATCATTGTGACTGCAGTCGTCCAGAGAGTCTTCTATCCCTCTACAAATAACATCGTCCAGCCAGATTTGTCCGACTCCTAAGCCAAATGGGCCATATTTCATAGAATACAAGCCTCTGCCACATTCCAGTTTCCTGCATGCCACCTCTAGATTGGCTTGTTTCCAGAAGTCATCACACACCGTCCCCCATTCACCCTGGATGAAGATCTCCACTCTGCCAGCGCAACGGCTGTTATAACGGCTGTCATAGTTACCGTTGACCAATCTCAGAGGAGCGTTTGCTGTAAAGTACAGACAGTAGCAGAGAGAATGTTGTCATAGATTGTGTGTTCATTTCCTGTTTGTGAGCAGCTCCCTGTCTCTACAGCTATTAAAGAGGTTACAGACAGCATCCCAGAGAGAGCGAAAGACAGGAAGGTCAAATTGGGCCCAATTATACAACAGTTCAATCACTACTCCCAGACAGCTAGTGGCCAACACATATGCCCTTGTGTGGCGCTATGAGCCATGCCCAATGTCTATGTGATTTCAGCAATATTTCAGCAATATCCTGATAATAATCCTGTAATATAACAATGTATATTTGGCAATATTCTGACCCAACATCCTGTAATATAACTATGTATATTCTACTAAAACCCTGTATATGCTGTAAATCCTGTACATCCTGACACACAACACTGTATATTCTGCAAGACCAACACTTGTATAATTGTAATTATATAGCCTTTACATAATAACTTATCCAAGCCCCCAAACCATCTTCTCATAAACTATAGATCCAATGAAATGTATTTTTTGTAGAATACGTCTATCGATCTGCTGATATGGAATAAAAATGCAATTAAAAATAGCTGAAACAGGTGTACGTGTTCACATTACCTCAATATATTTGTGTCAGTAAATCAAGTATTATTTTTACTGATGGTTGTTCGATGAAATTAGGCTTCAATATGACATAGCACTGACGTACCATGGATAATTTCACCTGGTTTTGGCAAAATATGGCTTAATTAAAGCTGTTAAACTTTGGCCAAATCTAACAATGCTTGCCACAGGAGAAATTGCTTACTTTTTAAATAACTGACCAAATGAATTTCCATCCCTGAGATCAGATGAATGTGCTGAACCATTTACATGCATTCATTCACGTTTTTATACAAAACAACTTCCAAGAGAGAGCTGACACAGAGCCTAACCCCACAGTGAGAGGTCATAGTCTCAACACAGAGCCTAACCCCACAGTGAGAGGTCATAGTCTCAACACAGAGCTTAACCCCACAGTGAGAGGTCATAGTCTCAACACAGAGCTTAACCCCACAGTGAGAGGTCATAGTCTCAACACAGAGCCTAACCCCACAGTGAGAGGTCATAGTCTCAACACAGAGCCTAACCCCACAGTGAGAGGTCATAGTCTCAACACAGAGCCTAACCCCACAGTGAGAGGTCAAAGTCTCAACACAGAGCTTAACCCCACAGTGAGAGGTCATAGTCTCAACACAGAGCCTAACCCCACAGTGAGAGGTCAAAGTCTCAACACAGAGCTTAACCCCACAGTGAGAGGTCATAGTCTCAACACAGAGCCTAACCCCACAGTGAGAGGTCATAGTCTCAACACAGAGCCTAACCCCACAGTGAGAGGTCATAGACTCAACACAGAGCCTAACCCCACAGTGAGAGGTCATAGTCTCAACACAGAGCCTAACCCCACAGTGAGAGGTCATAGTCTCAACACAGAGCCTAACCCCACAGTGAGAGGTCATAGTCTCAACACAGAGCCTAACCCCACAGTGAGAGGTCATAGTCTCAACACAGAGCCTAACCCCACAGTGAGAGGTCATAGTCTCAACACAGAGCCTAACCCCACAGTGAGAGGTCAAAGTCTCAACACAGAGCTTAACCCCACAGTGAGAGGTCATAGTCTCAACACAGAGCCTAACCCCACAGTGAGAGGTCAAAGTCTCAACACAGAGCTTAACCCCACAGTGAGAGGTCATAGTCTCAACACAGAGCCTAACCCCACAGTGAGAGGTCATAGTCTCAACACAGAGCCTAACCCCACAGTGAGAGGTCATAGACTCAACACAGAGCCTAACCCCACAGTGAGAGGTCATAGTCTCAACACAGAGCTTAACCCCACAGTGAGAGGTCATAGTCTCAACACAGAGCTTAACCCCACAGTGAGAGGTCATAGTCTCAACACAGAGCCTAACCCCACAGTGAGAGGTGTTGCTTACTTTTTAAATAACTGACCAAATGAATTTCCATCCCTGAGATCAGATGAATGTGCTGAACCATTTACATGCATTCATTCACGTTTTTATACAAAACAACTTCCAAGAGAGAGCTGACACAGAGCCTAACCCCACAGTGAGAGGTCATAGTCTCAACACAGAGCCTAACCCCACAGTGAGAGGTCATAGTCTCAACACAGAGCTTAACCCCACAGTGAGAGGTCATAGTCTCAACACAGAGCTTAACCCCACAGTGAGAGGTCATAGTCTCAACACAGAGCCTAACCCCACAGTGAGAGGTCATAGTCTCAACACAGAGCCTAACCCCACAGTGAGAGGTCATAGTCTCAACACAGAGCCTAACCCCACAGTGAGAGGTCATAGTCTCAACACAGAGCCTAACCCCACAGTGAGAGGTCATAGTCTCAACACAGAGCCTAACCCCACAGTGAGAGGTCATAGTCTCAACACAGAGCCTAACCCCACAGTGAGAGGTCAAAGTCTCAACACAGAGCTTAACCCCACAGTGAGAGGTCATAGTCTCAACACAGAGCCTAACCCCACAGTGAGAGGTCAAAGTCTCAACACAGAGCTTAACCCCACAGTGAGAGGTCATAGTCTCAACACAGAGCCTAACCCCACAGTGAGAGGTCATAGTCTCAACACAGAGCCTAACCCCACAGTGAGAGGTCATAGACTCAACACAGAGCCTAACCCCACAGTGAGAGGTCATAGTCTCAACACAGAGCTTAACCCCACAGTGAGAGGTCATAGTCTCAACACAGAGCCTAACCCCACAGTGAGAGGTCATAGTCTCAACACAGAGCCTAACCCCACAGTGAGAGGTCATAGTCTCAACACAGAGCCTAACCCCACAGTGAGAGGTCATAGTCTCAACACAGAGCCTAACCCCACAGTGAGAGGTCATAGTCTCAACACAGAGCCTAACCCCACAGTGAGAGGTCATAGTCTCAACACAGAGCCTAACCCCACAGTGAGAGGTCATAGTCTCAACACAGAGCCTAACCCCACAGTGAGAGGTCATAGTCTCAACACAGAGCCTAACCCCACAGTGAGAGGTCATAGTCTCAACACAGAGCCTAACCCCACAGTGAGAGGTCATAGTCTCAACACAGAGCCTAACCCCACAGTGAGAGGTCATAGACTCAACACAGAGCCTAACCCCACAGTGAGAGGTCATAGTCTCAACACAGAGCCTAGCCCCACATTGAGAGGTCATAGTCTCAAAATCCAGCCACAATCTCTAGGACTATCAAGATTTGTTAATCTACTTCAACTCAATTATTATTATGTTTTTGCTTCTGTACAAATGAAATGTACGAGAGTCTGGTAGAGACAAGGCTAGATAGCATCAGCACTCGTCAGTAGAAACAACAATGTTCATATCCTACCTGAAGCAGGATGAAGAGCCTGTATGACCAGGAGGAACAACAGACCCTCTGACATCACCATCATGCAAGGCTTCATTCTCTTCTTGAAAACATTTACATTCACATATGAGCAACACAAGCTCAGGTTAGCTCGTTTTCTGTCAGCAAGACTCACTATTGTCCTCACAATCACTCATCTGATTTATCTTGACTTATTAGCAATGTGTTATATTTATATAAATACATACATGCAACAGCATTGGGTATTTGGGCATTTGTAGTTTAGTTAATTTTATAATACAACTAAATCAGAAACAGAATAAAAAGTATAGAAAATATAGATATGACATTTATAAGATGCAAAGATTGATGTGAATTGTTATGTCATGCTTAATTCAAGCTAATCCAAATATATCATCCCGATGAAGTTTCCAGGTAGATGTTCGTACTTACATGCACCAGATCGTTGGTCTGATCACACTTGTTCTCTCCTCAGTCAATTTGAAGGTACTGATGATGTCTCCAATGGGCCTTTTTATTCTCTTCTGCACCTGCCTGCTGTCAACACAGGTGGGTGGGTGTTCTCTGTCTGATGGGGTGGATCAACTTAAATCTTACATACGTCAAAACACGACATTTGGAATGTTCCCATTCTTGTACATATTTTAGAAACAACTGGTAGCTTGCATACTCCCCTCTCTACAGGAACCTGTTTAACTAGAATATTTTTCTGAGAAAACATTTCTTTCTCCGAATCTTCACCTGATGCACATGAAAGCCTAAATGTCCCCCTGTCAGGGTGTGGGAGGATATCTGTGAGTGACTATGCCTCTGGGGGGCAGATTACTTGGCAGATGACCTGTCTTTTTTCTGTCTTTCTGTGTCTCTTTCGATCTCTCGTGCTCTCGCTCTCTCAAACAAAAGCCATAATCACACCTACACAGATCGGGTTTAATGATCCACATCGGCACTGTTTAAGAAGGCCTGGCCCACCGACCGACTGTGTGTGTGAACGGGACGTCTGTGTGTGTATATTTACATTTAATTCATCTTTCTAGGAGATGCTCTTATCCAAAGCAACTTAGAAATGTAGCATGGAAAAAGTACAGGAGCGTTTCAATCTTCCTGAGCGCATTTATTTACCAGCGTTGTGTTTAGTTAGACGTCCTGTTTCGATTTCTTTTTTGTTGCTCCCATTGAAAGCGCTGTAGCACCTGAAGTCACAGTAGCGTGGCTAGTCTACGAGACAGACAGAAGTGAATTTGATGATTTCGGTGTGAACAGATAGAGTCCAAGGCTCTCATTCATTCAGGGCCTTACAAATCAAATCAAGCTTTATTTGTTCAGCCCTTTTTACAAGCAGTGTCACAGAATGCTTCACATATGCCCATAGAACTGGCCCTCAACCAACCTAAACCCTCAAGGGAGACAAGGAAAACCTCCCAGAAAAACTCACTAGGGAGAAAAAATTGAAGGCACCTTGGAAGGAGCAATTCAGTGAGGGATCCCCTCCTCCAGAGACGGTTGGTGAAAGTGAAGACTAACACAGGCTAAACAGACATAACTCTAGAAAGAGTTAGTTGGTTGTTGAAACATCAAATCCCAATACTCAACTTGGGTCTGACGTAGCACAAAGTCAGTTTAGGAAGCGAATGACGTGAAACAGCATTCAAGGATTTTTTATAGTATGGGTTCAGGTGGCTCTGCTGGTTAAGGTGTTGAGCTCATGATTGGATGGTTGTGAGTGTGATTCCCGGCTGTGGCTACATGACGTTGTGTCCTTGGGCAAGGCACTTCACCCTACTTGCCTCAGGGAGAATGTCCCTGTACTTGCTATAAACTGCTTTGGATTAAAGCATCTGCCAAATTAATTAATGTGAACATCACAGCAGCTGAACCTGACAACCATTTTGGTCTGGATGTGCGTGTAATTGAACTTTGACCTTTGTGTGTGCAGGGTTTTACAAAGCTGTAGGGAAATAGAGGGATATTGATGTCTCTGCAAATAATATTTTTGGGGAGTCATGTGGCTCATCGGTTTAGGCATTGGGCTGGTTATCGGAAGGTTGCCGAGTTCGATTCCCGGCTGTGGCTACTTGACGTTGTGTCCTTAGGCAGGGCACTTCACCCTACTGACCCCAGGGGGGATGTCCCTTGTCCCAGCTTGCCTGTGGTAAGATGTCCGCCAATGATCTACTGTACCTGCAACAATCCTGTGAAGACAGTTCTCTCTCTCTTTTAGACTTGAAAGATTTTTATACACGCATTTACCAACTTTTTCATGATTCAATTATGATATTTTGTAGCATATTTGATGGTTGATTTCATTTAGCTGTGTGCGCAGGGCTCCTCCCGATAATAAGTTCCTAGACTTCATCAGGAGGCCTAGTCGACTCACACATTGTGTAGTTTGTGTGTGCGATTTGGGGATTTGTGCGTAAAGTAAAAAAAAAAAGAGAACAAGTTGCAAAATTGTACACGAACTGTGATTGAGTTTTGCAGTGAATAAATAATTTGTTTATTAGTCAGATTACATCAAGCTTTGATTATTAAATTTGAATTGGTCATATAAGTGATTAAGTTAAAGGAAAAGTAGTACATTAATTTAGTAGGCTATACTTATTTACCAGTGTCCCCACTATTCCCTTGTAGAATATTAAAAGTCAGATCAGAAGCACAGACTGCCTTCTCACCTTCAAGAGAAGGCTTAAAACTCACCTTTTTAAAGAATTTAATGGCATTTAGGAATAGTATGGCACTTCACATAATCTAATATGCTTTAGAAAAAAATGTTGGTCCCCATATGGTGACTCTCCAGCGTTGTTTGTTGTCTTTCCTGCTTTATGTTCACAATTGTTGTGTTATGCATTTATAGTTTTTCCCTTGCCACTTATTGGTTCTCATGATGTATGATTCACGATCTAAAAAACCCACTGTGTTCGGGGTCTATAACGTTGCTATGCTCAATGACTGATGCTCTTTGTAAAAGCTCTCTCTTGTAAGTCGCTTTGGATAAAAGCGTCTGCTAAATGAATAAATGTAAATGTAAAAGTAAAAGAATGTAATAGAATGTAATGTTATTAACTATAAACTTGTGGGTTACTGTTTCTGAAGAATGAATTTATATTTAATTATATGCAGGTGTTCTCATCATTTCCAATGTTCAAACTTTTCAAAAGACAGAACACAAAAGAGAGCCTGAGCTGGTTGCCATGGGGATGGTCAGGAAGCCATTCTGATGGAGGTGTGATGTCATCAGCTCACTCCAGACTCTAGTCAACTGGAGGTCAAAGACAAACACAGGTTTACCATGGAGACTGTTACTATGACAGCGTCATGACTGATCAGGGCTGTGGTTTATACTCACAGGTGATTGGTCCAATGGTGGCAGGCATGAGGGGTACGAGTTCCTCAACAGAGCGAACAGTTCTTCCTGTACACACCTGTGGAGTAACACCAGAGAGTCAGAGAGACCAGAGAGTCAGAGAGACCAGAGAGTCAGAGTGACCAGAAAGTCAGAGAGACCAGAGTCAGAGACACCAGAGAGTCAGAGTGACCAGGGTCAGAGTGACCAGAGTCAGAGACACCAGAGAGTCAGAGTGACCAGAGTCAGAGTGACTAGAGTCAGAGTGACCAGAGAGTCAGAGAGACCAGAGAGTCAGAGTGACCAGAGTCAGAGAGACCAGAGTCAGAGAGACCAGATAGTCAAAGTGACCAGAGAGTCAGAGACACCAGAGAGTCAGAGACCAGAGAGTCAGAGTGACCGGAGAGTCAGAGACCAGAGAGTCAGAGTGACCAGAGTCAGAGAGACCAGAGACTCAGAGTGACCAGAGTCAGAGTGACCAGAGAGTCAGAGTGACCAGAGAGTCAGAGACCAGAGAGTCAAAGTGACCAGAGTCAGAGAGACCAGAGACTCAGAGTGACCAGAGTCAGAGTGACCACAGAGTCAGAGTGACCAGAGTCAGAGAGACCAGAGAGTCAGAGTGACCAGAGAGTTAGAGTGACCAGAGAGTCAGAAAGACCAGAGAGTCAGAGTGATCAGAGAGTCAGAGTGACCAGAGAGTCAGAGAGACCAGAAAGTCAGAGAGACCAGAGAGTCAGAGAGACCAGAGAGACCAGAGAGTCAGAGACACCAGAGAGTCAGGGAGACCAGAGAGTCAGAGAAACCAGAGAGTCAGAGTGACCAGAGTCAGAGAGACAAGAGAGTTAGAGTGACCAGAGAGTCAGAGAGACCAGAGAGTCAGATACACCAGAGAGTCAGAGTGACCAGAGTCAGAGATACAAGAGAGTTAGAGAGACCAGAGAGTCAGAGAGACCAGTGACTCAGAGACACCAGAGAGTCTGAGTGACCAGACAGTCAGAGTGACCAGAGAGTCAGAGAGACTAGAGAGTCAGAGTGACCAGAGAGTCAGAGACCAGAGAGTCGGAGACCAGATAGTCAAAGTTTTCCAATGGCGTAGGAACCAGGAGGGAAGCCTATACTGCAGGAATAAAAACTCAAGAGTTGGAGGACTCACAGGAGTGCAGGTGGAGTGCTTGTTGTTACACATGCTGAGTCTGCAGTGCAGGTAGGTGCCCTTGTAGTCCCCATCAAACAGGAACAGCAGCGCAGAGAAGCAACCCTGAAGGGACACGCCGCTCTCATCCAAGGACACTTGGCGACGGTCGGTAGGACACCTGGAGGAATGATGAGTTTTAGACAACAACACAGACTCTCACACAGAAGAGCAAACACATTTCAATATCCAGGCTCACATACTGGTTTTGGATGAGGAAGTATTTCAGGAGGTCATCAGGGTCAGGGGTGTGGGTGGCGTAACAGTCCCTTAGGACGACCACAAAGGCCTCAGCGTCCATCTCTTCAACAGACACGCCCACATGCAGGATGGAGCCCAGAGGCAGATTGATCGGGCCTGCAGAGTAAGGTTCTGTGTAGTTGGCATCACGGAACAGAGACATGGATGTACTGGCCTGGGCACCCTCTACTTCCACCGCACCTTCAAGACTGACAAGATATGGAACAAGTAAACAACAAGTTTATTTGTTTACTTGTAAGGTCAGAACACACAAGTTAAACTGGAAATTAAGAGTGTCGTTGCAGGAGTTTGTGAGGGTCCACCTACTTAAGGAATGGTTTGATGGCCATATCCAGGGTAGCCTCTATCTCCAGAAGATAGGAGCAGGAGAAAGGGATTATCAGGGGTTGAACCAAGGTCTCACTGATTGGGTAGACAAACAGACTGTTGGAGTAGACGGCGTAGCTGCCGTTGTTCTGGAGAGAGAAGGAAGAGGACAATAGCAGATGTCCAACCTGTGCAAGGTTGATCAATCAGGCAGAAACAGGCAGGCAGACTGGTAGAGGGACCGTGTTCTCACCGTCAGAGTGGTTCCACAGCTGCCCTCCCAGCTGCCCTCCCAGCGCCCAGCGTAGCTTGGGTCTAACTGACATTACACACATCCATTTACGTTAGACATCTGGTGTAATTAAATGAAATAACATTTGATACAAAATATGTAAGGGACAATTTACATCTATGCTTTATTTTAAGAATGCTGCCAAATCAAAATAGTAATTTAAATAGTTAGTTTAAAATATGTGTATTTTTATTGTTTGCTCCCTCCTGCCACACTGAATTCTGTGTATTTGCTCATTTACATGGCGAATAAACCACTTCTGAATCTAATAATCCAATAATGGTAAATTAATCAATATTTGTTACAATGAAAGATAAGCAAACACAAAAATGTTAACGATTAAATGGCCAGGTAAATTATCATACTTACGAACACTAGATAATAGGTTTGATTATGTTGCTCTCTTGGACCTTTTTATTCTATTCTGCTCCTGTCTGCTGTTAGCACAGGTAGGCGTGTTTTCTGTTTAAAGGAATGGATCTGGAAACACCTGTTGCCCTCAGCTTTATTCAGAAGGGAACATGGATGTGTCAGGTAAAGATGGATGTGTCAGGTAAAGATGGATGTGTCAGGTAAAGAGTGGAGATAGAAGGAGGTGTCTAGAATCAGACAGTTTAAAGAAAAACACCGTCCCAATGTCCCTGGATGGTCCAGAAAAAGAATACATTCTTCTACAAACCTTTATTTCGAAGCTACAACCTGAACCTGTGTCTCCTATTACCGGCGGATGACTAAGCTCCTAATAAGGCTTCAGGCGATCTTTCACAACATATATTGGAATTTAAACACAAGGTACAAAATGGACATTCCATGGCTATTCCCTCGACATTCAGAATGTTTCTCACAGTGAACAGCACAGTGTCGGGAACTTGGTATCATCCCCAGTAAACTTTGAAGTCTTCTTCTATCACGTTGCTACATTGTTGAACAACCATCGAAACATCTAGATTATTATTATTTTCTATAAGATATCTTGCCTCATTTTTTCATTTTGAAATCCTTCTTGCGGTTATTTCTACGTTTGATTCCAAATTCAGCATCCTATATCCCCCCCCCCCCCCCCCCCCTCTTCATTGATAAATACTGAACTGCTGTCTGTCAGTGCCATGGACAGAGATCATTCTAACCATTTCAACAGTCACTTTCATCTCAGCGTTGCATAAATAGTGTCAGGAGGACAAATAAAAAAGCACAGGACATGAATTTCATAACTTACATCATATCTCAATCACTAACCAGGTCATCTGCCCCTCAAAGGCAAAGTCACTCACAGATATCCTCCCACACTCTGACAGGGGGACTTTTAGGCTTTTATGTACAAAACAGATATGATGTGTTGTGCAACAGGTGAAGAATTTGAGAAAAGAATGTGCTGTCAGAAAATTATTCTAGCTAAACAGGTTCCTGTAGAGAGGGGAGTATGCAAATTCACTTTCCTTCCAAGAAACGATAATAAGCAAAAATGTTACATCGCAGTACAATACAATACATTACAACAGTCACCCATTTTCTTTAGTTATGTATACATAGTTTATGAAAACACAATCGAACTAAAAGAAATACATAACTTTATCTTCAAGCACTATTAACAAAATACTTTTTTCAGCAGCAGTCAATACTTATTATTCCCTTGCAAAAGAGTCCCCTTCTTCATCTTAACAGATAGATAAACTTCTTAGTTCCAGTCACCGTAGAATCCAATGGTTTATAATAACCAGCTCGTTGGTACAGTTCAAGGAAATTAGTAAAACTGACCGAAATAAACAAACAATTTAATTAATTAATTTTCAATAATAACACAGAATGTATTTTGGAAAACTCATACATATGTTTTTGTATAAAAAACAATTCCCTAAACATTGCAAGATCAATGACATAAAACTGCTATCTCTAAGCAGTTTTTGGGGCTTTCATTGACCTATGCACTTTTTGTAAAGCTTTTTCTAGTAACTCTAGGAAACTCTTGGAAATCCTCTCTAAAGTTACATTTCTCTATTGCGAGACTAATAAAGATGACTTTATCTCATCTTAAATGACTAAAATAAATGTCATTCTTCACTGTCATGCCATCAAACTAGCAGGTTTGTGTTTTTTTTTAAAGAACATATGTCAAGAGCATAAGTCAAATTCCCACCGAGTGTCTCATGCAAGAACATATGCAAATATCATCCTACATTAGCTGCCCTCCTTGAACCACCACCTTGACACGGTGGAGGGGTTTGAGTGCTGCGATGATCCTAGGAGCTATGGTGTCGGGGGCATTATGCCCCTGGTATGGTCTCCCAAGACAAACAGGTCCTCCCTTTCCTGTCCAAGATCCTGTAAAAGGTGGTCTCTGAACAACTGTCAGAGTTCCTAGAGCAGTCCAACATCTATGACCCTTATCAGTCTGGTTTCCGTAAACATTCACTCTACAGCAGAGGTCTTCAACAGGGGGTCCGCGACCCCTAGGGGGTCCGCGGAGGTACTGCAGGGGGGTCGCGAAAATGTTTTGATTGATTAGACATTTTTTTATATTCACCTCCACAATTTTTTTTAAACACACATGAAGTTCTTTTTAAATGTTATACAGCTTGGGGATTATGGGGTAAAGAATCAAGGCTCTAACTATTATATAACATATATTTATGGGCGATTTCCTGATAGTAGTGATCATAAACGGCAACAGAGTCAACCATCTTGATGTAAATAAACGATCTATGCTGCTGTGCCACTCACGAGGCCGTATGTGACACACTCTGTCAGGTTCCCCGTGAGCTCATTCATGCTAGTAGCAGGCAGCTGTTTTGAAGAGAGAAATGAAAAAATGGATCGATTTTTAACACGCCAAAAAAAAGATATCACAAGCACAGCAACAGCCTCCACCTCAGAAACCGCAGTTGAAAATGAAAGTGATGATGTAGGCCCCGCAGCTGTAAAGGGTAAGCGTAAAAGAGAGAAGACCCGAAAATATATGGACAATTATCTCAAGTTCGGGTTTAGCTTCAAAGAGACAGATGGCATTGAATTTCCACTGTGTGTCATTTGTTCTACTGTGCTGTCAAACGAGTCTATGAAGCCATCAAAGCTGCAGCGTCACTTGGAGACAACCCACAGCCACTTAAAAGACAAACCTGTTGAATACTTCCAAACTTGTCTCACATCCCTCCAAGGCCAACCGACATTAATGAAAAAAGCAGCCAGAGATGGTGAGCTAGCTTTAAAATGCTCTTATCAAGTTGCTCTTCGGATTGCCCAGAAGAAACAGCCATATACACTTGCAGAGGATTTAATATTGTCTTCAGCAACTGACATGTGTAAAACAATGTACGGGAAGGATATTGACATTAATAAACTAAAAACTATTCCACTGTCGGACACAACCATTGCTCGCCGCATTGACGAGATGGCATCGGATGTGAGGGTGCAACAGTGCAACACTGACTGACATTGATAATCTTGGTAGGTATCAGTTTGAGGTATGTTTATAAATGGCAGTGGCACGGCCACCCATACCACTGTACCTTGCATGTTCAAAATAAAAACATGAATATATTAACCTGTTTGTTATTTTAATATCTTAGTATTGAATGCAGAACAACAAGGTACATTTCTACAAGGCACTATAGGACCGGTTTAATATAAAACACAATTTTATACAATATATATATATATAAAAGTAGGGGGTCCCCGCTCCATCTCTCCATCAGATTGGGGGTCCTTGGCCTGGAAAACGTTGAAGACCCCTGCTCTACAGAAACAGCATTGTTAAAGGTGTCCAGTGACATCATGATGTCTGCTGATTCTGGAAATTGCACTGTTTTGATTCTTTTAGACCTATCTGCAGCCTTTGATACTGTTGACCATCATATTCTGTTAAAAAGATCGAGGGACCTGGTTGGATTATCAGGGACAGTTCTCCATTGGTTCTCCTCATACCTAACTGGTCGGAGTTTCAGTGTTAATGCTAACCAAATAATGTCAGATTCAGCTGACTTGTTGTGCGAGGTTCCCCAAGGTTCTGTTCTGGGTCCTATTTTATTTTTACTGTATATTATCCCCCTGGGATTGATCATCAAAAAGTTTAGTGATGTGTCTTACCATCTGTTTGCCGATGATATACAGATATATTGCTCCTTCAAACGCTCTGAGATTCAGAAAGTGAACTCTTTAGTCTGTTGCTTAGAGCAAATAAAACAATGGTTGAGTGACAACTCTCTGCAGCTAAATACAGACAAAACAGAAACGTTGATTATTGCCCCTGATGACTCCCTCAGGGATAAAGCAGTGTTTGGGCGATCTTGGCCAGTTTGCCAAGCCAAGCCTTAGAAACCTGGGTGTTGTCTTCGACAGAGACTTGTCTTTGGAGCATCACTCCAAACTGTTGACCAGGAACTGTTTCTTCCATCTGAGAAATATCTCTAAACTCAGGAAAATTGTGTCTCAAAATGATTTGGAACTTATTATTCACGCGTTTGTGTCGTTCCGTTTGGACTACTGCAATAGTTTGTTTACATGTCTCAACAATAAGGATGTGTCACGTTTACAGTTGGTCCAAAACTCTGCAGCGAGGATCTTGACCCGCACAAACAAAAGGACACATATCTCGCCCATTCTTAAATCTTTGCATTGGTTGCCGGTTTCTTACCGGATTAAATTCAAAATGTTGGTGCCGACTTTCAGAGCCTTACATGGTCAGGCCCCATTGTACATCAGAAATCGGATTACACTGTACACTCCCTCTCGCTCACTGAGGTCCTTAGATCAGAAGCTGCTGATGGTTCCCCGAACCCGTTTTCGGACCAGAGGAGATCGATCCTTCCAGAGTGTCGCTCCTAGACTCTGGAATGATCTTCCTTTCTCACTTCGCTCTCTTGACTCTTTCAATATTTTTAAAAGTAAACTCAAAACCTTGCTATTTATCCAAGCATTTTAATCCTTTTTACAGCAGTTTGTCAGGGATTGCTTTACTGTCTTTTTACTCTATGTCTGTATTTTATTATTATTATCTGTATTTTATTATTAGTAGTAGTATTTTACTATCACTGTAAAGCGCTTTGTAACTATATTTTATTATTTCATTGTGAAGCGCTTTGTGACCTCATGTCTGTGAAAGGCGCTATATAAATAAACTTTACTTACTTACTTAGGTGACTAGCCAGACCAAAAGCGCTTCAGAAAACCCTGATGATGATGAAAAAACTGAAGTCAGCTACATCGCCTGGATCGGTGTTACCAGGGCTCCGCTCTGGAGCCAGGCCCAGAGCAGAGTGGGGATCAGGGGCAGAATAATTTAAACATAGATAGTTAGTAAACATAGACAGTAGATAGAGAAAGAGATTCACTGCTCTCTACTCATGACCACTCTCTGGTCTCTCTCACTCTATGACCGCCTTCTTGGAGTCCCTGGGAGGGGTACTGAACAGTGCACTGAGGAGCTCGGAGTAGAGCTGCTGCTCCTCCACGTAGAGAGGAGCCAGCTGAGGTGACTCGGGCATCCGTTTCAGGTGCCTCCTGGACGCCTCCCTCGGGAGGTCATCAGCCACCCAAAGGTCTAGTAACTCACAGATATCCTCACACAGACTGGGGACACAGGGACATTAAGCTTTCATGTACGAAGCAGTTATGATGTGTATGATGTGCCAACATATGTATATTCAAATATTCTATCTAAGCAGATTACTGTACAACGGTGGACATGTACAGTATGTCAGAAAACACTCACCCACCTGTGTTGACAGCAGGCAGGTGCAGAAGAGAATAAAAAGGCCCATTGGAGACATCATCAGTACCTTCAAATTGACTGAGGAGAGAACAAGTGTGATCAGACCAACGATCTGGTGCATGTAAGTACGAACATCTACCTGGAAACTTCATTGGGATGATATATTTGCATTAGCTTGACTTGAGCATGACATAACAATTCACATAAATCTTTACATCTTATAAGTATAAGTACTTACTGTAAGTCGCTTTGGATAAAAGATTACAGACAGCATCCCAGAGAGAGCAAAAGACAGGAAGGTCAAATTGGGCCCAATTATACAACAGGTCAATCACTACTCCCAGACAGCTAGTGGCCAACACATATGCCCTTGTGTGGCGCTATGAGCCATGCCCAATGTCTATGTGATTTCCCCAGCACACTACAACTTCAAAATGTCTTGCTCCTCAAACACAAAGAATGTCAGATTCATGAATGTTACGCCCCCTAGTGACTCGGGGAAGCAGGGCGCAACATAGGGCAACAGGATGTGTCAGTGAGGGTGCAATCACACACAACCAATACTCTAATGTAACAAAAGTATTTTATTTAACACACAAGACAGCAGAAAGATCATACTAGTGGCACCAAAATAAAACATAAACCCACCCCTTTACAGGTGCACCAAGGTACACCCCAAACCCAAAAACCCAAACCTCCCTGTACACAAACAGCTGCACCTCAAGTCATCCATCTGTCAAGCTCCTGAAGTTTGCGAACGATACCACCCTGATCGGGCTCATTTCTGATGCGGACGAGTCTGACTTCAGGTGGGAAGTGGACAACCTGGTGACTTGGTGCAGCCAGAACAACCTGGAGCTCAACGCTCTTAAGACAGTGGAGATGGTTGTGGACTTTAGGAAGGACCCAGCCCCACTCCCCCCCATCACACTGCGCGACTCCCAGGTAAACAGTGTGGAGTCCCTTCGCTTCCTGGGCACCACCCTCTCCCAGGACCTCAAGTGGGAGCTGAACACCAGCTCACTCACAAAGAAAGCCCAGCAGAGGATGTACTTCCTGCGGCAACTGAAGAAATTCAGCCTGCCAAAGACAATGATGGTGCAATTCTACACTGCCATCATCGAGTCCATCCTCACCTCCTCCATCACCGTCTGGTACGCTGCTGCCACTGCCAAGGACAAGAGCAGGCTGCAGCGTATCATACGTGCTGCTGAGAAGGTGATAGGCTGCAACCTGCCATCCCTTGAGGACCTGCACACGGCAAGGTCTCTAAAACGGGTGAGGAAGATTGCGGCCGACTCCTCCCACCCTGGACACTCAGTGCTTCAGCTGCTCCCTTCTGGCAGGAGGCTGCGGTCCATCAGGACTAAAACCTCTCGCCACAAGAATAGCTTCTACCCCTCTGCTATTGCCCTCTTCAACAGGGCCAAGGACTGAGTTTGAGACACACCCCCCTCCAGAATCCCATTGCACTCTGCCACTTTAGCACCAAACACTTTAAACTTAAAAAACTTACAACTGTGATTTTTGCACCACTGTGTATATACCCCCCCCCCCCCCCCCCCCCCCCAACGTACCATATATATATACCCAGTCCACTTTGTACCCATGTCATTGCAATTCCATGTTACCTGTATCATTTGCACTACTCGCATCATTTGTATTATTTGTAACATTTGTATTCCATGTTACCTGTATCATTTGCACTACTCGCATCATTTGTATTATTTGTAACATTTGTATTCCTTGTCTATATGTATCATATCTGCAGTGTATCTTTACATTGTATTCATTTTCATTTTATTAGTAGGCCACATTTATGTTCTATGTTTGCTCATTCCTGCCAAAGTAAATTATATGTTTGTTTATCTTGCATAGCGAATAAACCCCCATTCTGATTCTGATATATGTCAAAAACTGGAAATACAGTTGTTAAGCTCCCGCGAAATCACTACACTCATTACACTTCAGAATCAGAATTCGGTTTTAATCGCCATGCAAGATACATAAACGCGGAATTTACTACTGCAGTTGTTACCACTTCTTCTCCGGTTCTGCCACTTGGCGCTGTCCCACTATTGTGTTGCTTTTTGTTTGCCTTGATTCACTGTGAAGAAGAATCACCTGTCAGGTTCATGAGAATGATACTAGATTAGCATTCATGAGGTCCTTTGCATTGACCATTTATGGTAAAAAATGGGCGTGTTCAGGGCGGGGTGCAATTATACTTTACGTACGCACACTTGTGGTTAAGATGTGATTTATAAAGCGAACATTGCCTACAGGTGTGCGTACGCACGGTTTTATAAATCTGAATTTTTGTGTGCGTACGCCAATTCACGCTTTTGGGCGTACGCACACTTTTAGTAAGAATTCTACGCACTCCTTTATAAATGAGACCCCAGCGCTCTCGTCAGAGCTCTGCCACCGCTCTAGCCAGGAGGCTCCACTAAACTAAATCAGGAGCTTTTAAAGGGAGGCTGATTGACGGGTCTTGATTGCGTGCAGGTGTGTAAACGTGTCACTCTGCAGAGTTAGCAAAGACGGGCAACAGAGGGAGACAAACACAAAACAAAACAGGTCATCCAATCATTACAAAAACAACATTGAAACAAGACCACACGTAACAATGAATGTTTGTGTACTGGCCAAATTTGCGACCACCTTCAAAACCATCTCCTCATGAACTATAGATCCAATCGCCTTGAAATGTATTATTTGTAGAATACATCTATCGATCTGCTGATATGGAATAAAAATGCAATAGAAAATAGCTGAAACAGGTGTACGTGTTCACATTGCCTCAATATATTTGTGACAGGAAAACAAGTATTATTTTTACTCATGGTTTTTCAATCAAAACAGGGTTCAATATGACATAGTACCGAAGTACCATGGATAATTTAAGCTTTGTGCTCGTCCTGGAGGACTGCTACGCCACCCACACCCCTGACCCTGATGACCTCCTGAAATACTTCCTCATCCAAAACCAGTATGTGAGCCTGGATATTGAAATGTGTTTGCTCTTCTGTGTGAGAGTCTGTGTTGTTGTCTCAAACTCATCATTCCTCCAGATGTCCTACCGACCGTCGCCAGGTGTCCTTGGATGAGAGCGGCGTGTCCCTGCAGGGTCATTTCTCTGCGCTGCTGTTCCTGTTCCAGGGGGACTACAGGGAGGTCTACCTGCACTGCCACCTCAGCCTGTGTGACCAGAGGAACTCCACTTGCTCTCCTGTGAGTCCTCTCACCCTGCTTCCTGGTCTCTGACTCTCTGGTCTCTCTGACTCTGTTGTTTGACTCTGGTCACTGTGACTCTGGTCTCTCTGACTCTCTGGTCACTCTGACTCTCTGCTCACTCTGGCTCTCTGGTCACACTGACTCTCTTGTCTCTCTGACTCTCTGGTCTCTCTGACTCTGGTCACTTTGACTCTGGTCATTAGGCAATAGTCGGACACAACTTCTGTAACATAACAATGCATATTTGGCAATATTCTGGTACAACTGTAATATAACTAGATATATTCTGCTAAAACCCTGTAAATCCTGTATATCCTGACATAACACTGTATATTCAGCAAGACCAATACTTGTATAATTTTAATCAGATAGTCTGTACATAATCATTTATCCAAGCCTCTGCCCACCCCCCTTCCCCCCCCCCCCCCCCCCTCCCTGTGTGGAGTCACCTCACCTCACCTACCGCTTTTACTTATTGTTATTGCCCCCACCCCCCTATCTCTGTGTTCGCGTTCTAATCTTTTACCTCACACCCTTATCCTTGTGTGCTTTTGCGAGACTGTGTGCCGTTGAGACGAAGGAGTGTCCCTCGGGATAAATAAAGTATTCTGAATCTGAATCTGGTCACTCTGACTCTCTAGTCACTCTGACTTTCTGGTGTCTCTGACTCTCTGGTCTCTCTGACTCTGGTCACTTTGACTCTCTGGTCACTCTGACTCTCTGGTCACTCTGACTCTCTGGTCTCTCTGAATCTCTGGTCACTGACTTTCTGGTGTCTCTGACTCTGTGGTCACTCTGACTCTCTGGTCACACTGACTTTCTGGTGTCTTTGACTCTCTGGTCTTTCTGACTCTCTGGTCACTCTGACTCTTGGTCTCTCTGACTATCTGGTCTCTCTGACTCTCTAGTCACTCTGACTCTCTGGTCACTCTGACTCTCTGGTGTCTCTGACTCTGGTCACTCTGACTCTGACTCTGTGTGGTCTCTCTGACTCTCTGGTCACTGACTTTTTGGTGTCTCTGACTCTCTGGTCACTCTGACTTTCTGGTGTCTCTGACTCTCTGGTCTCTCTGACTCTGATCACTTTGACTCTGGTCACTCTGACTCTCTGGTGTCTCTGACTCTGGTCACTCTGACTCTCTGGTCACTCTGACTCTTTGGTCAATCTGACTCTCTGGTCACTCTGACTCTCTAGTCATTCTGACTCTCTGGTTATTCTGACTCTCTGGTCACTCGGACTCTCTGGTCACTCTGACTCTCTGGTCACTCTGACTCTCTAGTCATTCTGACTCTCTGGTCATTCAGACTCTCTGGTCACTCTGACTCTCTGGTCTATCTGACTCTGGTCACTCTGTGATAGTGGGAGTCTAACAGGCCAAACATATGTAACATTTGTATCATGTCATGTGACATTAAAATCACAACAGTTAGTTAAGACCAAAGAATTTGCCTGGACAAGGGGACTGTGAGGGAAAGCACAGATACAATAACATATGAATGTTTGATATCAACAATTCGTTAAATGATAAAAAGTCTTGCCATAGACGTGTAGGCATGCTGTCAGTTTACATCATCAACGACTGCGTTATCAGTCTGACCTTTTCGACCCTGATATTGTCCGTGATCGTTTCTTCCGTTAATTTCGTAAATATTATATGTACCTCATCGATATGTACACATCATATTTTGATGCTCACCAATTTACAGCGTCCTACTTTGAGATTTCAGTATGTAAATATGCTCTCACTTTTCAAGGTATATCCTTATTCAATTAAAAAAACTGACATTTATCTGTTGATGTTTTTGTAAAATGTCTGAGGAGCGTTAACAGCTAGGTGGATGATAATGGGACCCCATAATAATGAAACAAACTTTTCATTAACAGGAAACGTAAACATGCAAATGTGGCTAAATCATCCAGGCTAGCTGGCCTGTGGTAATAGCTTAAGTGTATAAAACATGAAGAAAAATCTAATGTGCAATTTTAACTTTATTAGAATCTTATTTTACCCAGTCTTGATTATAACACATTTAATCCCTGATTTTGGTCAGACAAGTGATTAATTGAAAGGAAAAGTAGTAAATTAATTTAGTATGCTAGTCCTTTGTAGAAATAGAATAGAAAGTAATAGAATGCAAACCTTCAGAAACAGTAACCCACAATTTAAAGCTTATAGTTAATCATATGCAGGTGCTCTCATCATTTCCCATGTTAAAACTGGACAGAACACAAAAGAGAGCCTGAGCTGGTTGCCATGGGGATGGTCAGGAAGCCATTCTGATGGAGGTGTGATGTCATCAGCTCACTCCAGACTCCAGTCAACTGGAGGTCAGAGACAAACACAGGGTTACCAGGGAGACTGTTATTATGACAACGTCATGACTGATCATGGCTGTGGTTTATACTCACAGATGATTGGTCCAATGGTGGCAGGCTTGAGAGGTACGAGTTCATCAACGGAGCGGGCAGGCCTTCCTGTACACACCTGTGGAAGAACACCAGAGAGTCAGAGAGACCAGAGAGTCAGAGTGATCAGAGTCAGAGTGACCAGAGTCAGAGACACAAGAGAGTCAGAGACACAAGAGAGTCAGAGACCAGAGAGTCAGAGTGACCAGAGTCAGAGTGACCAGAGTCAGAGACCAGAGAGTCAGAGTGACCAGAGAGTCAGAGAGACCAGAATCAGAGACCAGAGAGTCAGAGTGACCAGAGTCAGAGACCAGAAAGTCAGAGAGACCAGAGAGTCAGAGACCAGAGAGTCAGAGTGACCAGAGAGTCAGAGTGACCAGAGAGTCAGAGAGACCAGAGAGTCAGCGTGACCAGAGAGACCAGAGAGTCAGAGAGACCAGAGAGTCAGAGAGACCAGAGAGTCAGAGAGACCAGAGAGTCAGAGTGACCAGAGAGTCAGCGTGACCAGAGAGTCAGATACACCAGAGAGTCAGAGAGACCAGAGAGTCAGATACACCAGAGAGTCAGAGAGACCAGAGAGTCAGAGTGATCAGAGTCAGAGTGACCAGAGTCAGAGACACCAGAGAGTCAAAGAGACCAGAGAGTCAGAGTGACCAGAGTCAGAGACCAGAGAGTCAGAGTGACCAGAGTCAGAGACCAGAAAGTCAGAGAGACCAGAGAGTCAGAGTGACCAGAGTCAGAGACCAGAGAGTCAGAGTGACCAGAGTCAGAGACCAGAGAGTCAAAGAGACCAGAGAGTCAGAGTGACCAGAGAGTCAGAGAGACCAGAGACAGAGACCAGAGAGTCAGAGTGACCAGAGTCAGAGACCAGAAAGTCAGAGAGACCAGAGAGTCAGAGACCAGAGAGTCAGAGTGACCAGAGAGTCAGAGAGACCAGAGAGTCAGCGTGACCAGAGAGACCAGAGAGTCAGACAGACCAGAGAGTCAGAGAGACCAGAGAGTCAGAGAGACCAGAGAGTCAGAGTGACCAGAGAGTCAGCGTGACCAGAGAGACCAGAGAGTCAGATACACCAGAGAGTCAGAGAGACCAGAGAGTCAGAGAGACCAGAGAGTCAGAGAGACCAGAGAGTCAGAGACACCAGAGAGTCAGAGAGACCAGAGAGTCAGAGACCAGAGAGTCGGAGACCAGAGAGTCAAAGTTTTCCAATGGCGTAGGAACCAGGAGGGAAGCCTATACTGCGGGAATAAAAACTCTACATTTAGAGTTGTTTTTATTTTGAAAGCGCGACAGAGCAAATCTGTTCCAAATGTCAAAGTAAATCCTACACCCACTGAGAGATCAGAGGGTCAGAAGGTCAAAAGTTTCAACTGTCAGAGAGACCAGAAAATCAGTAAAGAAAGTAAGAGAGACCAAGAGGAGGGTTGGAGGACTCACAGGAGTGCAGGTGGAGTGCTTGTTGTTACACATGCTGAGTCTGCAGTGCAGGTAGGTATCCTTGTAGTCCCCATCAAACAGGAACAGCAGCGTAGAGAAGCGACCTTGAAGGGACACGCCGCTCTCATCCAAGGACACCTCGTGATGGTCGGTAGGACACCTGGAGGAATGATGAGTTTTAGACAAACACAGACTCTCACACAGAAGAGCAAACACATTTCAATATCCAGGCTCACATACTGGTTTTGGATGAGGAAGTATTTCAGGAGGTCATCAGGGTCAGGAGTGGGGGTGGCGTAACAGTTCTCTAGGACGACCACAGAGTCCTCATCTGTTGTCTGAACAGACACACCCACATGCAGGATGGAGCCCAGAGGCAGATTGATCGGGCCTGCAGAGTAAGGTTCTGTGTAGTTGGCATCACGGAACAGAGACATGGATGTACTGGCCTGGGCACCCGCTACTTCCACCGCACCTTCAAGACTGACAAGATATGGAACAAGTAAACAACAAGTTTATTTGTTTACTTGTAAGGTCAGAACACACAAGTTAAACTGGAATTTAAGAGTGTCGTTGTTGGAGTTTGTGAGGGTCCACCTACTTAAGGAATGGTTTGATGGCCATATCCAGGCTAGCCTCTAACTCCAGAGAATAAGAGCAGGAAAAAGGTATCCTCATTGGTTGAACCAAGGTCTCACTGATTGGGTAGACAAACAGACTGTTGGAGTAGACGGCGTAGCTGCCGTTGGTCTGGAGAGAGAAGGAAGAGGACAATAGCAGATGTCCAACCTGTGCAAGGTTGATCAATCAGGCAGGCAGGCAGACTGGTAGAGGGACCGTGTTCTCACCGTCAGAGTGGTTCCACAGCTGCCCTCCCAGCGCTCCATCTGGAACCACACCGACCCGTTAATATCCTGGGAGGAGCAGTGGGGATTGGCCAGGTGAACAGAGGAGGAGTCAAGGCCTTCTGCTGCTAGCTGGGACTCGAGGAGACACACATCAAGGTAGCTCCTCCCACAAATAAGCTCTGGGGATAGAGATAACATGATGGATAGAGTTTTGTCAAATAAATGAAAAATATGAAATGAAAAGTTTAATGAAGATACAACAAAGTAGAGGGGAAAATATAAAAGTAATTAAAATACAAATGACCAAAAAAAGCTCTGGTTGTCGTGGGACGAGCTGTGGTTGTCGTTGGAGCAGCTGTGGTTGTCGTGGGAGGAGCTGTGGTTGTTGTAGGAGCATCCGTGGTTGTCGTGGGAGCAGCTGTGGTTGTTGTAGGAGCATCCGTGGTTGTCATGGGAGCAGCTGTGGTTGTTGTGGGACCAGCCGTGGTTGTTGAAGGAGCATCCGTGGTTGTCATGGGAGCAGCTGTGGTTGTTGTAGGAGCATCCGTGGTTGTCTTGGGAACAGCTGTGGTTGTCATGGGAGCAGCTGTAGTTGTTGTGGGAGCATCCGTGGTTGTCATGGGAGCAGCTGTGGTTGTTGTAGGAGCATCCGTGGTTGTCGTGGGAGCAGCTGTGGTTGTCATGGGAGCAGCTGTAGTTGTCGTGGGGGCAGCTGTGATTGTTATAGGAGCATCCGTGGTTGTCGTGGGAGCAGCTGTGGTTGTTGTAGGAGCAGCTGTGGCTGTCGTGGGAGCATCCGTGGTTGTCATGGGAGCAGCTGTGGTTGTTGTAGGAGCATCCGTGGTTGTCATGGTAGCAGCTGTGTTTGTCGTGGGAGCAGCTGTGGTTGTCGTGGGAGCAGCTGTGGTTGTTGTGGGAGCATCCGCGGTTGTCATGGGAGCAGCTGTGGTTGTTGTGGGAGCAGCCGTGGTTGTTGTAGGAGCATCCGTGGTTGACGTGGGAGCAGCTGTGGTTGTTGTAGGAGCATCCGTGGTTGTCGTGGGAGCATCCGTGGTTGTTGTGTGAGCATCCGTGGTTGTCATTGGGGCAGCTGTGGTTGTTGTAGGAGCATCCGTGGTTGTCGTGGGAGCAGCTGTGGTTGTTGTAGGAGCATCCGTGGTTGACGTGGGAGCAGCTGTGGTTGTTGTAGGAGCATCCGTGGTTGTCATGGGACCAGCTGTGGTTGTTGTGGGAGCATCCGTGGTTGTCATGGGAGCAGCTGTGGTTGTTGTGGGAGCATCCGTGGTTGTCATGGGAGCAGCTGTGGTTGTTGTAGGAGCATCCGTGGTTGTCGTGGGAGCAGCTGTGGTTGTTGTAGGAGCATCCGTGGTTGTCATGGGAGCAGCTGTTGTTGTCGTGGGAGAATCTGTGGTTGTCGTGGGAGCAGCTGTGTTTGTTGTGGGAGCAGCTGTGGTTGTTGTAGGAGCATCCGTGGTTGTCGTGGGAGCAGCTGTGGTTGTTGTGGGAGCATCCGTGGTTGTCATGGGAGCAGCTGTGGTTGTTATAGGAGCATCCGTGGTTATCGTGGGAGCAGCTGTGGTTGTTATAGGAGCATCCGTGGTTATCATGGGAGCAGCTGTGGTTGTTGTAGGAGCATCCGTGGTTGTCATGGGAGCAGCTGTGGTTGTTGTGGGAGCATCCGTGGTTGTCATGGGAGCAGCTGTGGTTGTTGTAGGAGCATCCGTGGTTGTCGTGGGAGCATCCGTGGTTGTCAAGGGAGTGTCCGTGGTTGTCGTGGGAGCAGCTGTAGTTGTCGTTGGAGCATCTGTGGTTGTCGTGTAAGCATCCGTGGTTGTCATGGGAGCAGCTGTGGTTGTTGTAGGAGCATCCGTGGTTGTCGTGGGAGCAGCTGTGGTTGTTGTAGGAGCATCCGTGGTTGACGTGGGAGCAGCTGTGGTTGTTGTAGGAGCATCCGTGGTTGTCATGGGAGCTGCTGTGGTTGTTGTGGGAGCATCCTTGGTTGTCATGGGAGCAGCTGTGGTTGTTGTGGGAGCATCCATGGTTGTCATGGGAGCAGCTGTGGTTGTTGTGGGACCAGCCGTGGTTGTTGAAGGAGCATCCGTGGTTGTCATGGGAGCAGCTGTGGTTGTTGTAGGAGCATCCGTGGTTGTCTTGGGAACAGCTGTGGTTGTCATGGGAGCAGCTGTAGTTGTTGTGGGAGCATCCGTGGTTGTCATGGGAGCAGCTGTGGTTGTTGTAGGAGCATCCGTGGTTGTCGTGGGAGCAGCTGTGGTTGTCATGGGAGCAGCTGTAGTTGTCGTGGGGGCAGCTGTGATTGTTATAGGAGCATCCGTGGTTGTCGTGGGAGCAGCTGTGGTTGTTGTAGGAGCAGCTGTGGCTGTCGTGGGAGCATCCGTGGTTGTCATGGGAGCAGCTGTGGTTGTTGTAGGAGCATCCGTGGTTGTCATGGTAGCAGCTGTGTTTGTCGTGGGAGCAGCTGTGGTTGTCGTGGGAGCAGCTGTGGTTGTTGTGGGAGCATCCGCGGTTGTCATGGGAGCAGCTGTGGTTGTTGTGGGAGCAGCCGTGGTTGTTGTAGGAGCATCCGTGGTTGACGTGGGAGCAGCTGTGGTTGTTGTAGGAGCATCCGTGGTTGTCGTGGGAGCATCCGTGGTTGTTGTGTGAGCATCCGTGGTTGTCATGGGAGCAGCTGTGGTTGTTGTAGGAGCATCCGTGGTTGTCGTGGGAGCAGCTGTGGTTGTTGTAGGAGCATCCGTGGTTGACGTGGGAGCAGCTGTGGTTGTTGTGGGAGCATCCGTGGTTGACGTGGGAGCATCTGTGGTTGTCGTGTAAGCATCCGTGGTTGTCATGGGAGCAGCTGTGGTTGTTGTAGGAGCATCCGTGGTTGTCATGGGAGCAGCTGTGGTTGTTGTAGGAGCATCCGTGGTTGTCATGGGACCAGCTGTGGTTGTTGTGGGAGCATCCGTGGTTGTCATGGGAGCAGCTGTGGTTGTTGTGGGAGCATCCGTGGTTGTCATGGGAGCAGCTGTGGTTGTTGTAGGAGCATCCGTGGTTGTCGTGGGAGCAGCTGTGGTTGTTGTAGGAGCATCCGTGGTTGTCATGGGAGCAGCTGTTGTTGTCGTGGGAGAATCTGTGGTTGTCGTGGGAGCAGCTGTGTTTGTTGTGGGAGCAGCTGTGGTTGTTGTAGGAGCATCCGTGGTTATCGTGGGAGCAGCTGTGGTTGTTATAGGAGCATCCGTGGTTATCATGGGAGCAGCTGTGGTTGTTGTAGGAGCATCCGTGGTTGTCATGGGAGCAGCTGTGGTTGTTGTGGGAGCATCCGTGGTTGTCATGGGAGCAGCTGTGGTTGTTGTAGGAGCATCCGTGGTTGTCGTGGGAGCATCCGTGGTTGTCAAGGGAGTGTCCGTGGTTGTCGTGGGAGCAGCTGTAGTTGTCGTTGGAGCATCTGTGGTTGTCGTGTAAGCATCCGTGGTTGTCATGGGAGCAGCTGTGGTTGTTGTAGGAGCATCCGTGGTTGTCGTGGGAGCAGCTGTGGTTGTTGTAGGAGCATCCGTGGTTGACGTGGGAGCAGCTGTGGTTGTTGTAGGAGCATCCGTGGTTGTCATGGGAGCTGCTGTGGTTGTTGTGGGAGCATCCTTGGTTGTCATGGGAGCAGCTGTGGTTGTTGTGGGAGCATCCATGGTTGTCATGGGAGCAGCTGTGGTTGTTGTGGGACCAGCCGTGGTTGTTGAAGGAGCATCCGTGGTTGTCATGGGAGCAGCTGTGGTTGTTGTAGGAGCATCCGTGGTTGTCTTGGGAACAGCTGTGGTTGTCATGGGAGCAGCTGTAGTTGTTGTGGGAGCATCCGTGGTTGTCATGGGAGCAGCTGTGGTTGTTGTAGGAGCATCCGTGGTTGTCGTGGGAGCAGCTGTGGTTGTCATGGGAGCAGCTGTAGTTGTCGTGGGGGCAGCTGTGATTGTTATAGGAGCATCCGTGGTTGTCGTGGGAGCAGCTGTGGTTGTTGTAGGAGCAGCTGTGGCTGTCGTGGGAGCATCCGTGGTTGTCATGGGAGCAGCTGTGGTTGTTGTAGGAGCATCCGTGGTTGTCATGGTAGCAGCTGTGTTTGTCGTGGGAGCAGCTGTGGTTGTCGTGGGAGCAGCTGTGGTTGTTGTGGGAGCATCCGCGGTTGTCATGGGAGCAGCTGTGGTTGTTGTGGGAGCAGCCGTGGTTGTTGTAGGAGCATCCGTGGTTGACGTGGGAGCAGCTGTGGTTGTTGTAGGAGCATCCGTGGTTGTCGTGGGAGCATCCGTGGTTGTTGTGTGAGCATCCGTGGTTGTCATGGGAGCAGCTGTGGTTGTTGTAGGAGCATCCGTGGTTGTCGTGGGAGCAGCTGTGGTTGTTGTAGGAGCATCCGTGGTTGACGTGGGAGCAGCTGTGGTTGTTGTGGGAGCATCCGTGGTTGACGTGGGAGCATCTGTGGTTGTCGTGTAAGCATCCGTGGTTGTCATGGGAGCAGCTGTGGTTGTTGTAGGAGCATCCGTGGTTGTCATGGGAGCAGCTGTGGTTGTTGTAGGAGCATCCGTGGTTGTCATGGGACCAGCTGTGGTTGTTGTGGGAGCATCCGTGGTTGTCATGGGAGCAGCTGTGGTTGTTGTGGGAGCATCCGTGGTTGTCATGGGAGCAGCTGTGGTTGTTGTAGGAGCATCCGTGGTTGTCGTGGGAGCAGCTGTGGTTGTTGTAGGAGCATCCGTGGTTGTCATGGGAGCAGCTGTTGTTGTCGTGGGAGAATCTGTGGTTGTCGTGGGAGCAGCTGTGTTTGTTGTGGGAGCAGCTGTGGTTGTTGTAGGAGCATCCGTGGTTATCGTGGGAGCAGCTGTGGTTGTTATAGGAGCATCCGTGGTTATCATGGGAGCAGCTGTGGTTGTTGTAGGAGCATCCGTGGTTGTCATGGGAGCAGCTGTGGTTGTTGTGGGAGCATCCGTGGTTGTCATGGGAGCAGCTGTGGTTGTTGTAGGAGCATCCGTGGTTGTCGTGGGAGCATCCGTGGTTGTCAAGGGAGTGTCCGTGGTTGTCGTGGGAGCAGCTGTAGTTGTCGTTGGAGCATCTGTGGTTGTCGTGTAAGCATCCGTGGTTGTCATGGGAGCAGCTGTGGTTGTTGTAGGAGCATCCGTGGTTGTCGTGGGAGCAGCTGTGGTTGTTGTAGGAGCATCCGTGGTTGACGTGGGAGCAGCTGTGGTTGTTGTAGGAGCATCCGTGGGTATCGTGGGAGCTGCTGTGGTTGTTGTGGGAGCATCCTTGGTTGTCATGGGAGCAGCTGTGGTTGTTGTGGGAGCATCCGTGGTTGTCATGGGAGCAGCTGTGGTTGTTGTGGGACCAGCCGTGGTTGTTGAAGGAGCATCCGTGGTTGTCATGGGAGCAGCTGTGGTTGTTGTAGGAGCATCCGTGGTTGTCTTGGGAACAGCTGTGGTTGTCATGGGAGCAGCTGTAGTTGTTGTGGGAGCATCCGTGGTTGTCATGGGAGCAGCTGTGGTTGTTGTAGGAGCATCCGTGGTTGTCGTGGGAGCAGCTGTGGTTGTCATGGGAGCAGCTGTAGTTGTCGTGGGGGCAGCTGTGATTGTTATAGGAGCATCCGTGGTTGTCGTGGGAGCAGCTGTGGTTGTTGTAGGAGCAGCTGTGGCTGTCGTGGGAGCATCCGTGGTTGTCATGGGAGCAGCTGTGGTTGTTGTAGGAGCATCCGTGGTTGTCATGGTAGCAGCTGTGTTTGTCGTGGGAGCAGCTGTGGTTGTCGTGGGAGCAGCTGTGGTTGTTGTGGGAGCATCCGCGGTTGTCATGGGAGCAGCTGTGGTTGTTGTGGGAGCAGCCGTGGTTGTTTTAGGAGCATCCGTGGTTGACGTGGGAGCAGCTGTGGTTGTTGTAGGAGCATCCGTGGTTGTCGTGGGACCATCCGTGGTTGTTGTGTGAGCATCCGTGGTTGTCATGAGAGCAGCTGTGGTTGTTGTAGGAGCATCCGTGGTTGTCGTGGGAGCAGCTGTGGTTGTTGTAGGAGCATCCGTGGTTGACGTGGGAGCAGCTGTGGTTGTTGTAGGAGCATCCGTGGTTGTCATGGGAGCAGCTGTGGTTGTTGTGGGAGCATCCGTGGTTGTCATGGGAGCAGCTGTGGTTGTTGTAGGAGCATCCGTGGTTGTCGTGGGAGCATCCGTGGTTGTCAAGGGAGTGTCCGTGGTTGTCGTGGGAGCAGCTGTAGTTGTCGTTGGAGCATCTGTGGTTGTCGTGTAAGCATCCGTGGTTGTCATGGGAGCAGCTGTGGTTGTTGTAGGAGCATCCGTGGTTGTCGTGGGAGCAGCTGTGGTTGTTGTAGGAGCATCCGTGGTTGACGTGGGAGCAGCTGTGGTTGTTGTAGGAGCATCCGTGGGTATCGTGGGAGCTGCTGTGGTTGTTGTGGGAGCATCCTTGGTTGTCATGGGAGCAGCTGTGGTTGTTGTGGGAGCATCCGTGGTTGTCATGGGAGCAGCTGTGGTTGTTGTGGGACCAGCCGTGGTTGTTGAAGGAGCATCCGTGGTTGTCATGGGAGCAGCTGTGGTTGTTGTAGGAGCATCCGTGGTTGTCTTGGGAACAGCTGTGGTTGTCATGGGAGCAGCTGTAGTTGTTGTGGGAGCATCCGTGGTTGTCATGGGAGCAGCTGTGGTTGTTGTAGGAGCATCCGTGGTTGTCGTGGGAGCAGCTGTGGTTGTCATGGGAGCAGCTGTAGTTGTCGTGGGGGCAGCTGTGATTGTTATAGGAGCATCCGTGGTTGTCGTGGGAGCAGCTGTGGTTGTTGTAGGAGCAGCTGTGGCTGTCGTGGGAGCATCCGTGGTTGTCATGGGAGCAGCTGTGGTTGTTGTAGGAGCATCCGTGGTTGTCATGGTAGCAGCTGTGTTTGTCGTGGGAGCAGCTGTGGTTGTCGTGGGAGCAGCTGTGGTTGTTGTGGGAGCATCCGCGGTTGTCATGGGAGCAGCTGTGGTTGTTGTGGGAGCAGCCGTGGTTGTTGTAGGAGCATCCGTGGTTGACGTGGGAGCAGCTGTGGTTGTTGTAGGAGCATCCGTGGTTGTCGTGGGACCATCCGTGGTTGTTGTGTGAGCATCCGTGGTTGTCATGGGAGCAGCTGTGGTTGTTGTAGGAGCATCCGTGGTTGTCGTGGGAGCAGCTGTGGTTGTTGTAGGAGCATCCGTGGTTGACGTGGGAGCAGCTGTGGTTGTTGTAGGAGCATCCGTGGTTGTCATGGGACCAGCTGTGGTTGTTGTGGGAGCATCCGTGGTTGTCATGGGAGCAGCTGTCGTTGTTGTGGG
Organism: Protosalanx chinensis; assembly: GCA_030340685.1. Classification (NCBI taxonomy): domain Eukaryota; kingdom Metazoa; phylum Chordata; class Actinopteri; order Osmeriformes; family Salangidae; genus Protosalanx; species Protosalanx chinensis. The sequence continues at coordinate 3,594,108 of CM059342.1, read as the reverse complement.
AGCAGCCGTGGTTGTTGAAGGAGCATCCCTGGTTGACGTGGGAGCAGCTGTGGTTGGTGTAGGAGCATCCGTGGTTGTCGTGGGAGCAGCTGTGTTTGTCGTGGGAGCAGCTGTGGTTGTTGTAGGAGCATCTGTGGTTGTCGTGGGAGCAGCTGTGGTTGTTGAAGGAGCATCCGTGGTTGACGTGGGAGCAGCTGTGGTTGTTGTAGGAGCATCCGTGGTTGTCGTGGGAGCAGCTGTGTTTGTCGTGGGAGCAGCTGTGGTTGTTATAGGAGCATCCGTGGTTGTCATGGGAGCAGCTGTGGTTGTTGTAGGAGCATCCGTGGTTGTCGTGGGAGCAGCTGTAGTTGTCGTGGGAGCATATGTGGTTGTCGTGTGAGCATCCGTGGTTGTCATGCGAGCAGCTGTGGTTGTTGTAGGAGCATCCGTGGTTGTCGTGGGAGCAGCTGTGGTTGTTGTAGGAGCATCCGTGGTTGACGTGGGAGCAGCTGTGGTTGTTGTAGGAGTATCCTTGGGTATCGTGGGAGCTGCTGTGGTTGTTGTGGGAGCATCCTTGGTTGTCATGGGAGCAGCTGTGGTTGTTGTGGGAGCATCCGTGGTTGTCATGGGAGCAGCTGTGGTTGTTGTGGGACCAGCCGTGGTTGTTGAAGGAGCATCCGTGGTTGTCATGGGAGCAGCTGTGGTTGTTGTGGGAGCATCCGTGGTTGTCGTGGGAGCAGCTGTGGTTGTCATGGGAGCAGCTGTAGTTGTTGTGGGAGCATCCGTGGTTGTCATGGGAGCAGCTGTGGTTGTTGTAGGAGCATCCGTGGTTGTCGTGGGAGCAGCTGTGGTTGTTGTAGGAGCATCCGTGGTTGTCATGGGAGCAGCTGTTGTTGTCGTGGGAGAATCTGTGGTTGTCGTGGGAGCAGCTGTGGTTGTGGTGGGAGCATCCGTGGTTGTCATGGGAGCAGCTGTTGTTGTCGTGGGAGAATCTGTGGTTGTCGTGGGAGCAGCTGTGGTTGTTGTGGGAGCAGCTGTGGTTGTTGTAGGATCAGCTGTGGTTTTCATGGGAGCAGCTGTTGTTGTCAAGGGAGTATCCGTGGTTGTCGTGGGAGCAGCTGTGGTTGTTGTAGGATCAGCTGTGGTTGTCATGGGAGCAGCTGTTGTTGTCAAGGGAGTATCCGTGGTTGTCGTGGGAGCATCCGTGGTTGTCGTGTGAGCATCCCTGGTTGTCATGGGAGCAGCTGTGGTTGTTGTAGGAGCGTCCGTGGTTGTCGTGGGAGCAGCTGTGGTTGTTGTAGGAGCATCCGTGGTTGACGTGGGAGCAGCTGTGGTTGTTGTAGGAGCATCCGTGGTTGTCGTGGGAGCAGCTGTTGTTGTCAAGGGAGTATCCGTGGTTGTCGTGGGAGCATCCGTGGTTGTCGTGTGAGCATCCGTGGTTGTCATGGGAGCAGCTGTGGTTGTAGGAGCATCCGTGGTTGTCGTGGGAGCAGCTGCGGTTGTTGTAGGAGCATCCGTGGTTGACGTGGGAGCAGCTGTGGTTGTTGTAGGAGCATCCGTGGTTGACATGGGAGCTGCTGTGGTTGTTGTAGCAGCATCCGTGGTTGTCATGGGAGCAGCTGTGGTTGTTGTGGGAGCATCCGTGGTTGTTGAAGGAGCATCCGTTGTTGTCGTGGGAGCAGCTGTAGTTGTTGTGGGAGCAGCTGTGGTTGTTGTGGGAGCAGCTGTGGTTGTTGTAGGAGCATCCGTGGTTGACGTGGGAGCAGCTATGGTTGTTGTAGGAGCATCCGTGGTTGACGTGGGAGCAGCTGTGGTTGTTGTAGGAGCATCCGTGGTTGTCGTGGGATTAGCTGTGGTTGTTGTGGGAGCAGCTGTGGTTGTCGTGGGAGCATCCGTGGTTGTCGTGGGAGCAGCTGTGGTTGTTGTAGGAGCATCCGTGGTTGTCGTGGGAGCAGCTGTGGTTGTCGTTGGAGCAGCTGTGGTTGTCGTGGGAGCAGCTGTGGTTGTCGTGGGAGCAGCTGTGGTTGTCGTGGGAGCAGGTGTGGTTGTCGTGGGAGCAGCTGTGGTTGTATCCTGCGCAGATGTGGTTGTAATGTGATTAAGCGCTTGTATGACCAGGAGTAGCAGCAGACCCTCTGACATCATCATCATGCGACCCATAATGCACGCCAGAGTAAACCTTAAAGTAATGAGAAAGGTAACACACATTCACATATTAACTAAATAAGCTAATGTCAACTTCATTTAAGATCAACTTTTATACAGTTTTCCAAAACAGATATGATTCCAGTTTGCATCTATGGTCTGCGAAATCTTGTTCTGCTTCAGTTGTTCACTGTTTCCATGTAGCAGTTTTTTATTCCTTCACTAGATATCACCCACATTCTATGTTTCTCTTTTCAAATTTCAAACCTTATGTCACTGATTTGTTGGCAAATTGCCGCACCATTCCAATTTGTAGTATTTTAAGCCTTTGCCTTCTCTTCCACTCAATCACTTCAGAATCTAAATTGGTTTCATTCGCCGTGTAAAATAATGCAAACATCGAATTTATGTGGCGAGATGCTGCAAACCATAAACAACATTTAAGTAGGGAAGTGCGACCACTGTTACAACCATCCCAGTGTACAGGGACAGGTGTAACACAGGACAAGGACGGTTGTGACACATTATAGAAAATGTGTTACAAACACTTTTCAAATTTGTGTTTGAACAGGAAAGCAGACAAGTGGTCAAAAAACGTGTTGACTTTATTGACTTAAAGCTTGTTGCCCATGAGAAGCTGGTAACCTGAAGGTTTCCTTATGAAATGGTTAGGGTGCCTTTTCCAAAAATGTGTAAACCAGTCTGCATAAGCCAGCATTCTTGTAAATTAGTTTACATTTGATTCATTTAGCAGATGCTCTTATCCAGAGTGACTTACAGCAAGTACAGGGACACTCCCCCCCCCGCCCCCTGAGGCAAGTAGGGTGAAGTGCCTTGCCCAAGGACACAACGTCATGTTGGCACAGGCAGGGTTCTAACCAGATACTTTCTGATTATTAGCTTGACATTCTCACCAATCAGTCACATGACTCCTTGACTTCCTAAGACTGCCTAAGATACTGACATTGTTGAAACCAGGGACCATCTGATTACTCCCTGAGTACACCACATAACTCCCTAGTTGAATATGTAATACATGTACAATATAGCCTATTCTAGGTAAATATGTACCTCTTTTGGACTTAACCCATAGTATAGGTCAGCTGCCTGGGTTAAGTAGTCTCTCAAAAGGATTTATTGGTCTACTGAGAAAACACTCTTGGGTATCCAGTACCCTATCCTAGGAAGGGGTTTCGATCCCTGGGACTCCAGCGTCTGCCTCTTCTTGTGAAAACGTTACAGGGTTATGTGAAAGATGTGGTCAGATTTGGCCTCAGGCCTGACTGATCTGTCCTGTTTTACTTCATAGCTGACCATCTCCATCAAAACAAGATGGCCACTCCTGTCTGTCCTGTCTGTCCATCTTTCTGATATTTGGCATTCCTTAAGCAAAACAAACATATTTCCACTGACTATATGCATACAATTTATTGTAATTACTTAGCATTTAGTTTACGTAGGTCTTTAGGAACAGGATTAAACCCATACATTTAGGGTTCAACTTTTGTGTTGAAATTATGTTATATTGATGAAAGTAAAAATATACAAATTGTAGTAATTGGTTTGGGGACAGTTGTAACAGCATGTTCCAACTGTCCCGGTATCAACTGTCCTGTTTTCAGATACTCTAAGCTAGCCTGGTTGTTAACTTTTTTTTTACATTTTAGTCTGTTTTGTTTTTAGCTGCTAAAATGGTGATTCCTAAGACAGTACACAGGACACCTTAGACAAATGAGCCTGCTGTCATTAATAGGCCACCAGATTGCCCATGAATCTAAAGGTAGTCTACTGTAGCAACAAGGAAAACCATAAACACCTCAAACCAGGGGCGTCGTTAGGCCTGTTTCAGATTTCCCTAAGTGAATTTTTCTACAAATACATTTTGATTTGATTTTGATTTAAAACAAGTTGGCTGCCATTTCAGACGCAATTCACCTGCTATTAGCTGCATAAATTCAATTTTCAAACAATTTAATTGGCCTTAAATAATTGTGTTCCTCCTTGTCTTAGCTTGGGTCTAACTGACATTACACACATCCATTACGTTAGACATCTGGTGTAATTAAATAAAATAACATTTGATAAAAAATATGTAAGGGACAATTTACAGCTATGCTTTTATTTTAAGAATGTTGCCAAATCAAAATAGTAATTTAAATAGTTAGTTTAAAATATGTGTATTTTTATTGTTTGCTCCCTCCTGCCACACTGAATTCTGTGTATTTGCTCATTTACATGGCGAATAAACCACATCTGAATCTAATATTCCATTAATATTAGATTAATAGTAATATGAAATGAAAGATAAGCAAAAATAATAATAATAGGTAACAGGTAAATTATCATACTTACGAACACTAGATCATAGGCTTGATTACGTTGCTCTCTTGGACCTTTTTATTCTATTCTGCTCCTGTCTGCTGTTAGCACAGGTAGGCGTGTTTTCTGTTTAAAGGAATGGATCTGGATACACCTGTTGCCCTCAGCTTTATTCAGAAGGGAACATGGATGTGTCAGGTAAAGATGGATGTGTCAGGTAAAGATGGATGTGTCAGGTAAAGAGTGGAGATAGAAGGAGGTGTCTAGAATCAGACAGTTTAAAGAAAAACACCGTCCCAATGTCCCTGGATGGTCCAGAAAAAGAATACATTCTTCTACAAACCTTTATTTCGGGGCTACAACCTGAACCTGTGTCTCCTATTACCGGCGGATGACTAAGCTCCTAATAAGGCTTCAGGCGATCTTTCACAACATATATTGGAATTTAAACACAAGGTACAAAATGGACATTCCATGGCTATTCCCTCGAGGCAGGGGACATTCAGAATGTTTCTCACAGTGAAGTTTAACACACAACAGCAACGTGTCGGGAACTTGGTATCATCCCCAGTAAACTTTTAAGTATTCTTCTATCACGTTGCTACATTGTTGAACAACCATCGAAACATCTAGATTTTTATTTTTTTTAATAAGATATCTTGCCTCATTTTTTCATTTTGAAATCCTTCTTGCGGTTATTTCTACGTTTGATTCCAAATTCAGCATCCTATATCCCCCCCCCCCCCCCCCCCCCCCCCTCTTCATTGATAAATACTGAACTGGTGTCTGTCAGTGCCATGGACAGAGATCATTCTAACCATTTCAACAGTCACTTTCATCTCAGCGTTGCATAAATAGTGTCAGGAGGACAAATAAAAAAGCACAGGACATGAATTTCACAACGTACATCATATCTCAATCACTCACAGATATCCTCCCACACTCTGACAGGGGGACATTTAGGCTTTCATGTACAAAGCACGCATGATGTGTTGTGCAACAGGTGAAGAATTTGAGAAAAGAATGTTTTGTCAGAAAAATATTCTAGCTAAACAGGTTCCTGTAGAGAGGTGAGTATGCAAGCTACCGTTTTAGTGTATCTAAAATATGTACAAGAATGGGAACATTCCACTGGTCTTATTTTGACATGTGTAAGATTTAAGTTGATCCACCCCATCAGACAGAGAACACACACCCACCTGTGTTGACACACACTCAAAAATGGAGGTACCAATGTGTACCTAAAACGGTACAAATGCTTGTCGCTGGGGAGGTACCTCTTTGAGAGACAATTGCGTACCCGTCAGTGCTGGATTTTTTTTTTTACCTTACCAATTTGTACCAATTAAAGTACAATTGTGTACCCTGAGAGACATAAATGTACCTTTAAAAAACAGTACAGCAATGTAACATTAAAAGGGTACTAGACTGTACTTAAAAGGGTACCACTCCAGCTACAAGCCATTCTGGACTTTAAAGAGACAAAAGATGTACCAGTATTGTCCCCAAATAGTCCATTCTTTCACCGTTTATTAACAGCAATTAAAAAGGCACAATAAGCAAGGTATACTCATTACAATACAAAATACAAACATGTGAATCCATATCTTGCTGTCAGCAAGTATTGTGACATTTCATATCATGCATACTTTGACAACGCATATTTAGACAGAATACCTTGATGAAACAAATTGTCATCAACAAAATATGAGTCCAGAGCTTGATGGTCCAGCTCTTTCCCTGGATTGAACAGAACCCAGTCAGGGTCAATGTACAGACTGGGGACCAATTTAATGCACTTTAATTTGTCCTTTCCTCAGCTTCAGCTGGTATCCGCTTAAACCGGTGAGTGTTATGACCCGGGGTCATAAGTTAAAATGTGTTGAGGTATAGGTATGGGTAAGGGGTTATTCATTGTGTACTGTTGCTCCTCCCTGCTTAACCCTGTGAGCCCGTACGTATCATATTTGATACATTTCTGGAACTCATTGCATCACCATCAAACGTAAACTTTGCATTAAACCCTTTTGTATGAACTCTTATACTTGTTTTCTGCCCCCTGGTGGACACTCTTCGCTCTCCCAATGTCATTCAAAGTGGGTCGCATCGTGCTAGCACACATCTGTGTTTCTCACCATGAAGAAACTTTGCCATTTTATGGTTTTATGGTCAGAATTTCGCTGAAATACTTGGCAATAATTTTAAATGAACAGTTAGTTTGTCCTTAAAACGTTCTATTACTCAGTTTAAAAATTACAGTTTGTAGTTATATCGAGCAGAAAATCGGTGTATCAAATTTGATACTTTGGGTATTTAGCCATCATGCAGTGTTTTCATGAGCCAAATACACCATTTATAGATTGAAATGGCTTCAATAATTTCGCTTAGAATATCCATATTGGCTGATCACCAGTCATAGTTATATTTTTTAATACCTGTAGTATCAAATGTGATACCCCAAAAAATATATATGATTTAGCATTTATTTTTCAAAAAAAAATAATACATTTTGTCAAAGGGCCAAATAAATAGTTAATATCCCCCAAAAAATCAGTTTCTGACCATTCTTTCATAGTTCAGGTCTCACAGGGCTAATGGTGGTGCTACCCCCCCTCTGGGTCTCTCTTCTCTCCAGGTGCTGCCTGCCGATTGGGGGATGGACTGGAGGAGTTATAAAAGGGGTGCTGCTGGAGACATTCGGCCTTTTCTCGTCACCCACTCCCAGACATTGTCCTTGTTTGTGAAGTTTTCTTGTTTGAATTAGCACTCGGCTAACTTGAATTTGTCTGAATTAGCAGACGTGGGCCTAGGTGTCTAGGTGGTGGTAGGGGTGAGTAGCTCTTTTGGTTAATCTCTGTTTTATTTTGTCTGTTTTGGTACGGAGGCAGGTTAGAAACCGGTATTTTTTCCCCCCTTGTTTTGGCACAATGCCTTTGGCGTCACAGACTGTGGCCACTCTGAAGATGTTGGGATCATCTGTGGGGGCGAGTGTTAAACCATCCGTTTAAATTACAGCGCTGGTGATGATTGACAGATAATATGACAGACATTTTTTTCTTACCAATGTTAGCACGTCCATTTCAAAAACGTTACCCCATCCTGTTCTCTACTAATGTTCCCCTGTCCTATTTTCTTCTCTGGGCTGCTGTCTGTAATCGACTCCATAGGTTTCAATCCTATAAGATTGGTCAGCGGTAACCTTGACAACCCTACCTGCTCCGGGAGAGTGGAGATCTTAAAAGGGTTCTCTTGGGGGACGGTGTGTGACAACCAATGGGGCATGCCGGATGCTGAGGTGGCATGCAGGCAAATGAACTGTGGCCGTGCCCTGGAGGCTCCAATCGGCGCCAGGTTTGGCGAGGGCAGCGGGCGAAGCTTGGTGGAAAATGTTGCGTGTTTTGGGGTCAGAGACCTCTCTGCAAAACTGCAACAATCGGACATCTTCATGCGGCCACAGTCGTGATGCTGGGGTCGTCTGTGAGGGTGAGTGTTAAACCATCCGTTTAAATTACAGCACTGGTAATGACTGACAGACAAAACGCATATTACTTCAATTAACATCTCCAGTCCTGTTCTAGAACATGTCTCCAGTGCTCTTCCAGAACATGTTGCTCACTAAATTGTATTTATTCTTCATCTTCTTTCACAACCACGATGCTCAAACCCTGTCTGTACTCAGTCGCCATAGTCAATACTATGAGATTGGTCAACGGTAACCCTGACAACCCTGGCTGCAGCGGGAGAGTGGAGATGTTCTACCAGGGCCTATGGGGGACGGTGTGTGGCTTGGGCTGGATTGATACAAATACAGAGGTGGTGTGCAGACAAATGGGCTGTGGTCGTGCCGTGTCTTCTTCGACCACATTTGGAGGAACAGGCCCAGTCCTGATGGAGGCAGTTCATTGTACAGGGTCAGAGTCCTCTCTCCAGAACTGCACACATGTTGACCAAAGTCAGTGCTCTCACACCGATGATACAGCGGTGATCTGTCAGGGTGAGTGTTAAACCGAACATGTTTTAATTTCAGGCCTGTTAAATGATTGACACATAATATACATATAACATCAGTAAACTTACGACGACCACAGCTGCTCCCACTGAGACCACAGCTGGATTTGGTATTTTGCATGCTAATAATTTTTTGTTGCCCCCTCTATTTTGTCGTATCGTCATAAGAATTCGTGTTATTCTAAATTGTCACTATTTCTTGTTCCTCTCGATCCCCAGAGCTGATTTGTGGGAGAGACTACCTTGATGTGGGTCTCCTCAAGTCCCAGCTAGCAGCAGACCATCAGGACTCCTCCTCTGCTCACCTGGCCAATCCTCGCTGCTCCTCTGAGGAGCGGAATGGCACGGTGTGGTTCCAGATGGAGCGCTGGGAGGGCAGCTGTGGAAACACTCTGACGGTGAGAACACGGTCCCTCTACAAGTCTGCCTGCCTGTTTCTGCCTGATTGATCAACCTTGCACAGGTTGGACATCTGCTATTGTCCTCTTCCTTCTCTCTCCAGAACAACGGCAGCTACGCCGTCTACTCCAACAGTCTGTTTGTCTACCCAATCAGTGAGACCTTGGTTCAACCAATGAGGATACCTTTTTCCTGCTCCTATCTTCTGGAGATAGAGGCTACCCTGGATATGGCCATCAAGCCATTCCTTAAGTAGGTGGACCCTCACAAACTCCAACAACGACACTCTTAATATCCAGTTTAACTTGTGTGTTCTAGGCTTACAAGTAAACAAATAAACTTGTTGTTTACTTGTTCCATATCTTGTCAGTCTTGAAGGTGCGGTGGAAGTAGAGGGTGCCCAGGCCAGTACATCCATGTCTCTGTTCCGTGATGCCAACTACACAGAACCTTACTCTGCAGGCCCGATCAATCTGCCTCTGGGCTCCATCCTGCATGTGGGCGTGTCTGTTGAAGAGATGGACGCTGAGGCCTTTGTGGTCGTCCTGGGGGACTGCTACGCCACCCACACCCCTGACCCTGATGACCTCCTGAAATACTTCCTCATCCAAAACCAGTATGTGAGCCTGGATATTGAAATGTGTTTGCTCTTCTGTGTGAGAGTCTGTGTTTGTCTAAAACTCATCATTCCTCCAGGTGTCCTACCGACCGTCGCCAGGTGTCCTTGGATGAGAGCGGCGTGTCCCTTCAAGGTCGCTTCTCTACGCTGCTGTTCCTGTTTGATGGGGACTACAAGGATACCTACCTGCACTGCAGACTCAGCATGTGTAACAACAAGCACTCCACCTGCACTCCTGTGAGTCCTCCAACCCTCCTCTTGGTCTCTCTCTCCACTTTCTTTACTGATTTTCTGGTCTCTCTGACAGTTGAAACTTTTGACCTTCTGACCCTCTGATCTCTCAGTGGGTGTAGGATTTACTTTGACATTGGGGACAGATTTGCTCTGTCGCGCTTTTAAAAATAAAAAATCTAAATGTAGAGTTTTTATTCCTGCAGTATAGGCTTCCCTCCTGGTTCCTACGCCATTGGAAAACTTTGACTCTCTGGTCTCCGACTCTCTGGTCTCTGACTCTCTGGTCACTCTGACTCTGGTGTCTCTGACTCTCTGGTGTCTCTGACTCTCTGGTCTCTGACTCTCTGGTCTCTCTGACTCTCTGGTCTCTGGTTACGCTGACTCTCTGACTCTCTGGTCACTCTGACTCTGGTGTCTCTGACTCTCTGGTGTCTCTGACTCTCTGGTCTCTCTGACTCTGGTCTCTCTGGTCACGCTGACTCTCTGGTCACTCTGACTCTCTGGTCTCTCTGACTCTCTGGTCTCCGACTCTCTGGTCTCTCTGACTCTCTGGTCTCTCTGACTCTCTGGTCTCTGACTCTCTGGTCTCTCTGACTCTCTGGTCTCTGGTCACGCTGACTCTCTGACTCTCTGGTCACTCTGACTCTCTGGTCACTCTGACTCTCTGGTCTCTCTGACTCTCTGGTCACTCTGACTCTCTGGTCTCTTACTCTGGTCTCTCTGACTCTCTGGTCACTCTGACTCTCTGACTCTGGTCACTCTGACTCTCTGGTCTATTTGACTCTCTGGTGTCTCTGACTCTGGTCACTTTGACTCTGATCACTCTGACTCTCTGGTCTCTCTGACTCTCTGGTGTTCTTCCACAGGTGTGTACAGGAAGAACTGTTCGCTCCGTTGATGAACTCGTACCCCTCAAGCCTGCCACCATTGGACCAATCACCTGTGAGTATAAACCACAGCCATGATCAGTCATGACGTTGTCATAATAACAGTCTCCCTGGTAACCCTGTGTTTGTCTCTGACCTCCAGTTGACTAGAGTCTGGAGTGAGCTGATGACATCACACCTCCATCAGAATGGCTTCCTGACCATCCCCATGGCAACCAGCTCAGGCTCTCTCTCTTGTGTTCTGTCCAGTTTTAACATAGGAAATGATGAGAGCACCTGCATATGATTAACTATAAGATTTAAATTGTGGGTTACTGTTTCTGAAGGAAAATTGAAAAAGGAGAATGAATGAATGTTTCTGAAGGTTTGCATTCTATTACTTTCTATTCTATTTCTACAAAGGACTAGCATACTAAATTAATTTACTACTTTTCCTTTCAATTAATCACTTGTCTGACCAAAATCAGGGATTAAATGTGTTATAATCAAGATTGGGTAAAATAAGATTCTAATAAAGTTACATTTGCTCATTAGATTTTTCTTAATGTTTTATACACTTAAGCTATTACCACAGGCCAGCTAGCCTGGATGATTTAGCCACATTTTCATGTTTACGTTTCCTGTTTATGAAAAGTTTTTTTCACTATTATGGGGTCCAATTATCATCCACCTAGCTTTTAAAGCTCCTCAGACATTTTACAAAAACATCAACAGATAAATGTATTTTTATTGAATAAGGATATACCTTGAAAGGTGAGAGCATATTTACATACTGAAATCTCAAAGTAGGACGCTGTAAATTGGTGAGCATCAAAATATGATGTGTACATATCGATGAGGTACATATATTATTTAAGAAATTAACGGAAGACACGGTCACGGACAATATCAGGGTCGAAAAGGTCAGACTGATAACGCGGTCGTTGATGATGTAAACTGACAGCATGCCTACACGTCTATGGCAAGACTTTTGATCATTTAACGAATTGTTGATATCAAACATTCATATGTTATTGTATCTGTGCTTTCCCTCACAGTCCCCTTGTCCAGGCAAATTCTTTGGTCTTAACTAACTGTTGTGTTTTTAATGTCACATGACATGATACAAACGTTACATATGTTTGGCCTGATAGACTCCATTTATAACAATGTGTGTAACCTGAGAAGAAAGGTAGCTGCTTATCTATTTACTACTTCATACTCTTAGAGCCCTATCCTTACTTATTTAACAGACGTAAAGATACAAAGATAACACAAATCATGATCAGATCTTCATTACATATTAAATGACCTAATATTTGAAAATAATTCATGTGAATGAGAGGTGGAGTTGCTATGAACTGATTAAAATATTGACCTAAAGTCACAGATAACATTTGGAAAAAGAGAGATAGAAAGAGTGAGAATTGGTGTGCGTGCCAACATGTGAGATTAATAAAAGTCTTAACATTTTCGGCTGAAAGCCACATTTCCGTACAATGAGTGGCCATCGTCTTTGTGAAAGTTGTCAGGAAGATGATTGTCAGGGAGATGGTTGTCAGGGGGACGGTTGTCAGGGAGATGGTTGTCAGGGGGATGGTGTACATCCACAGTATTCTTATTGAAGCGTGCTCCGCAGTATTGTCGTTGATCTGAATATTTTGATCGGCTTGTGTTAGCGTACATTGGACCTGCATGGTTACGAGAGTTGGCATGGTTACAAAGAGTGTGAATGGGACCTGTTGAATTTGAGTTTGTTTGTCTGTCTTCCTTCGTGAAATTCTCATAAACACAGGCATCCTGGAAAGAGAACGATATGAACACAAGAATCAATCATGTAAAATCAGTTCTTTAGACAACACCATAGATTACAACGTCACGCCTCTTTTTCCTCTAAAGTGATTGGGGTTGTCTGTTTGTACCACAAGAGGTCGCCGTACACCATGTATATACTGTGGCCTCGAGCACTTGTGACACACACACACACAGTCACTAGTGTAATGTAGGTTCGATAACACACATACCTTAGACACACACTACGTAGACACACACACATAAATCTTAGAAACACACACCTCATACACACACTCACACATAACTTAGACACACACACACCTTATACACACGCACACCGTAGACACACACACACTTTATATATGTACACACACACTTTAGACACACCAGCACTCTCACCTCTGTTGTAGGAGAAGAGCCAAAGTCAAGAGAGGGAAGAATCACTGGAAAACAAGAGAACAGTCATGTGTGTGTAGGTGTGTGTGTGTGGTGTGTGTGTGTGTGTGTGTGTAGGTGTGTGTATTTGTGGTTGTGTGTGTAAATAAGGATGTGTGTGGATAAAGATGTGTGGTTGTGTGTGTGTGCATGTGTGGTTGTGTTTGTGTGTGTGGTTGTGTTTGTGTGTGTGTTTACCTGGTCCTGTATTTTTTCTGCACTTGCAGTAGAACCTCCCGAAAAGGGCCAGCCCAAAAATTGCTGCCACGACAACTACCGTGACTGAGAGGGAGTAACAGAGAAGTAGGGGGGGAGAAAGAGGGGGAGGAAGAGAGAGAAGGAGGGCAGAGAAAGGGGGGGAGGGAGAGAGAGAAGGAGGGCAGAGAAAGGGGGGGAGGGAGAGAGAGAAGGAGGGCAGAGAAAGAGGGGGAGGGAGAGAGAGAAGGAGGGCAGAGAAAGAGAGGGAGGGAGAGAGAGAAGGAGGGCAGAGAAAGGGGGGGAGGGAGAGAGAGAAGGAGGGCAGAGAAAGGGGGGGAGGGAGAGAGAGAAGGAGGGCAGAGAAAGAGGGGGAGGGAGAGAGAGAAGGAGGGCAGAGAAAGAGGGGGAGGGAGAGAGAGGAGGGCAGAGAAAGAGGGGGAGGGAGAGAGAGAAGGAGGGCAGAGAAAGAGGGGGAGGGAGAGAGAGAGGGAGGGCAGAGAAAGAGGGGGAGGGAGAGAGAGAAGGAGGGCAGAGAAAGAGGGGGAGGGAGAGAGAGAGAGAGAGAGGGAAGGTGATAAAGAGAGGAGGGGGAGAGACGTAGGGGTTAAGAGGAGGGTGAAAGAGAAAGAGGGGGAGAGAGAGAGAAAGAGTGGGAGAGAGAGAGAAAGAGGGGGAAAGAGAGAGGGGAGAGAGAGAGATATCAACAAATGAATAGTACTGTAAATAACCCAATGAACTGGAACATCAAATCATAACAAGTCGCTTCCTTTCTGGGTCCTGTTTCACTTCCTGTTTTTGGACGACTAAATGATTTCTGGAGACATATACAAAATAATGTCCGCCTTGGTACCTAACCTGCTGAAGGCGTTGTGTTGGGAAGGGGTTCAATCCCAGGAGAGACGCTGTTAGACAGGACAGAGACAGAGGTGGAGAGCGTTGGGGATGTTGATGTGACGCTGGTGTGCGGTGCAGAGGGCAGATATGTTGTGGTGGTCACAGGGACTGTGGTTTCAGGAGCTGCGTGTGAGCAAAAGGAGAAACGATAGCAGAACTAACTTGTATTTTCAGCTACAAACTTCGGAACGGTTCTTCCATTGTGAACAACTATTTGAACTGAGGTAACTCTGACTTGGTTTAAATGAACACTCAATGTCATCGGTTAAATCGTGTCAAAAAACTTTTTTTATAATCTGTAGTACTATCGTCTCAAGACATAAGTGGCTGCTTGGGGTCGCTGCGACCACTAGAGGGCGTCAGAGTAGATTAAATGACAGCTTCAATTAAAATTGATTATAATAAATATTAATTTAGCAGATGCTTTTATCCAGAGTAATTTACAGCAAGTACAGGGTAATTCCCCCTGAGCCAAGTAGGGTGAAGTGTCTTGCCCAAGGACACAACATCACATAGCCACAGCCAGAAATCAAACTCACAACATTCCGACCATGAGCCCAATGCCTTAACCGCTGAGCCACGACTTCCCTATATTTTGTTAACTAACTCATCTCTAATGCTCCTTCTCCTGCTTCTACTAACAAGAAGTTTTCCTGTGATCTGAAAAATGATCGTACTGTACGATCGTCTTGGCACTTTGCAATGACACATAGAACTCTCGTTAACTTTAGTGTTCTAGAACGTACCGTCCAGAACATGCAGCTGCACCTCGCGATACGTATCATATCCACTTCTGACCACTCCACACCAGTACCTCCCTGAATCAGCCTTCTGCAGCAGGTCAAAGGTCACAGTGAAGGCTCCAGACCCCCAATCCCTCAGAGAGATCCTGCCTTCCGTCGCTGTTCCATCTGCTGGAACCGTTACCATGACGTCGTGGTCGTCTGTGCATGGATCCCTACACATGTACTTGCTGTTGCTCCAGGCGTTCTTGTGGGAACATGTGAAGGAGACTTTGCTGCCCTCTGACCCCTCAACTGTGATAATCTGTGCCTCCAGAAAATATGATGCTGCTGCAACAGGGAGGGGGGGAGTTAAGAGACAATATGGGACAACATGGAGTCTGGATGGACAGACAGGCAGACAGGCAGACAGACAGGCAGACAGGCAGGACTCACCTGACAGAGACAGACCAGAGATATTAGGCAGACACATTCAAACAGACAGGCAGGCAGACAGTACTCACCTGACAGAGACAGACAGACCGACCGGAGATACTAGGCAGACATTTAAACAGACAGACAGGCAGACAGGCAGGACTCACCTGAGAACAGACAGCAGGTCACAAGCAGGTGGGTTTTCATCCTGACTAGTTAGTTACTGTAACCCACTAAGTAGTTGCTATAGTTACAGTCAGTTAAACCCTCCCAACAGCAGTATGCCCGGCTGGTGTTCTGAGTTTCTGTAAAGGATGATGACTAAAGTTTTGGTTCCTTAATACTTTCGTTAAAACTCCCCCCTCCCCCCTCCATCACAGAGAGAGAGGGAGAGAGAGAGAAAGGGAGAGGGAGGGATAGAGAGAGATAGAAAGAGAGAGAGAGATGGAGGGATAGAGAAAGAGAGAGAGGGATAGAGAGATAGAGAGAGGGAGGGATAGAGAAAGGGAGAGGGAGGGATGGAGAGATAGAAAGACAGAGAGGGAGGGATAGAGATAAAGAGAGAGAGGGATAGAGATAGAAAGAGAGAGAGGGATAGATAGAAAGAGAGAGGGATAGAGAGAGAGGGATAGAGAGAGAGATAGAGAGTTAGAGGGAGAGGTCTTTGTGATGAGATACCCTGGAATAACTCAGTTGTTCCAAGTCTCTCGGAGGGGGGACACATGGTTAATCTGCAGCTAGGTGAGCCCTCCTAGGGGCGTGAATATCCATGTTAGGCCCTTCGATTCCTCTGATCTGGAGGCCTCTGAGGTGGAGGAGAAGAGGAGGCAGGAAGAGAGCAGCAGTCAGATGAAGGCTGCCAATGACAGCTCTTTTCTTTCTCCCTCCTTCACTTTCTATACCTCCCTCTGTCTCCACATCTCTTTCCCTCCTTTTCACGTTCTATAGCTTCATCTTGTCCTGCTCTTTCCAGCCTATGCAACTCTCACCGTGCGCGCACACACACACACTCTTACCCAATCAGTAATAAAATCACACCTTTATTTCAAATAAAACATATCAGAAAAAAATTCAACATGGTCAGTTTTTTTGTACATGATGTACTCACAATATATAAAAACTAAACAGTACAATACATTCGAACGGAAAATCTTTTTGGTCTACTTGCACATTCTCGTATCATTTGACACAAACAGACTTTGAAGTTTGAGGATCCTGGACCTGAAGGCAGACAGACAGGTCGCCCACTTTTCTGTGTAAACCTTAAACAAGAGTAAGACATTCTAGTGTTGAGAGTCACAACCCAGCCCAAAGCAACGCCTAGACATCCCTGCGCGCGCACACACACACACACACACACACACAGCAAAAAAGTCTGGCTGACACAATAAGCCCATATATGGTTGTTCAACTTGGCAACAGTTCCCATTCTACACCAGACTCTTTTCAGTAGAGATGAACCCAAACATGTTTAAAAAAACAACAACAACAACAACATTAGCAGCACCATGGTCCACTGGGCTAGGCAGTGTCCTTTGTATCTATAGCAACCTGAGGAATCTCCCCTGAGCAGACAACAGAAGAGCCCCACCCTCTGGAATGGAGAGATAGATAGAGGGTGGAGAAAGAGAGAGAGAGAGAGAGAGAGAGAGAGATCCACCCTCAGCTGAGGAGAGAGGAGGTCATATCAGAGTCCAAAGACACATCACAGTCACTAGAAGGTTTGAGAGCCTTTGAAGTTCTGTATAATGTTCTGGAACGTCTGCGCGAGGGGTTCAGGAGGAGGGGAGCACCTCTGCGATGGTGTCTCTGGCGCTCTGGCTCAGTCTCTCGGGGAACGTCACCTCGAACTCCACCACGAGGTCGCCGCGGCGATCCGGGTGTTTGGGCAGGGGTAGCCCCTCCCCTGCGATGCGTCGCTTCTGTCCCGGGCGCACCACATCCCTCATCGTCACGGGAACCGTCCGCTTCTGCAGGGTGGGGACGTTGACAGTACAGCCGCACAGAGCCTGACGGAGAGAGAGAGAGCAGAGAAACACCTTCAGAACACTGAAACGCCCCCCAAAAACACTCTTAAAACACCCCCTAAAAAAACTCTAATCCTTTGAGCCCACTCGGGCGACATCCCGGCAGACAGACTCCACCCACCTGTTTGAGGGACACCTTAGCACGGTACACCACATCAGAGCCGTCCCTACGGAACACCGGGTGCGGCTTGTCCTTCACCACGAACACCACATCGGCCGCCAGGTTGGAGGAGCTTTCATCCCCCTCCTGGGGGAAGGTGATCTTGGTGCCTTCTTTCCAACCCTTCTTGATCTCCACCTCTAAGATCTTGTCTTCGGAACGCGTGCTGCGGCCGTCAGGGTTCAGGCGCTTGCGGGATATCTTCATCTTCTTGGTGCAGCCCGTGAGAACCTCCTCCAGGGTCACGCGGAGGTCGTGCATCACGGGCGGGTCCTGGCGCCTCGTCCGGCCCCCGCCCTGACCCCCCATCCCAGCACTGAAGGAGCGGGGGAACCCCATGCCTCCTCCCCCCATGCCTCCTCCCCCCATGCCTCCTCCCCCCATGCCGCCCATGCCCCCCATGCCAAAGCGGCTGAAGGGGTCATCGGTCTCCATGTCTTCCCCGTTGTGGCCCCCGCCACCGCCGAACAGCTGGTCGAAGGGGCTCCGCCCGCCGAAAAACTCCGCGAAGATAACGTGGGGATCGCCCTGGAAGGTGTAGCTGAAGTTAGGGCCACTGGGGGCCCCGGGGCCCCCGCCTGATGGAGCACCACCCTTCAGACCTGAGGGTTAGGGTTGGGGGGGGAGGGTAGAGGAACAAGGGAGAGAGGAAAGAGGAAGGAGGGGTTAGAGGAACAAGGGGGAGAAGAGAGAGGGGGGCAGTACAACAGATGGGTGGACAGAAAACGGGGGATGGTGGAGGGAAGAAAAAAAAGAAAAGGAAAAGAGAGTTTAGTTTTACATGCGTTAACCACAAATACCTGCTAACTGACATGAAAGCCTTTATTGCTGAGAGAGCTGATAGTTCTGCTACATTGCCTGACGAAAAGGTGCGTCCCTATAATAAATAATCCTGTTTCCAAGGGAACAAGGGCCTTGAGCAAACAAACACGCTACTGTTTTTTGCTGACATGACAAAACTCCACACAGAACCTGCCATCTGTCATCAGAAAGACCCTTCTAGTAGGCTGGTAGCTGTCGGAACTAATCAGCAGTCAACAATCACAGCTCTTCAAACAGTGACCTATCGGAGCGTCCAATCACAGCTCTTCAAACAGTGACCTATCGGAGCGTCCAATCACAGCTCTTCAAACAGTGACCTATCGGAACGTCCAATCACAGTTCTTTAAATAGTGACCTATCAGAACGTCCAATCACAGTTCTTTAAACAGTGACCTATCGGAGCATCCAATCACAGCTCTTTAAACAGTGACCTATCGGAGCGTCCAATCACAGTTCTTTAAACAGTGACCTATCGGAGCGTCCAATCACAGCCCTTTAAACAGTGACCTCTGGTTTAAACCAGCCTGGATCTGTTCGAGTTCCACAGGGATTCTTGTTTGCACTCGTCTATGAAAGGAATTACGGTTAAACTGGTTTCTGATATCGGAAAAAAAACGAGTCTAGACCAAACTAGATATTCCTTCTGTAAAAGTAGCCAAGTAACTGAGCTGGTGCGGAATGGGACTGTTGATAGAAGGGTGCTAGTGAGATTTCCTGCCGTGCCAAATTACGCTTTGTCCTTGGGTCCCCCACTTCACCCTACTGACCTCTGACCCTTGCGTCCTAGAGTCACCCTGGATAAGAGCGTTTGATAAATGACTGAATGTAAAATGTAGACGATCAAACGTAGACATCACTCACCCTCCTCGCCAAAGCGATCATAAATATCTCTCTTTTTGGGGTCGCTGAGGACGTCATAAGCTTCAGCCACCTCTTTGAATTTATCCTCGGCATCGGGAGCTTTGTTCTTGTCAGGATGATAACGAAGAGCTTGTTTTCGATATGCTTTCTTAATCTCATCTTCAGACGCTCCTTTTTGTATACCAAGAACACTGTAATAATCCTTCCCCATTTTCACCATCTAGTTTGTTTGTGAGTTTATTCCCAAAAGAATATGGGGATTTAGTCCAATAAAAAGGTGGTTTAAAAGTCTTGCAGTCCTTGAGCTGGTTATGACTTCTGGTTATAAACTTCCACTGGTAAAGCGGATTGTTGTCTCTGCAGAATAAACTGTTTAGTTGATGACCGACTGGGCTCTTTAAACAGGGGCAGGAAGGTTCTCCGTGGTTCCCAGTTCAGCTCGATGAGGTTATTCAGCTCCGCACTCCACTTTTGTAGCGCCGTGGAACGTTCGCGAATTTTCCAGCGCATTCTAGAACGTTCGGAGCGTTCCTTTCTCCCCGCTAGACTGAGGGGGGGCGGGGCCTGCGGTGACGTCACAAGCCGTTCACACACGCCTCCTTCTTTCTTTCAGGTGATAGAGGATGAACCCCCATTAGCAGACTGCCTGACTCAATCTAACCTTTGGACCGGGATCACAGTTTGACACGTCACAGTCAAGTTATTCCATGAAATGTGACTGTTGTGTTGTGATTAAACATCATTCTGATTCTGGGTCATGGTTTTAATGAAAGCCACCAGGCAATCACATTCAGTCATTTATCAGAAGCTCTTATCCAGAGAGACTTACAGCAAGTACAGGGACATTCCCCCCTGAGGCAAGTAGGGTGAAGTGCCTTGCCCAAGGACACAGTCACGGCCGGGAATCAAACCGGCAACCTTCTGATTATTAGCACTCGACTTCTAACTGCTTAGCCACCTGACTCCTCCCATACACAGGGGGCGCCATGTCTGCATTTAGAAGCTTTTCTGCAGTGGATGAGCGAGGAATTACTGTTC
The DNA here is from genome assembly GCA_030340685.1 of Protosalanx chinensis. Lineage (NCBI taxonomy): Eukaryota > Metazoa > Chordata > Actinopteri > Osmeriformes > Salangidae > Protosalanx > Protosalanx chinensis. The sequence goes on along the minus strand of CM059342.1, from coordinate 3,574,153 downwards.
AATGACAGAATGAGTCCATAATACCGTTTATCTTCTTCCTGCATGCTCATTGGTCAAGCCACATCAGCCCACGGGGGGGGGTTACCTTCCTATTGGCTGTCGATTCGTTGTTTAGGGCGGAACCAGTGAGAAATTCCACCGCGCTGATTGGGCGAGGCGCCACGGATGTATTCTGCAATATGGTTGGACGCGTTTCCAGCTCAGCTTCCTGCTGATTGGTCCGCTCAGCCGTCACTCACCTCGGATGAGAGAGAGGAAGAAGATTTGGCAACATTGTCAAGATGAAGCATTACGAGGTGAGTTAACGTTAAACAACGACTGTAACTGGAAATGATTTAATGAGTTTATTTGACTCATCATGTTTGGAAGTGTGTTCTGGATGCTCCCCCCGGGGGGGGGGGGGGGGGGGCAGCGGGGGGGTCTGCAGTCAGAATGAAAGGCTTTTGGCCTCGAACAACAGTTGCATTTTTGTCATAGTTGTGCATCTTACAGCGAAACTACCTGCCGCTCGTCCATGAAATGTACGTCTGAATTTGTATTTATATATTTATTGTTAAATATGCCGTTTTTCTCGATGCAGTTGTTTTGTTTTTTTTACTCGTTTTCCTTGTTGTGAAAGGAGGGTTTGTCCTGCAGTGTTCTGGGCTCCCCTCCAGAGGACCAGACATTCACATCCAGTCATTTAGCAGACGCTCTTATCCAGAGAGACTTACAGCAAGTACAGGGACATTCCCCCCCTGAGGACAGGAGGGTGAAGTGCCTTGCCCAAGGACACAACCATGTTGGCACGGCTGGGATCGAATTGAGTTATCCTGATCCCTAACCACTGAGCCAGTTGACTCCACAGTCTCGCAACAAAATAACTTCGACCTTTGAGATGGAAGATCAGAACAAGATACCAGATATCCACATGTTTCATCACGTGGTTGAGTTTATTTTTTTGATATTTTTTTTGTGATGTCTTAGCTATCGCTGTTTCTCACTTAACACACACACTTACACCTACACACACACACACACACAGTGTTGTGTATGTGTTACACTGTTGCAGTTTCACAGGAAACTCACCAAGCAGGATTTAGGGCAGCTAGTTTGAGGGAGCAGGAGGAACTGGCCCAGCCAGTAAGTTTGGCCCCTCCCCTCCCCTGCACACCTCCCCTGCACACCTCTATCCCCCTCAGACCTCCCCCTCAGACCTCCCCCTCAGACCTCCCCCTCAGACCTCCCCCCTCAGACCTCCCCCTCAGACCTCTATCCCCCTCAGACCTCCCCCTCAGACCTCCCCCTTCAGACCTCCCCCTCAGACCTCCCCCCTCAGACCTCTATCCCCCTCAGACCTCCCCCTCAGACCTCCCCCCTTCAGACCTCCCCCCTCAGACCTCCCCCTTCAGACCTCCCCCTTCAGACCTTCCCCCTCAGACCTCCCCCTTAGACCTCCCCCCTCAGACCTCCCCCCTCAGACCTCCCCCCTCAGCTCCCCGCCCCTGCACACCTTAGATCCAGCAACAGGAAAGGAGTCAGGTGGCTCAACGGGTTAAGGCGTTGGGCTCGTGATCGGAAGGTTGTGAGTTCGAACCCCTTGGGTAAGGCACCTCACCCGTACTTGCTTCAGGGAGAATGTCCCTGTACTTACTGTAAGTCGCTTTGGATAGTCTTACCTTGGTGTAGGTCAATCATTCGACCACAAGGTGGTGCCAGAGTGCCTCGTGGTCCTGAGACGTGCTGTGTAAGCACACCAAGGAAGGAAGTCTGGAACTATACTGGAGCCTTCAGTAGGGATTCCACAGCAAGTGGGGGATGCCCCATTAAGCCCTTCCAGTCTGTGGAATCATCACCTTCCTGTGGAAGGAAAAAGGGTGTTAGTGTATGGAGAGGGTGTCTGTTTTCAGGGGGTGGAGGAGAGGGGTGGCAGGAGGCAGAACGAAGGTGGGACTGGGGGTGCTCACATGCTAGTGTTGGGTATATTTAGCCTGGAGCGTGAGCGTGTGTGTGTTGGGGGGGGGGTCAGCTGTCATACTTCCTCTCTGGGAGCTCTTCAGGGTGAGGGGGGGGGCGGGGGGCTTCCTCAGGTGTCATAGGTCATCGGGGATGGGAGGAGGGAGGGCAGGGTCATGTGTCAAAGCCAGAAATTTGTTTATAAACTTCTTACAAGATCAGCAATGTCATTACTTGTATATCTATGTGTGTGTGTACTCTGTGTGTGTGTGTGTGTGTGAGAGAGAGAGAGAGAGAGAGAGAGAGAGAGAGAGAGAGAGAGAGAGAGAGACAGTTTTCTGAGGGCCAAATAGAGAGAAAAGCAGCTGGTTAGTTGGTTGTTAAATAAAGCGGCGTGCCAGAGGAGAAGGAATGAGAAAGGGTGAGAGAGAGGGAGAGAGACGGGGAGGGGGGGGGGGACGAGACAGAGTGAGGGCGAGAGATGTGGGGGAGAGGGAGGGAGAGAGAGAGACAGGGGGGAGAGAGATGGGAGGCAGGGGCAGTGAGGGAGAGAAGGAGCCAGAGATTTATTTCCACAGCTGAGCTTCTCCCTCTTAGTGTGCATGGATCTAGAGAAATCAGTCAGTCACACAACCAGCCAGCCAGCCAGATAGATAGTCAGCCAGCCAGACTTGGTTGTTATGGATACTTTGGCTCTTGAGGCGTCCAGCCCCAGGAAGAGTGGGGCCCCGGGGCCCGGCCCTGCGCAGCCAGCAGCACCGGCCCCTAGCAAACGTAAACCTGCCAAGAAAGCTAAGAAAGCTGTTGTGTTCTTTGAGGTGGAGATTCTAGATGCCAAGACCAAGGACAAACTCTGCTTTCTGGATAAGGTAAGACCGTGTGTGTGTGTGTGTGTGTGTGTGTGGCGGGGGCTGGCTTTTTTGCCTTACATGTATTCAGGTTGTGTAAGGCTCTGCAGCCATGTTGACTTTGTGTGTAAGTGGTGCAGAAAAGTGTGTGTGTGTGTGTGTGTGCGTGTGCCAAATGTCAGTAGATGTCTGCGAAATCTTTCAGCAGGTGTGTGTCTCTAATTTGGAGATGGCATCTCCGTTCCAGTCTTGACGTGTGTGTGCGTTGGCACTGCATGTGTGTGTGTGTGTGTGTGTGTGTGCGTTGGCACTGCATGTGTGTGTGTGTGTGTGTGTGTGTGTGTTGACGGGCTGTCCTTACGAGGCTAACAAGAGTGACATTAAGATTCGGTGTAACACTTAATGTTTATCGAGACAGAAATGTTTTACTATTATGAAGTAACCTTGACCATACTAATGTGTGTTGCTCCAGCTGTAGTTAGCTGTGTTAGCTTGCTGTTACTTAGCTTGTTAGCCGTCAGCCTACTTGCATTAGCGTGGAGTTACTGCGTCTCATAGGTCAGCAAGCGAGCCAATCAGACGAAGGTCCTGGGAGCTGTGAGGTATCATGTGACTTTTGCTAGGATTACCGCACCTCGCCAAACATGTTGGCGCCTTAACACAGTTTCCATAGTGACGTAATTTCTGGCCGGGAGGTGTCCCTGAATGGAGGCCTCTGGGAATTGTAGTCCTGCAGGTTAGATCTGAGGTTTATACAAGGGTAGAATGTTTACTGTGTGATTTTATAAACAGTGTCTGGAAAGGATAGAATGTTTACACTGGCATCATGATGTCATAAACAGTGTCGGGAGAGGATAGAACGTTTACATTGGCCTTATGATGTCATAAACGGTGTCGGGAGAGGATAGAATGTTTACATTGGCCTTATGATGTCATAAACGGTGTCGGGAGAGGATAGAATGTTTACATTGGCCTTATGATGTCATAAACAGTGTCTGGAGAGGATATAATGTTTACACTGGCATTATGATGTCATAACAGTCTAGCTGCATAGTGAGGTGGATCAGCTGAGAGCAGAGGACATAGTCCTAGAGCTTCCCAGAGCTTAGGGCTGTCGGAGGGGGGGATCCAGCCTCCCCAGGATCAAGGCTGTCTGATTGGCTAATGGAATGCATGGCGTTAAATGGCCCTAAACCATGTGACTTAACCTCAACCCTGAGGGGTCCTCTGCATGCTGTGTGTGTGTTTGTTACTGTGTGTGCGTGTGTTACTGTGTGTGTGTGTGTTACTGTGTGTGTGTGTGTTACTGTGTGTGTGTGTGTGTTACTGTGTGTGTGTGTGTTACTGTTTGTTTGTGTGCCTCTCCAGTATCTAACACCATGTTTTGCAGGTAGAGCCAAATGCCACAATCGGGGAGATTAAGTCCATGTTCCATAAGAGCCGTAAGTTACACACACACACACACACACATATACACATAACACACACACATTTTTGATAAAAAAAAAAAAAAACTGAACCAAAAACGACAAATCATTTAACCTTTCAAAACTTTCGAAACAACTATGTTGTTTTCTTAAAGGATATCAGCATGTGGTAGAAAGCATGGCAGCACATTCACCCAGGTTCTCCATGTTCTTCAGATCCTGAGTGGTATCCTGCAAGACAGTCCATCCGCCTGGACTCCAGTAAGCATGAGGGGGTCACCTGTCGTGCGTCTGAGGGCCCGTGCTGTCGTGCGTCTGAGGGCCTGTGCTGTTGTGCGTCTGAGGGCCTGTGCTGTCGTGCGTCTGAGGGCCTGTGCTGTTGTGCGTCTGAGGGCCCGTGCTGTTGTGCGTCTGAGGGCCCGTGCTGTCGTGCGTCTGAGGGCACGTGCTGTTGTGCGTCTGAGGGCCTGTGCTGTTGTGCGTCTGAGGGCCTGTGCTGTTGTGTGTCTGAGGGCCTGTGCTGTTGTGCGTCTGAGGGCCCGTGCTGTTGTGCTGTTGTGCGTCTGAGGGCCCGTGCTGTTGTGCGTCTGAGGGCCTGTGCTGTTGTGCGTCTGAGGGCCTGTGCTGTTGTGCGTCTGAGGGCCCGTGCTGTTGTGCGTCTGAGGGCCCGTGCTGTTGTGCGTCTGAGGGCCTGTGCTGTTGTGCGTCTGAGGGCCCGTGCTGTTGTGCGTCTGAGGGCCCGTGCTGTTGTGCGTCTGAGGGCCCGTGCTGTTGTGCGTCTGAGGGCACGTGCTGTTGTGCGTCTGAGGGCACGTGCTGTTGTGCGTCTGAGGGCCTGTGCTGTTGTGCTGTTGTGCGTCTGAGGGCCTGTGCTGTTGTGTGTCTGAGGGCCTGTGCTGTTGTGCGTCTGAGGGCCGGTGCTGTTGTGCTGTTGTGCGTCTGAGGGCCCGTGCTGTTGTGCGTCTGAGGGCCTGTGCTGTTGTGCGTCTGAGGGCCTGTGCTGTTGTGCGTCTGAGGGCCTGTGCTGTTGTGCGTCTGAGGGCCCGTGCTGTTGTGCGTCTGAGGGCCTGTGCTGTTGTGCGTCTGAGGGCCCGTGCTGTTGTGCGTCTGAGGGCCCGTGCTGTTGTGCGTCTGAGGGCCCGTGCTGTTGTGCGTCTGAGGGCCCGTGCTGTTGTGCGTCTGAGGGCCCGTGCTGTTGTGCGTCTGAGGGCCCGTGCTGTTGTGCGTCTGAGGGCCCGTGCTGTTGTGCGTCTGAGGGCCCGTGCTGTTGTGCGTCTGAGGGCCCGTGCTGTTGTGTGTTCCAGAGGGGAAGTCTTTAAAAGATGAGGATGTTCTGCAGCACCTGCCGGTGGGAACCACGGCAACCTTCTACTTCAGAGACCTGGGAGCCCAGATCAGCTGGGTCACTGTGAGCACACACACACACACACAGTACCGCACACATACAGTACCGCACACACACACACACACACAGTACCGCACACATAGTACGGCACACACATACACACAGTACTGCACACACAGTACCACACACACAGTACCGCTCACACACATACACACACAGTACCGCACACACAGTACCACACTCACAGTACCGCACACACACATACACACACAGTACCGCACACACAGTACCACACACACACACACAGACCGTACTGCACACACACAGTACCGCACACACACACAGTACCGCACACACACATACACACACACTGTACTACGCACACACAGTACCACACACACACACAAAGTACTGCGCGCGCACAGCACCGCACACACACTTACACACAGTACTGCGCGCGCACAGTACCGCACACACACAGTCTTTATCCGCACCTCCTTCTCTCTGTTCTCTGTGTTCTCCAGGTGTTCCTCACTGAGTATGCCGGTCCCCTCCTCATCTATCTCATGTTCTACTTCCGGGTTCCCTTCATCTACGCCCCAAAATATGACTTCACCACCAGCAAACACTGGGTCGTGCAGTAAGGCCTGTCTGTCTGCCTGTCCGTCTGCCTGTCTGCCTGTCTGCCTGCCTGTCTGCCTGTCTGTCTGCCTGTCTGCCTGTCTGTCTGTCTGCCTGTCTGCCTGTCTGTCTGCCTGTCTGCCTGTCTGCCTGTCTGTCTGTCTGCCTGTCTGCCTGTCTGCCTGTCTGCCTGTCTGCCTGTCTGTGTGTACAGAACATTACTGTGAGTGTCGGAATTTGCACTGATATGTGTGTCTGGTGTGTGTGTGTCTGGTGTGTGTGTGTCTGGTGTGTGTGTGTCTGGTGTGTGTGTGTTTGGTGTGTGTGTGTTTGGTGTCTGTGTGTATCTGGTGTGTGTGTCTGGTGTGTGTGTGTCTGGTGTGTGTGTGTGTCTGGTGTGTGTGTGTGTGTCTGGTGTGTGTGTGTGTCTGGTGTGTGTGTGTGTCTGGTGTGTGTGTGTGTCTGGTGTGTGTGTGTGTCTGGTGTGTGTGTGTGTCTGGTGTGTGTGTCTGGTGTGTGTGTGTGTGTCTGGTGTGTGTGTCTGGTGTGTGTGTGTGTCTGGTGTGTGTGTGTGTCTGGTGTGTGTGTCTGGTGTGTGTGTGTGTGTGTCTGGTGTGTGTGTCTGGCGTGTGTCTGGTGTGTGTGTGTGTGTCTGGTGTGTGTGTGTGTCTGGTGTGTGTGTGTCTGGTGTGTGTGTGTGTGTCTGGTGTGTGTGTGTGTGTGTCTGGTGTGTGTGTCTGGTGTGTGTGTGTGTGTCTGGTGTGTGTGTGTGTGTCTGGTGTGTGTGTGTGTCTGGTGTGTGTGTGTGTCTGGTGTGTGTGTGTGTCTGGTGTGTGTGTGTGTCTGGTATGTGTGTGTTTGGTGTGTGTGTGTGTGTGTCTGGTGTGTGTGTGTGTCTGGTGTGTGTGTGTGTGTGTCTGGTGTGTGTGTGTGTGTGTCTGGTGTGTGTGTGTGTCCAGTCTGGCCTGCATGTGTCACTCTTTCCACTATGTGAAGAGGTTACTGGAGACTCTGTTTGTCCATCGCTTCTCCCATGGAACCATGCCGCTACGCAACATCTTCAAGGTGACACACACACACACACACACTAACACACACACACACTAACACAACCATGCCGCTACGCAACATCTTCAAGGTGACACACACACACACACACTAACACACACACACACTAACACAACCATGCCGCTACGCAACATCTTCAAGGTGACACACACACACACACACACTAACACACACACACACTAACACAACCATGCCGCTACGCAACATCTTCAAGGTGACACACACACACACACACACTAACACACACACACACTAACACAACCATGCCGCTACGCAACATCTTCAAGGTGACACACACACACACTAACACACACACACACTAACACAATCCTGCCGCTACGCAACATCTTCAAGGTGACACACACACACACTCTAACACACATACACACTAACACAATCCTGCCGCTACGCAACATCTTCAAGGTGACACACACACACACTCTAACACACATACACACTAACACAATCCTGCCGCTACGCAACATCTTCAAGGTGACACACACACACACTAACACACACACACACTAACACAACCATGCCGCTACGCATCATCTTCAAGGTGACACACACACACACTAACACACACACACACTAACACAATCCTGCCGCTACGCAACATCTTCAAGGTGACACACACACACACTCTAACACACATACACACTAACACAATCCTGCCGCTACGCAACATCTTCAAGGTGACACACACACACACTCTAACACACACACACACTAACACAACCATGCCGCTACGCAACATCTTCAAGGTGACACACACACACACTCTAATACACACACAGTAACACAACCATGCCACTAAACAACATCTTCAAGGTGACACACACTAACACACACACATCCTTGCTCCCTGAACTCTGACCTTGTTCTGTGTTTCAGAACTGTACATACTACTGGGGCTTTGCTGCATGGATGGCCTATTACATCAACCATCCCTTATACACCCCTCCCAGTGAGTACACACACACACACAACCATCCCTTATACACCCCTCCAAGTGAGTACACACACACACACACACAACCATCCCTTATACACCCCTCCAAGTGAGTACACACACACACACACACAACCATCCCTTATACACCCCTCCAAGTGAGTACACACACACACACAACCATCCCTTATACACCCCTCCAAGTGAGTACACACACACACACACAACCATCCCTTATACACCCCTCCAAGTGAGTACACACTCACACACACACACACACACAACCATCCCTTATACACCCCTCCAAGTGAGTACACACTCACACACACACACACACACAACCATCCCTTATACACCCCTCCAAGTGAGTACACACACACACACACACACACACACACAACCATCCCTTATACACCCCTCCAAGTGAGTACACACACACACACAACCATCCCTTATACACCCCTCCAAGTGAGTACACACACACACACAACCATCCCTTATACACCCCTCCAAGTGAGTACACACACACACACAACCATCCCTTATACACCCCTCCAAGTGAGTACACACACACACACACACAACCATCCCTTATACACCCCTCCAAGTGAGTACACACACACACACACACAACCATCCCTTATACACCCCTCCAAGTGAGTACACACACACACACAACCATCCCTTATACACCCCTCCAAGTGAGTACACACACACACACAACCATCCCTTATACACCCCTCCCAGTGAGTACACACACACACACAACCATCCCTTATACACCCCTCCAAGTGAGTACACACACACACACACAACCATCCCTTATACACCCCTCCAAGTGAGTACACACACACACACAACCATCCCTTATACACCCCTCCAAGTGAGTACACACACACACACACACACAACCATCCCTTATACACCCCTCCAAGTGAGTACACACACACACACACACAACCATCCCTTATACACCCCTCCAAGTGAGTACACACACACACACACAACCATCCCTTATACACCCCTCCAAGTGAGTACACACACACACACACAACCATCCCTTATACACCCCTCCAAGTGAGTACACACACACACACACACACACAACCATCCCTTATACACCCCTCCAAGTGAGTACACACACACACACACAACCATCCCTTATACACCCCTCCAAGTGAGTACACACACACACACACACAACCATCCCTTATACACCCCTCCAAGTGAGTACACACACACACACACACACACAACCATCCCTTATACACCCCTCCAAGTGAGTACACACACACACACACAACCATCCCTTATACACCCCTCCCAGGGAGTACACACACACACACACAACCATCCCTTATACACCCCTCCCAGTGAGTACACACACACACACACACACAACCATCCCTTATACAACATACACCCCTCCAGTGAATACACACACAACCATCCCTTATGTGTGTGTTTGTGTGTGTGTGTTCCAGTATACGGTGAACAGCAGGTGAGGATGGCCCTCATCATCTTCCTGGTAAGTTCCCCCCCTCTTTTTCATGCACGCGCTCAGACCGTACTTCCTGTCCCACTGCTTTGTTAAGTGTTCTTTATTTACCCGTTTCAGTTCTGTCAGATTGGCAACTTCTCGATCCACATCGCCCTCCGGAACCTGCGCCCCCCTGGTAACAGCATGGTTACACATGTACCACCCCTGCTCGCACACGCATGCACACACAAGTTCACGAACACAATGTTCTAGCATAAACACATAATGGCTGTAGCACGTGTGTTCTGCACCTCTCTCTCTCTATCTTTCTCACCCTCCCTCTCTCTCTCCTTCCCTCCCTCCGTAGGCTCCAAGACCAGGAAGATCCCGTACCCCACTAAGAACCCCTTCACTTGGGTCTTCCTGCTGGTTTCCTGCCCCAACTACACTTATGAGGTGAGGAGCAGCCAGGGCTCTGCTGCCCCCTGGTGGACAGAAGCAGCAGCAGCAGCACTGACATCACCACAGACATCAGACCGGTGTGGGAGTCAGCTGGCTGAGCGGTTAGGGAATCGGGCTTGTAATCAGAATGTTGGCTTGGTTCGATTCCCAGCCGTGCCAAAATAAATATTGTCCTTGGGCAAGGCACTTCACCCTACTTGCCTCGGGTAGTCTCTGTACTTGGGACCAATGTGCTAAATGCCTCAGTGTGAAATGTGTGTTTGGTGTCTGACCTGCGTCCTCTGACCTGCGACCTCTGACCTGTGACCTCTCCTCCTGACAGCTGGGGTCGTGGCTGGGCTTCACAGTGATGACCCAGTGTGCCCCTGTGGCCTTCTTCACCCTGGTGGGCTTCATCCAGATGACAGTGTGGGCCAAGGGCAAACACCGCAGTTACCTCAAGGAGTTCAGAGACTACCCCTCCCTCCGCTCCCCCATCGTCCCCTTCATCCTCTAACTCTAGCCCTCCACCCCTCCTCTACATACCCCCTCTCTCCCCCCCTTCATCCTACATACCCCCTCTCTCCCCCCCTTCATCCTACACTTCCCCCTCCCTCCCCCCCTTCATCCTACTCTTCCCCCTCTCTCCCCCCCTTCATCCTACATACCTCCTCTCTCCCCCCTTCATCCTACATACCTCCTCTCTCCCCCCCTTCATCCTACACTTCCCCCTCTCTCCCCCCCTTCATCCTACACTTCCCCCTCTCTCCCCCCCTTCATCCTACACTTCCCCCTCTCTCCCCCCCCTCTCTCCCCCGCTCATGCTTCCCCTCCCCTCCTCTTCCTCCCCCCTCCTGTTGCAGTCCCTCCGTTTGAAACTACACTGGATTCAGTTGCATTGTGAGACCCCCCCCCCCCACGGAACCTAGAGCATTTGAAATTGGAATGTTGACAGTTTAACTGTTCCATCCTCGGAACTTACATTTTGTTGGTGTAATTTATTAATAAAAAGGGTAACTCGTACCAAAGTGTGTGTATGTGGTGTCGTCGACCCCCCCCCCCTTCAAATGACTTGCGACGCTTCACTCCTCTTGTCAACAACCTTCTACAGAGTCTGTGTGTCATCTACTCGCTGTACGCTGGACCAAGTCCCTCTCTCCCTTCACAGACACGCAGTAGACAAACCACCAAGACCTTTTCATCCTTCCCAGAATCCCCCTGTGTTCTCTCCCCCCTCCCCGGCCAGTCAGACTGCAGAGGACAGAGCAGCTGGAAGGTTGTCTGTTTATTGTGACGAACAGCAAGTATATACAGAGGAGAGAGGAGAGGGGGGGGGAGGAGAGAGAGGAGATAGAGGGAGGAGAGGGGAGAGAGGGGATGTCTTTATTGGGCAGCCTCAGCCTCCAGCCTCTTCTTCCTCAGCTGCAGCCTGCGCTCGCGTTCGTACTCCTTCATACGCATCACGTAGCTATGGAAACCAAAACAAGAAGGGGGGGTGGGGGGGGGGTGTCAACTTCATACGACACAGGAAGGTGTCACACAATACTTCCTGCTTCCTACTCCTGGTCTGACTTCAGACTCGAAGGTGATTGGGAGTCGGGTGGCTCAGCGGTTAGGCCAAGGCGGTTCATAAAGGATTCTGAATCAGGCTGGTAATCAGAAACTTGCTGGTTCGACTCCCAGCTGTGCCAAAATGACAGTGTGTCCTTGGGCAAAGCACTTAACCCTACTCTCCTCAGGAGAGTGTCCCTCTACTTGCTGTAAGTGGCGTGGGAGTCAGGTGGCTCAGCGGGTTAAGGCGTTGGCCCCGTTGATCGGAAGGTTGTGAGTTCGATCACCGGCTGTAGGTATGTGACGTCGTGTCCTTGGGCAAGGCACTTCACCCTACTTGCCTCTGTACTTACTAATGTCCCTGTACTTACTGTAAGTCGCTTTGGATAAAAGCGTCTGCTAAATGAGGTATATATATTTACATTTATTCATTTAACAGACGCTTTTATCCAAAGCGACTTACAGTAAGTACAGGGACATTCTCCCTGAGGCAAGTAGGGTGAAGTGCCTTGCCCAAGGACACAAAGTCATATAGCCACAGCCGGGGATCGATCTCACAACCTTCCGATCATGAGCCCAACGCCTTAACCTGCTGAGCCATCTGACGGCCCGTATATAAGAGTCTTCTGAAATGACTCCCTGTATGAAGCCTGCTGACTCACTCCTGGTGTTCACAGTAGTCCCACTCGTGTCGCTCATGCTTGCAGGCCAGGAAGTTGGGCCAGTTGTCCCTTTTACACTTCATGAGCTTGATGAGGTGATGAGCACAGTAATCTCTCTGCTCCAGAGGGAGCCGAGCCAGGTTCATCTGCTCCTGAGTCGCCACCATCACTGACACAGACAAAACACACACACAGCAGGTTACATTACACACACACACACACAGCAGGTTACATTATACACACACACAGCTGGTTACATTATACACACACACACACACACACACAGCAGGTTACATTATACACACACACACACACAGCTGGTTACATTATACACACACACACACAGCAGGTTATATTATATACACACACACACACACAGCTGGTTACATTTTATATACACACACACAGCAGGTTACATTATACACACACACACACAGCAGGTTCTATTTTATACACACACACACATGGCTGGTTACATTATATACACACACACAGCTGGTTACATTATATATACACACACACACACAGCTGGTTATATTATACTGTATATATATACACACACACACACAGCTGGTTACATTATACACACACACACAGCAGGTTATATTATACACACACACACACACAGCTGGTTACATTATACACACACACACACAGCTGGTTACATTATACACACACACACACACACACACACAAGGTTATATTATACACACACACAGCTGGTTACATTATACACACACACACACACAGCTGGTTACATTATACACACACACACACACACACACAGCAGGTTATATTATACACACACACAGCTGGTTACATTATACACACACACACACACACACAGCAGGTTATACTATATACACACACACACACACACACACATACACAGAGCTGGTTAGATTATAAATATACACACACACTAACCTCTCTCTCTCTTACCTCTCTCACCTCTCTCCCTCACCTCTATCTCTATCACTCTCTCTCTCTCTCACCTCTCTCTCTCACCTCTCTCTCTCTCTCTCTCACCTCTCTCTCTCTCTCTCTCTCACCTCTCTCTCTCTCTCTCACCTCTCTCTCTCTCTCTCTCTCACCTCTCTCTCTCTCTCTCTCACCTCTCTCTCTCTCTCTCTCTCACCTCTCTCTCTCTCTCTCTCTCTCACCTCTCTCTCTCTCTCTCTCTCACCTCTCTCTTTCCGCTCTTCAAAGCCGAAATCGCGATCAAATTCAAACGGTTTGGCTGGATCAGGCTCTGTTTCCGTCTCGGTGATGTATTTTCTTACAAGATGCGCCCCCATGACGACAACTGGATTATTTAAACTATAAATATAACAATACTTTATAATAATAATACAAGTATTGACCTCTAATGTTACTTTATTACTCGAGTCTTGGAGGATTTCTGCTGTCTGTCATCGGTCACCTCCACGAGCTCCAGCTAAGCTACATCCGCTCCAAAACGGAAATAAACACAACAAGAAAGTGCGTCAGTGAAACACATCCCTGATTAGAAGGTTTGGTTCCGGTTGTATTTCTGGAACTGGAAGCTCCCAGAATAACCCCACTACCTCTAAAATATCTCAAATAACAGCCCACTATCTCTATAATATCTCAAATAACAGCCCACTATCTCTATAATATCTCAAATAACAGCCCACTATCCCTAAAAAATATCTTAAATAACAGCCCACTATCTCTAAAATATCTCAAATGTCAGCCCACTACCTCTAAATGATCTCAAATAACAGCCCACTACCTCAAAAATATCTTAAATAATATCCCACTATCTCTAGAATATCTCAAATAACAGCCCACTACCTCTACAATATCTCAAATAACAGCCCACTATCTCTAAAATATCTCAAATGTCAGCCCACTACCTCTAAATGATCTCAAATAACAGCCCACTACCTCTAAAATATCTCAAATAACAGCCCACTATCTCTAAAATATCTTAAATAACAGCCCACTACCTCTAAAATATCTCAAATAACAGCCCATTACCTCTAAAATATTTCAAATAACAGCCCATTACCTCTAAAATATCTCAATCAACAGCCCACTACCTCTAAAATATCTCAAATAACAGCCCACTACCTCTAGAATATCTAAAATAACAGTAAAGCAATGTGTGTTTTATTAAACTGATCTTACACACAGTACTGATGAAAGGCTGTAATGTTGGATGTTGCTGTTATGTTGCATGAAATACCGTGAACATTTGACCGTTTTCGTCAACGGCTCACTGGAAAGTCCTGGTGTTTGCACCGACTTAAAAATGAAATAAATACTAGTAAATACTAATAAATAATAAATAACAGTAGGTAAGAAATGTGTTTAAAAAAATTACTGTGGACTCAAAGACAGTCAAACATAGTTACGAGATTTATTTCCTTAACAATGAAACATCTGGTTGCATGACACAGCACAGCAAAACTACGTTAGTCAATCATAACATCAAATCTCTATTCACGGATCCGAACATCAAACAATCATTCACAGGCTGCAGATCAAAGTTAACATAGAAGATGTTTCACATCAACTAGGTTCAAATTGAGGAACAATCCTCAAATTATTTAATAAATCATTAAGAAGTTCAATCATTTTAAGATTCTGGCCGCTGGCCAGAGTTAAGGGGTCAGATAGCTCAATGGTTAAGGCGTTGGCTTCATGATCAGAAGGTTGTGAGATCGAGCTCCGGCTGTGGCTGTATGACGTTGTGTCCTTGGTCCAAGGCACTTCACCCTACTTGCCTCAGGGAGAATGTCCCTGTACTTGCTGTAAGTCGCTTTGGATAAAAGCGTCTGCTAAATGAATAAATGTAAATGTAAGTGGCTTATCCGAATCAGGCTGGTAATCAGAAGGTTGTGGATTTTGAATCCTGGCTGTGCCAACATGACATTGTGTCCTTGGGCAAGGCAATTCATCCTACTTGCCTCAGGGGGGGAATGTCCCTGTACTTGCTGTCAGTCGCTCTGGTTAAGAGCATCTGATAAATGACTGATTGTAAAAGTAAGGGGCAATCAAATATTTTAAGTATTCCAAAAAACTGTATCTGACTTCATCTGACCTTTTTGAAGAGGATGACATATTTGTTGTTGATTTTTTTCTTCTTCCGGATTCCAGGTTAAAGGTGAAAGTTCACTGGTAGAGGTCCTCATCCCCGTCTGCGAATGGCCCTGACCCCGCCGACCCCGCTGACCCCTGACCTCCAGGCTGAGGACCTGAGGGAAACCTGAAGAGAAAGAAGAATACCAAGAAGATAGTAGGACTGTGTGTGTGTGTGTGTTCATGTGTGTGTGAGAGTGTGTGTGAGAGTGTGTGTGTGTTCATGTGTGTGTGAGAGTGTGTGTGAGAGTGTGTGTGTGTTCATGTGTATGTGAGACTGTGTGTGTGTGTGTTCATGTGTGTGTGAGAGTGTGTGTTCATGCGTGTGTGAGAGTGTGTGTGTGTGTTCATGTGTATGTGAGAGTGTGTGTGTTCATGTGTGTCTTCATGTGTGTGTGAGAGTGTGTGTGCGTGTGTTCATGTGTGTGTGAGAGTGTGTGTGTGTGTTCATGTGTGTGTGAGAGTGTGTGTGTGTGTGTGAATGTGAGTGTGTGTTTTGGTACCTGAAGCTCCCGAAGCCCCTGCTCTGTTGCAGCGTTTGAGAGAACATCTCATATTTGCGGATGTCGTTGTCGCTGACAGAGCGCCGGGCGAACCTCATTGCCTCTTCAAAGTGATCCTTCCTGATCTCTGGGACGGGGTCAAAGTCCTCCTCCTGGGGGGGGGGGGGGGGGGGGGGGGGGGGGGGGAGAGGGTGGGGGGGGGGGTAAGGTACTCCAGTGTGTGTGTCTGTGTGTGTGTGTGTGTGTTGTGATAGTGTGTGTGTGTTGTGATAGTGTGTGTGTGGGTTGTGATAGTGTGTGTGTGTTGTGATAGTGTGTGTGTGTTGTGATAGTGTGTGTGTGTTGTGATAGTGTGTGTGTGTTGTGATAGTGTGTGTGTGTTGTGATAGTGTGTGTATGTGTGTTGTGATAGTGTGTGTGTGTTGTGATAGTGTGTGTGTGTTGTGATAGTGTGTGTATGTGTGTTGTGATAGTGTGTGTGTGTGTTGTGATAGTGTGTGTGTGTTGTGATAGTGTGTGTGTGTTGTGATAGTGTGTGTGTCTGACCATAGCTGTGCCCCCTGCGCTCTGTCTCAGCCGCTCAGCCCGGATCTCAGCCTCGATGGCCTCTCTGATGGCCAGCTTACATGCCCGCTGGCAGATCTCAGTCAGGTCAGCCCCAGAGAAACCCTCTGTGATACGAGACAAGTAGACCAGGTCCACATCCTGGGGGAGGAGCGGGGGAGAGGGAGGGAGGGAGGTAGAGAGGGTGAGGGAAGGAGGGAGGGAGGTAAGGAAGGAGGGAAGGAGGAAGGAGGGAAGGAGGAAAGGGGGGAGGGAAGGATGGAGAGAGGGAAGGGAAGGGAAGGGGAGGAAGAAGGAAGGAAGGAAGGCGGGAGGGAGGGAGGGAGGGAAGGAAGGAGGGAGGGGGAATGGATGCGGGAGGGAAGGGGAGGGTGGCAGAGAGAGAGAGAGAAACAGGGGAGTAGGGAGGTGAGTGTGTGTATTTGCATGTGTGTGTGTGAGTGTGTGTGTGTGTGTGTGTTATTTACGTGGGCCACAGGGGACTTGCGCAGGTTGGCGTTGAGAATGGCTGTGCGGGAAGCTGTGTCGGCAGGGGGATGTAGATGAGCTGGTCCAGTCTGCCTGGACGCAGGATAGCTGAGTCTATGATGTCCGGTCTGGAGGGCAGGGAGAACACATGCCTATCAACAGACAGCACCCCCTCTCTCTCCTTCTCTCTTTCTTTTCTCTCTCTCTGTCTCTCTCTGTCTTTCTCTTTCTCTCTCTCCTTCTTTCTCCCTCCTCTCTCTCTCCCTCTCTTTGTCTCTGTCTCTCTCTGTCTCTCTCTCTCTCTCTCCCCTTCGCTCTCTCTGTCTCTCGCCCATCTCACCTGTTGGTGGCTCCTATAATGAACACGTTCTTCTTATTGGTCATGCCGTCCATCTCCGTGAGGATCTGATTGATCACTCTATCAGAGGCTCCGCCCCCGTCCCCGCCCGCCCCTCCCCTGGACTTGGCAATGGAGTCCAGCTCGTCGAAGAACAGGATGCAGGGGGCCGCTTGTCTGGCCTGGGGTCAGAGGTCAGAGGTCAGGGGTCAGGGGTCATCTCCTGTGCTTGTTTTATCCATGTTACTCACACACTCACAGGTCACTCCCCTTCCTCCACCCCTCTTCCTCCACCCCTCTTCCTCCCCCCATCTTCCTCCTCCCCTCTTCCTCCCCCTTTTCCTTCCCGTTCCTCCACCCCTCTCTTCCTCCCCCTCTTCCTCCCCCCATCTTTCTCCTCCCCTCTTCCTCCCCCCATCTTTCTCCTCCCCTCTTCCTCCCCCTCTCCCCCACCTCTCTTCCTCCCCCTCTCCCCCACCCCTCTTCCTTCCCCTTCCTCCACCCCCCTCTTCCTCCCCCTTCCTCCACCCCCCTCTTCCTCCCCCATCTTCCTCCTTCCCTCTTCCTACCCCTCTCCCCCACCCCTCTTCCTCCCCCCATCTTCCTCCTCCCCTCTTTCTCCCCCTCTCCCCCCCTCCTCCTCCTCCTCACCTTATCCAAACACATCCCTGACGTTGGCCTCCGACTCTCCGAACCACATGGTGAGCAGCTCCGCCCCTTGATGGAGATGAAGTTGGCCTGGCACTCGTTGGCGATGGCCTTGGCCAGCAGGGTCTTGCCGCAGCCGGGGGGCCCGTAGAACAGCACCCCCCTGGACGGGGTCATGCCGAACTTCAGGAACTTATCTGGGTACTCCACTGGGTACTGGGAGGGGTGTGTGAGGAGGGAGGAGGGGAGAGGAGGACAGATCACGGAGAGGAAGTGTGTGTCTGTGTGTGTGTCTGTGTGTGTGTCTGTGTGAGTGTGTGTGTGTGTCTGTGTGAGTGTGTGTGTCTGTGTGTGTGTGTCTGTGTGTGTGTGTGTGTCTGTGTGTGTGTGTGTCTGTGTGTGTGTGTGTGTGTGTGTCTGTCTGTGTGAGTGAGTGTGTGTGTGTGAGTGTGTGTGTCTGTGTGTGTGTGTGTCTGTGTGTCTGTGTGAGTGTGTGAGTGTGTGTGTGTGTGTGTGTGTCTGTGTGTGTGTCTGTGTGAGTGTGTGTGTCTGTGTGAGTGTGTCTGTGTGTGTGTGTGTGTCTGTGTGTGTGAGTGCGTGTGTCTGTGTGAGTGTGTGAGTGAGTGTGTGTGTGTGAGTGTGTGTGTGTGTGTGTGTGTGAGTGTGTCTGTGTGAGCGTGTCTGTGTGAGTGTGTGAGTGTGTGTGTGTGTGTGTCTGTGTGTGTGTGTGTGTGTCTGTGTGTGTGTCTGTGTGAGTGTGTCTGTGTCTGTGTGTGTGTGTGTCTGTGTCTGTGTGAGTGTGTGTGTGTGTGTGTGTGTGTCTGGTGTGTGTGTGTGTGTCTGTGTCTGTGTGAGTGTGTGTGTGTCTGTGTGTGTGTGTGTGTCTGTGTCTGTGTGTGTGTGTGTGAGTGAGTGTGTGTGTGTGAGTGTGTGTGTGTGTGTGGCCTCACCTGCACCAGCTCCTGCAGTTCTCTCTTCACCTCTCCCAGCCCCCCGATATCCTCCCAGTTCACATGAGGGACCTCCACCACGGTCTCCCTCAGGGCAGAGGGGTTACTCTGACTCAGAGCCCACTGGGAGGGAGGGAGGGGGGGAGGGGGGAGGGAGGGAGGCAGGGAGGGAGGGAGGGAGAGGGACGGACGGACAGAAGGAGGCAGGGAGGGAGGGAGGGAGGGAGGGAGAAATTAGCATGGATGCGTAACTTCTGTCAAAGACACACAGCGCACACACACACCCTGAGGTCGTCCATGGTGACAGCCAGTGAGTTGAGCAGGTCAGCGTCGATGGTGTCGTCCTCCAGGTCGATGAGGATCATCTTCCTCCTGATGGCCTGCAGAGCTGCCTCAGAGCACAGGGCGGCCATGTCTGAACCCACATGTCCATGGGTGTCTGCTGCGATCTGGAGCGCACACACACACACACAGGTACACACACACAGGTACACACACACACAGGTACACACACACACAACACACAGGTACAATCACGTACAGTACATATTTAATTTACTCTCCAGGTATCACCTCACCTTGTCCCTTCCTCTCCTCTCCATCCTCCCTCCCCTCTCCTCTCCTCCCCCCCCCTCCCCTCCCCCCCCCCTCCCCTCCCCCCCCCCCCTCCCCTCCCCTCACCCTCTCCAGGTCCACATCTTCTGCCAGCTTCATGTTCTTGGTGTGAATCTGCAGGATCTCAAGTCTCCCGGTGCAGTCTGGGATACCGATGTCTACCTCACGGTCAAACCTGCCTGTGGACACACACACCTGACCATTACCCTGCGTGTGTGTGTTTGTGTGTGTACATGTGTGTACCTGTGTGTGATGCATGTGTGTACAAGTGTGTGTGCGTCTCTAACCGAATCGTCGGAGGGCGGGGTCGATGCTGTTGGGTCTGTTGGTGGCTGCCATGACGACCACATGAGCTCTCTGTTTCAGTCCGTCCATCAGGGTCAGCAGCTGAGAGACGATACGCCTCTCCACCTCGCCATGGGTCTGCACACACACACACACGCGCGCACACACACATGCACACGTACGCACACACACAAAAATGCACACACACGCGCAAACACACACACAGGCGCACACACACACACACACACAAACGCGCACACACACACACACACTGTTTCTTTTCCTCCCTTCTTCCCTCCCTCCTTCCTCCACCTCCCTCCCTCCCCCTCCTCCACCTTCTTCCCCCCCTCTCCCTCCCTCCCCCTCCTCCATCTTCCTCCACCTCCCTCCCTGCCCCCCCCCTCACCTTCTCTCTCTTGGGAGCGATGGCGTCCAGCTCGTCGATGAAGATGATGGCGGGGGCGTTCTTCTCCGCCTCCTCGAAGGCCTTCCTCAGGTTGCTCTCTGACTCCCCTGCCAGCTTGCTCATGATCTCTGGACCTGAGGACCGCATTCAGTGTGACACACAGGAAGCCCATTCCTGACAGCTTCAACTAGGGGGGACTGAATAAGGTGTGGCAAACAGGAAACAGGAACGGGAAACGCATCACTGGTCTCCTACCGTTGATGAGGAAGAAGAAAGCGCCGGTCTCGTTGGCGACGGCTCGAGCCACCAGGGTCTTTCCTGTTCCTGGAGGACCATACAGCAAAATACCCCTAGGGGGCTGGACACACACACACATTCACATGTAGTGTGTGTGTAGTGTGTGTGTGTGTGTGTGTGTAGTGTAGTGTGCGTAGTGTGTGTAGTGTGTTTGTGTAGTGTGTGTGTGTAGTGTGTGTGGTGTGTGTAGTGTGTTAGTGTAGTGTAGTGTGTGTAGTGTGTGTGTGTGTGTAGTGTAGTGTGTGTAGTGTGTGTACCTTGACTCCGATGGCTTTGAACAGTCCAGGGTGTCTCAGAGGCAACTCCACCATCTCCTTGATCTGAGCCAGCTGCTTCCTGCAGCCTCCAATGTCATCGTAGCCCACATCGTTCAGGCTCTCCTCCTCATCCTATCAGAGCACAGCGCCCTGAGCGAGCAGCCAATCCAGACCCACCGTCTGCAAAACAGCCTTAAGCCCCGCCTCAAGCTCCTCAGGGATGCTTCCTACAAACCTGTCTCTTGATTGGCTCTCCCTCGCTGTGGATGACCGTATCCGGGGCAACGATGCAGTGGGGGGCGGGGTCTGTCTCCACCACTTTGAACTCCACCGCCCGCATGCCCCCCCTCACCAGGAAGATGTCACCTGGTAACACAGTTGTGATGTCATCGTCAGGGGATGTCAACATGTCGGGGGGTGATGATGTCACTCCAAATGGGATTAGACAAAGGTGATTGGAGGAGGTAAGGGATAGGGCTCCAAGAGAAAGGGGGGGGTGAGAGAAAGAGAGCAAGAGAGAGACAGAGCGAGAGAAGGAGAGATAGAGAGGTAGAGAGAGATAGAGAGATAGAGAGATAGAGATAGAGAGATAGATATAGAGAGATAGAGAGATAGAGATAGAAAGATAGAGAGAGATAGAGAGAGATAGAGAGAG
>CM059342.1:3507945-3552230 GCA_030340685.1 Protosalanx chinensis | reverse complement strand
TCCACGTTAAAAGAAGCATTTTCCCTTTCTTTAAGGATGTCTGGATTCATGGCTGACATTTTCAGCTAACAGTGTTTTAACCCGAAAAGGAAAGCTACCTGTACTGTATACAAGTGTCTATATAATAACCTTAGGCCTTATATAATAAAGTGACTGTGATGATCACAGACCCACTTCCTTACTGACCCAGAGGAGGAGGAGGGTTTAAAAGTCACATGGTCTAGTATCTAGTTCCGCCATCATTTAAAATCCCCGCAAAAGCGATGAAAGAAAGAACAAATATCTCAATTTAAGACACCTTTGTATTACATTTTGTTTTCTGGTAGAAATATATTATTTATGCTTCCTTCTGCTGCGGTCTTCCGTCTCCCCTGGGAGATCCAGTCTGGAGGGGTGAAGGAGGGAGAGTCTGTCAGATCATTTGGGAGGTGATTAAACACATTAAGCTGTTTTACAGTAATTCAATGTTATCATCTATCACTCACTACATTGTTTTTATTATTATTATTTATTATCTTTCCAGGTTGGTATGTTACAAACCAGAAGAATCGAAGGCAACTCTATCAGCTCAGCATGGCTCTCAACAGCACCACCTTGCTGTCCAAACTACATTAGTGGAGCCTTTCCACCCCATAATAGGAGCTCAGTACTTAGTTTTAGGAGAAATAGAGAATTCAGAAGGTAAAGAAACCCTTTTGTCGTTCTTAAATCTACCAATGGACACAACATTGGGAAATGTATGACTCTTGAATGTTTATTTAAAATATTTTACCTTATAATCTTACAAATCAGTTATCTGTACATGACTCTTTCTCTTGCGCTAAACTATATGTCGTTTCCTTGTATTTGTAAATGCGTATTGACAATGAAGTTTAATCTATCTAATCTATCTGTCTTCCTCGAACAGCAGATGGTGGCGTCGTGGTCCGAGCCCGTGTTCTGAACTGTGTTGACGGGGTGAACCTTGCCCATCTCCAGAGAGCCATCAACGTACAGAGGACCTTCTTCACGGAGCGAAGGGAATCGAACGCTCGCTCATCCACTCCACCGTGATCTGAGAGTCTCATCCACATACATGGAAACAGAATGGACATCTTTGTGCTTTCACTATCGAATGACCTGGCTCTTTGTTACTTTAAACCAGGGGTGTCCGATTTTGGCCCTCAACGTTTTTATATGTTTCCCTGCTCCAGCCCACCCGATTGTAACGAATCATGCCTCATAAACAAAAATACCTGTTGAATATCAGATGGTTTGAAGTGTGATTTATTAACACCTCAAAATAAGGGACATTGTTCAGATGAGCTGCAGGATCGTGTCACTATCAGTTAGCAGACGCTCTTATCCAGAGAGACTTACAGCAAGTACAGGAGTATTCCCTCCCTGAAACAAGTAGGGTGAAGTGCCTTGCCTAAGGACGCAACGTCATGTTGGCACACCAGGGGTTCAAACCAGGGACCTTCTGACTATAACAGCCAGACACCCTGACCACTCAGCTACCTGACTAACTTTCACTGTGGGCTCCCTGAATGTTGGAACTGGAACACGAACTGGGTCATGCAGGATCGCTTTACTGTCATAGATCGTGAAAGACTGATAAGTCATATGGATTTCATCTCATCTTTATTTTCAAGGCATTTTAGTCTAAGATGAATATGTTTTTTTCACTATAGTGTTATTATATACCATTGTATAAAACCCACACACAATGTTATTTTATTTAACTTTTATTAATATTATTGATACAATGTCAAACAAAGCTTAAGTTTAATGTGACCATTGCAGGAAAGCCCTAGAATATATTACGATACAAACCAATCATGGCCTGATATCCACAATATCAAAGATAAGATAACCTGTGATCATTGTCTTTACATTTTTGTTTAAATTAGTTAAAAATATATATCTGCCCACCTCACAAGTTAAGTAAACAAAAGCATTTCAGCAGCAGCAAATAAGACATTTTTCTATACATTTTTCCTGAGACAAAAATGTACACCATCAAACAGTCAATTATAATCATTACAACGTTTAATACATTTATAGATCCAGATTCACATGAATCACCCAGAAGACAAGTACCCCTTCAAACGCTGTAAACAGACCTACTAATTGCCGAAAGAGTATCGATGAGGAGTATAGGAAGGATAGCCAGACTCTTTGGAAGAAGCTGGTAGCATAGAAAGGCCTGACAGGGGGTCTATCTTACAACGAGCCATTGCTTGCTTGTAGCTGATCTTCTCGTTTGTGAGCGGATCCACGATATCTTTGGCGTGGTTCGAGTCAGCCTGTAGCTCTCTCATCATGGTGCTGTCGATCATTTTGGCTATCATGGCTTCCGTTAAGTCCACCCTTCCAGTGCCGTTGGGCCCCACCAGCCCTCCGGTGAGGTGTTGGGCCTCCATGTAACGCATGGCGGTCTCCTTGGGCATCCAGCCTTTCTGGATCGCTTCTCCCACTGACAGATGCTCCCTGGTGATTGGGTCTTCTATGCCAGTGAAGGCCTTCTGGGCATTGAGAAGCCTTTGGAGTTGAGTGCTCTCAATGAGGCCCCTTTCGGACGCCTTGTGGACAGTGAATCTTTCCTTGGTGGCGATGTCAATGACGCCACCTGTGGCTGCCTGTGCTTCTAGCAGGCGCTGGGCAGTGGTGGAGTCGATCAGTCTGCGCATGGCAGCACTGCGAATTGTGTAACAGGTGTTGGTGTTTGTATCCATGATTCCCGCAATGGGCAAGATTTCCTGGGCGGCAGAGAGTTTTTTGGGTGGACTTGAGTTCAATGCGGATGTGGCCTTTGGGACGATGGAGTTGAATTTAGGCTGTTTTTCTTTCTCACCTGCCACGAGCAGAGCGAACTCTGAGATGGGCATTTTGCCGTCCTTGTATTTTTGCAGATCACTTTGGGTTAACTTCCCATCCAGCAGAGCGTTTTTGATGGAGTACTGTTTGCCACTCTTGCGGTCCTGAAGTACAGAGGTTTCTCCATCAGGTCCCTTGGAAGTAATTTCTTCCCAATCACATTCTAGTTCTTGCAGGTGGATATACTGGGTCCGGTCAATCAAACCCTGCAGATAAGCATCATAAGGTGACATATCCTTGCCTGTCTCAGGATCCAAGATGGTGATTTTAGTCGAAATGTTCGTCTCCCGTGTCCGAACGTCAGCGTTGTCCTCTTTATCCAGGACAGCGTGAAGCTTTTTCAGCGTGTTGTTTCTCGAGTGGATCTTGTCTTTTTCATTGAGAATTTCTCTCTCCAGACGGTTAACGTCGGACTCCATCTTGAGGCTCTTCTGCCTGTTCACTTGGCTCCTTTCGCTCATCATTTTGGTTTGCTGCTGGAAGGAAACGCTGACGTCCTGCCTCTCGGATTGTAGTGCCTTCAGCTCCCGGCTGATGTTGTCCCTCTCCCGCTGCAAGGCATCCCTTTGCAGGATGAGAGAAGTCTCCTCTCTTGAACAACTTGACTTGGTGCTCTGCAGGATGTTCAGTTTGTCTGAGATGCGGCGGATTTGATCTTCCAGATCTTCCCTGGCGTACTTCTCCTGGTTAACCTGATCTCTCAGACGGTCTCTCTCAGCCTCCACAACTTTGTCTTTCTCCACCCGAACCACCTCCTTATACACCGTCCTCTCCCCTGCCTTCTCTTTCTGGAGAACTTCAAGCTTGATGTTGATGTTCCGGATGTCTCTCTGATAACGGAGGATATCATTGGTTTCCTTATCCATGTCAGAGCGAAGGCTGTTGGTCATTCTCTCCAGCTTAGGGTCTCTCTCCACCTTCAGCACCTCTTCTATGACGATGTTCTCCTCAACAGGAGGCGGGGCATTCTCCAACTCGTTGATGCGCACTTTGGTCGCTTTCAGCTCCGACTCGACTTGAATCTTCTTCTGACGCTCGTCGCACTCTCTCAAGAGCCTCTCTTTTTCCTCCAGCAATGTTTTCAGATGCTGCACTTCCAGTTCCACCTTCCTCCGAGCTTTCACCGCCTCATCTAGAGTCACGCTAAGCTTGTCATACTCAACCCTCTGTCGGGGGTCTTTTTGTAGGCGTGTCACTTCCTGGACTACAACTTTCTCCTCTGGTTTCTGTCTCTCCAGTAGAAGGTACTTGTTCTGCAGGTCGAACACCATCTCCTCGGTGGTGCGTCGCAGTTGGGTCTCTTCACGAACTTCCTTTCGGAGACGGTCCGCTTCTTTCTCCAAAAGTGGGTCGTTCTCGTACTTGATGACCTCTTTGGTGACGAGCTTCGTCTCCACCTTTGACTTCTCCGCTTTCCACTGGTCCCTCTCCTTTGAGGCAAGTGTCAGCTCATCCAGAATGGCGAGGTAAGTTTTGTGCAAAGTATTCAACTGTTCGTTGAGTCTCTGGATCTCCCGGACATTTTCAGGGCTTCTCTCCTCTTTCACCACTTCTTGGAGAACCTCCTTAATTTCGACCTTGGGCTTCTGGGAACGTAGGGTGTTCAGATCAGTTGTGATGAGACTAATCTCCTTCTCCAGGTTGGAACGCAGTTTGCCGTTGTCTTGCAGTTCCTTCTTCAAGCGTGTTATCTCTGCCTCTGTGGATGGGTCTATACTGTAGATCTCGATGACTATTTCTTTGACCTCCACTTTGGGTTTCAAAGTCTGCACCTCCGTGTAGCGACTTTGAAGTGATTTCAGCTCGTTGGCAAGACCGCCGTTCTCAATGTTTTCCTCCTCTATCGCTGTACGTATCTTCTTTGATTCATTGATGAGCTCAGGGTCTTGTTCGATCTTCTTTACCTCCCTGGTCACAACCTTCGGCTGTATGGTGGGAATGATCCTCTCCAGTGCGTTGATCTGGCTTCGCGTCTGGAAGATCTCGTCGTTGATCGTTTTGATCTTTTTTCCCTCTTCGGAAATTTCCAAGGTGTATGTTTGCACGGCTTTGACCATCTCAGGATCCTTCTCCACTTTCACCACCTCTTTCCTCACAATTTTCTCCTTGATGGTTGGTCTCTTTGCCTGAAGAACAGACACCTCTGTCTTCATTTGAATGGTTTCCTCACGTACTGCTTGATGTTCATTCTTGATTTTGGCTATTTCGTCTTTTAACTTGCCCGCCTCTACGTCCAACTGAGGATCTCTCTCAAATTCGGTCACCTCTCTCGTCACCAGTTTGGGCACCGCGTTTTTGAGGGCGTCCCCTTGGGTAAGGATTTTCTTGTTGACCGCGTCAATCTCACACTGAGTACCGCTGCGCTTCAGAGCCTCCTTGTGTATTTCGTTCTCCATCTCCAGTAGTTCGGCCTCTTGTTTAGGATCACGGAAGTATTGCAGAACTTCTTTCTCCTCGACTCGCGCCACCCCTCTACGAGTCTTCAAAGAGACCATTCTGTTCTTGAAGGTTTTCAGGTCGTTCTCAGCATGAGCGCGCCTATCTATTTCCTCAGCCAGTTGCTTGTTCAGGGTATCGATTTCCTTCGTGCTTTGTTGTTGCTTTTCAAGATGCACCTGTTGCTGCGCTACCTGTTGGACCTTCTCTTCATTCTGCAAAAAAAACGAATAAGTATAAGGACGAACTTTTATAACTTCCGATACATTCATAATTCATGGGAAACGTAAAAGGGAAATGTGGAGCTTAATTTACCTGAACAAGAATGTTCTTAGCAAGCGCCATTTGGTTGAGGCGTTGCTTTTTCTCAGCTGCTGTTTCAGCGTAGCGATTGACTAAAGCTTTTTCCTGTGAGATAGAAATAGGAACTGTGATTCCTTTGATCTTGGCTCATCACTGAAATGATCGCATTTAGTTAATCCAGTGATAAGCCTGGCTTCGCTGTTTTACCTGTTTCTGGACAGCTTCTGCAAGGGTGGGGGAGGGAAGCTTTTCTGCGTTTTGCGTTCCTTTAGCAGCGAGAGTGCTGTTGTATTTAGCAGCATTTACCTCATAGTCCTGCAAAATAGTCTTATTATTAGCATACCTGTATCTGAAATATATTTGTAAGATACACTATATTACCAAAAGTATTTGGTCACCCATCCATCTGATCATTTGGATGGGTGACCAAATACTTTTGGTAATATAGTGTATATGTGGTGGTAAATGAACAGTAGCGTCTTCGGCACTCTACAACAGTATAAACACAGTACGAAGTACAACGCTTACGTTAAGCACATCCTGCAGCTCCTGGGACAGATCCACCACTCTGTCTACATCATCTCCTTTCCTCTTCAAGTCTTCCATCACCCTCTGCGATGAAGGAACAGGTTAACGATTTCAAACAATCCCAACATAATAAACCATTAAAAATAAATAAAAATAAAACGTAGCATAACCTAGCGAGTCAAGTGGCTGAGCGGTTAGGGAATCGAGCTAATAACCAGAAGGATGCTGGTTCGACACCCTGGCCGTGCCCAAGGACGTTGTGTCCTTGGGCAAGGCACTTCACCCTACTTACCGCAGGGGGGGGAATGTCCCTGTACTTGCTGTAGGTCTCTCTGGATAAGAGCGTCTGATAAATGACTGAATGTGAATGTGTAAATGTGACTGTAACATACCTCCTCTGAGCTCTGCTTGGAGTTCACCTGTGTTAGGTCATCACTAGGACTGATCGTGTTATTGGGCAGACTGTTCAGGAAGGAGCTCAGGGATTTGTTAGCGCTCTGGAACTCCTGGTTCTTAGCCGCAGCCTCTTGCAAGATGTTCTCCCTAAGAAAACGCAAAGGGGGAACGCATGAATAACGAATCGCGATACCGTACCGCTAAAATGTCTTTTTTAGCCGTTTTTATTCTGAAACAAAAATCATCTTTCGTTTTGACGTGGCGGTAAGCCTTCTCACCTCCCGTTCAGCTGGTTGTTGATGTTAGCGTAGCGGTTCTGCAGCTGTTTCACCTGGGCTCCCTGTTGGCGGATGTCCGGGCAGTACTCTTGGTAGCCCTGCTGCAGGGAGCTACACAGCTGCTCCGTAGCCTCCAGGTCCTGCCCCAACTTCTTCATCTCATCCTGGGAACCTGCCACCTCCTTACGTAGACTCTACAGAGGGGCCACAGTGGATGTGTTAGGGAAGCCACAGGGAGTCAGGTGGCTGAGCGGTTAGGGAATCTGGCTAGTCATCAGAATGTCGCTGGTTGGATTCCCGGCCGCGCTAAATGACGTCGCGTCCTCAAGCAAGGCACTTTACCCAACTTGCCTGGGGGGGGGGGGGGGGGGGGGGGGATGTCCCCATGTAAGTGAAGTAAAGAAACAGTGTAATCTCACTTCAGTCTAGTCACGTGGAAGTCCTATTTTCATGTCTTGCCTGCCGTCCATTTTTTACGCACGGAATTGGTTTTTTTAGCGATTTGTGCTGCTGACCTGAAGTTGCAGAGTGCGAGCCTGGATGGCGTCAGGGGCGTCCGGGATGGTGCCGTCTGCGCTCAGCTTCTTCTCAAAGCCGGACACAATGCCGTCCACTTTCTTGATCTGACCCATTAGGTTCAGAGATGCATTTGCCCTGGAGTAAAGAAAAGACTTGAATCGTACTCTGAGCTCTGCTAATGTTGGTTAGATTTCCAACTGCTGGACTCCACCAAAGAATACTTGTACTTGTATTTTGTACATGTAAATTAATAATTTTTCAAATGTCTGCTCACTTCTTGGTGTAGAGGTCATTGAGAGCAGCGATTTCATCCTGCTTGTTCTTTGCAGCGGTCAGCTTGAGTGGCAGGGCGGAAGAGGTGGACCCCGCTGACTCCTGAGAGAGGAGAGGCTCCATCTCAGCTTGGGCGGCCATCTTCTGCTGTTCCAGAGCCTTTAGGACGGCAGCTTGTTTCTGCAAGACAGGTGAGGAAGTCGCTCATTAGCGCGACTCATCAAAAATGTAATATCGTTGTGTTCTAGATCATCGTGGAAGTATCTAAAGTAGCGATTGTTTTAGTTTCTCTCTCTTTGTCACTCATCTTTCCGTCACCTACATTTCTAACCGCCACTCACCGCCTGTTCCTCCAGCCTTTTGGCCATGTCCGCAGCTGGGTCGGTGCGGTCCAGCGGAGTCCTAAGGCGGCTTAGCATGTCCTGCTCTGCCTGAGCCAGGTCTCCATCCAGCTTGTCCAGCTTGCTGGCCAGGGCCACAGCCACCGGGTCCGGGCGGGGAGAGGACACTTGGGCTGTATGGGGATGGACGACAATGTCAGGCAATGTGGTACAATGCAGTCGTGGAACTATGGGACTATGTGATGTGGAAAGACATATTTGGTCTCAGTGGTCAAGTGAATCACCCAAGCCTGGGGATTCAGTCAGTTGTCAACAGGAATGAGTTGGTTTGTAGTTTAGATCAGTGATTCATATTCACCTGCTTGCTGGGGCTTGGATACCTCTGCGGTCTGGTTCTTCAGTGAAGCCTGAAGAGCAGCTCTCTTTTTCTTAATGTCTGCAAGCTCGCCGCCAAGCCTGAGTACACACACACACAGACACACACACACACAGACACACACACACACACACACACACAACTGTAAGCAGTGTGACACTGGCAGACCCCACACAGACTGATGCTAGTGACATACTGCAGCCGTTCTTCAAAACTTCGATTCCCTTACAGGTCTACTTGGTTGATGGCATCTGTGTCAGGGGGTGGGATCAGGAAGCAAACTCCGGGAAGGTTTTTAATTGTCCCGTTGGTGGTCGCCACGTCCCAGTTCTTATCTGAATTGTTTTTCAGAGTGAACTTGTCCCCACGAGCAGTTTCAGCCTGGGAGAACACAAGGAACAAACGATAGGAGTCTCTACATCGCTTTGTTTTCACAGAAAACAACAACAAATATCCTAAAGGGTCTTTAAACTGGGACGTGGTTGTTTAAAGTAAACCTGTTGGGGAATTCAGGTCAAAGGTCATAATGGTCTAACCTTGTCCGTGTTCCAGTCACATAGGGACTCTACAGTGATAGGCCTGCTGGGGGCAATTCGGCGCAGCTTGAGGGGGGCGATGGTGGTGCTCCTCTTCCTCAGGTCGGCCAACAGCTGCTCGGCACGCTGGACTGACCTCTCCTCGGCCTGGGGGACAGAAGACAAGAAGAGACCGTTAACGAAGGATTTCGATTATTTACATCCTAACATTCTCTTCACCAGTTCCTCAAGGAAGTGTTTCACCGTGGTGGCGTTTGACAACTCCACGAAACTTTACGACGCTCATGGAATTACCTCAAGTTGTAGAAGTGTCTGAGATTTGCTGGTTTTGCTGACTGCATTGGGGTCCAGAGTGGAGTTGAGTTTGGTCAGGGATTCGGCGAGGGTCTCGGTGTCCAGCTGATACTGCAAGAGCGCAGGAGGAACCAAAACGTAAGGACCTCTGCCCCATGACGACATCCTGTCAGTGATATCAAGGTCTGCGAAGGGAACCTTACCTTTTTGAACTCCTCCACATTGTCCAGGTGGGTCTCCTGGCAGATGCACAGGTTGAGGAACTTCTGCCACTCGTTCCTCAAATCGTCCTGCTGAGCCTGGAGACGGATGTCAACATTGATCAAAATCAGAGTCCACATCTGGGGCGTCATGTGCCTGAGCGGTTAGGGTGTCGGGCTAGTAATCAGAAGGTACCCAGTTAGAACCCAGGCTGTGCCAACGTGATGTTGCGTCGAAGGCGCTTCACCCTACTTGCCTCAGGGGGGAATGTCCCTGTACTTTCTGCAAGTCCCTCTGGATAGGAGCGTCTGCTAAATGACTAAATGTAACGCCAACCATCCTCCATGGAGGACACACGCTGAGGAGGACTCGGGGGATGGGAAGGAAACCTTCCACAGAAGGTCTGGTGGCTTCAGTACCTGGATGGTGGTGCTGGCAGGGTGCTTCAGTTCGATGAGTCGATCTCCGTCATCCTGGAGCCGGTTCACTTCCGTCTCATGGGCCAGAAGACTGTTGTTTTTAAAGTTCTGATGGAAATGAATTGAAGGGAGTCAGGTGGTGAGCGGTTAGGGAATCGGGATGGTAATCAGAATGTTGCCGGTACGATTCCCCTGGCCATGCCAACATGAAGTTGTGTCCTTGAGCAAGGCTCTTCACCCTACTTGCCTCAGGGGGGAATGTCCCTGTACTTTATATAAATCCCTCTGGATAAGGGCGTCTGCTAAATGACTAAATGTAAATGAAATATAAGCTAAAGATACCAGACAAATGATCTGTCGGTTAGAGCATGTACTACTTGTCAAGTTATATCTTTGCCCTCTTGTACCTGATATTTCTGTTAGACCAACCTGTAAGCTTTACACTCGCAATGACCCCTGACCCCTCACCTCATACTGCCTGCGTACGTCCGGGGGGTCGATCATACGGTCGCTCCAGTCCTGTTTCAGGATCTTGTTCTGTTCTTCCTCTAGATAAGCCAGTTCCTTGGTGCAGCCCTGCATGTAGTCATACAGGCTGTTCAAGTATTGGCTGCGCCATTTTGAATTGTCCTGCAAGCAGTAGATTAAAAGATAAGGTTAGTATTTTACCTCAGGCAAACAAAGAGATTAACATTTTTTTTGTTAAAAAATTACTTGAAGACGTATCGGAATTTACCAGAAGGTTTTTGTATTGTTTTTTAATGGCAGCAAACTCCTCCTGAAAAAAGAAAACTACATTTAGCTGTAGATAAACACCATTTATTTCACATGAAAAGACCATCAATTCCACTGGATTAAATAAGAAACAATTTGTGAATATTCCAAATAATTTAACCAGGCTTTTTTCAGAAGGGCTAACTTCCCCAGCAGTGACAGCACCTTGAACTCGACGCTAGCAGATGGTTTGTAATGGCGGCTGGCAGGTTACCTTGGTGCTGGTGGAGTTGGCGCTCAGCTGGGGGCTGTAGGCCTCGATCTCTTTGGTGAGGATGTTCTGAGCGGCGATCTGCTTCTTCAGGTCTGTCATGGTGGGCCCGTACTCCTCCGAGTTCACCTCCCTCTGACAAAACACACACACACGGACGGACGTTAGCACGCTAGCACGTTAGCACGCTAGTACGTTAGCACGCTAGCACGTTAGCACGTTAGCGCTGGATGGATGGCAGCCCCACCAAAGGTCAAGTGAGGTGAGACGTCAATCTATTGACCGTGTTAGAGGTCAAATCGTTTAACGTCTACCATGTTTGGTGTAGGGAGAACATGGAGGGCTTTAGGGCAGCACGGCTTCGGGTCTCACCTGTTTCTGGTTGAGGACGGGAGCCCAGTCGATCCTAGGCATCAGCTCGACGTCATTGACGGGCTCGTAGACGTCTCGGTAGAAGGTACAGTCCTTCAGCCATCGTTCATGGAGGTGGCTCACACTGTAACACCATAAACGTGTGCTTCGTTAACATGACACGTTTTGTTCTTTTGAAAGATATATAAATAAAGTATTTCTGTGAATCAAGCCAATGAGTGAGACGAGGTTAAAGTTCCGGAATAAAGTGCGTTCTAAACGTTCACTTCCATCCCACTTCCTGTTACAAAAGTGTTCAAGGAATTCGAAGAGTGCCAGGGGCAGTTTAGATGCATTCCTTCACTGAGACACATCATCATATCATCATCACTTCATCATATCATCATCACATCATCATATCATCATCACTTCATCATCATATCATCATCCCAGCATCATCCCATTATCATCACATCATTATCATCACATCATCAACACACCATCATCACTTCATCATCACATCATCAACACACCACCATCACCAACACACCATCATCACATCATCAACACACCATCATCACCAACACACCATCATCACATCATCAACACACCATCATCACATCATCATCATCACATCATCCTCACATCATCATCACATCATCCTCACATCATCATCACATCATCATCACACCATCATCACATCATCACATCATCACCATCTCATCATCACTCACTCGCTCTCTATCTCGCTGCCTTGGGGGTGTTGGTATTTCTTGGCTTTGTCCACGTCCAGGAAGAGGTTCTGCAGCAGGGCCTCCGCCTCTCCCAGCTTCTCCGACACCTCCTTCTGATGCTGCAGAGGTAACTCCTTCTTCTCATTCTCTGCGTCCTGGAGGTTCGAAGGTAGACAGGTGAGATGGGAAAAGGGTGTGTGTGTGTGTGTGAGTGTGTGTGTGTGTGAGAGTGTGTGTGGGTGTGTGTGGGT
Organism: Protosalanx chinensis; assembly: GCA_030340685.1. Classification (NCBI taxonomy): domain Eukaryota; kingdom Metazoa; phylum Chordata; class Actinopteri; order Osmeriformes; family Salangidae; genus Protosalanx; species Protosalanx chinensis. The sequence goes on along the minus strand of CM059342.1, from coordinate 3,540,150 downwards.
GTGTGTGAGTGAGATTGTGTGAGTATGTGTGAGAGTGTGTGAGTATGTGCGTGTGTGTGTGTGTGTGTGTGTGAGAGCGTGTGAGTATGTGTGTGTGTGTGTGTGTGTGTGTGTGAGTGTGTGTGTGTGAGTGCGTGTGTGTGTGTGTGCGTGTGTGAGAGCGTGTTCTCACCAGAGCAAGAAGCTCTTCTGCTCGGAGAACATCATTTTCCACCTGATCAGCATTCTTCTGCATCCGCGCTACCAGCAAGGCCAAGCTGTTAGCTTGTGTCCTAAACAGAGGTCAAAGGTCACAGTTCAAATGTTTTGTATTTTACATTTACCGGTAGTCATTTAATGGAAGGATACTTGACATTTGCTTGACATTGTAAAAAATATCACAAAAGCTGTCTATGGCTTTGTTACCTAGGGGACCGAAACCAAACAGATCCAACTAAACTGGAAAATTCTAGAAAGGATTCTAGAATGGTGTTTAGGGTTAGTCACCTCCTCCACCCCACCCTTTCCAAAATGCCTGTCATTCCTCGATCACTGACTGCTTGTCAGTCCTCTTTGTAACTTGTCAGTCGGTTGTATCTCTGGGTTTCAGAGTCTACTGAAGAATAAAGTACTTTAGATCGGAATAGTTAATCATGCTCTGTGTCTGTGTAAACAGTCAATGGACTGTTTTCAATATTTGTTCTTTCATCACATTTATGTTTCCATGGTTCATAAACGTTTAACTTCATTTTTGTGTTTGACGAAGCACCAATGTGTCCCCGTTTTGGAAGTCCAGAACAATCTGGAGCTCATATGAACAATAGTTCACCGTCTCTTAACTGATACTCAGTGACCCATTTTAACATGTTGTAAAAGTCACACAAACACTCTCTCTCCTCACACTTTCACTAACATTAGGTGTCACTCACTCATTTACAAGCTTCTTCACACAGCTTGATAAACACTTCAAATATCCTCTTTATGAGTTACACATTCTACACACAGCAGGGAAAATTGGTAAATGCTTTGAAGACAAAATCGCTCACATTCCAGCCTGAGCAGAAATTGTTTAACAACATTGGATGCCAGAAATCTGGAAATTTCCATGCTTGGTACTTTCGTGTTTGGCTGTAAATTTACATTTAGTCATTAATCAGACGCTCTTATCCGGAGCGACTTAACAGCAAGTACAGGGACATTCCCCCCTGAGGCAAGTAGGGTGAAGTGCCTTGCCCGAGGACACAAAGTGAAGGGAATCCACAAGACAAGGGACAAGGAAATGAGGTGGAACTCTTTCTTGTCCCCATGTCCTCCCTGTGTCCTACTGCCTGTCCTCCCTGTGTCCTCCCTGTGTCCTACTGCCTGTCCTCCCTGCCTCCTCCCTGTGTCCTACTGCCTGTCCTCCCTGCCTCCTCCCTGTGTCCTACTGCCTGTCCTCCCTGCCTCCTCCCTGTGTCCTACTGCCTGTCCTCCCTGTGTCCTCCCTGTGTCCGTCTGCCTGTCCTCCCTGTGTCCTCCCTGCCTCCTCCCTGTGTCCTACTGCCTGTCCTCCCTGTGTCCTCCCTGTGTCCTACTGCCTGTCCTCCCTGTGTCCTCCCTGTGTCCTACTGCCTGTCCTCCCTGTGTCCTCCCTGTGTCCTACTGCCTGTCCTCCCTGCCTCCTCCCTGTGTCCTCCCTGTGTCCTCCCTGCCTCCTCCCTGCCTCCTCCCCGTGTCCTCCCTGCCTCCTCCCTGCCTCCTCCCTGTGTCCTCCTGCCTGTCCTCCCTGTGTCCTCCCTGCCTCCTCCCTGTGTCCTCCCTGTGTCCTCCCTGCCTCCTCCCTGCCTCCTCCCCGTGTCCTCCCTGCCTCCTCCCTGTGTCCTCCCTGTGTCCTCCCTGCCTCCTCCCTGCCTCCTCCCCGTGTCCTCCCTGCCTCCTCCCTGCCTCCTCCCCGTGTCCTCCCTGCCTCCTCCCTGTGTCCTCCCTGTGTCCTCCCTGCCTCCTCCCTGCCTCCTCCCCGTGTCCTCCCTGCCTCCTCCCTGCCTCCTCCCTGTGTCCTCCTGCCTGTCCTCCCTGTGTCCTCCCTGCCTCCTCCCTGTGTCCTCCTGCCTGTCCTCCCTGTGTCCTCCCTGCCTCCTCCCTGTGTCCTCCCTGTGTCCTACTGCCTGTCCTCCCTGCCTCCTCCCTGTGTCCTCCCTGTGTTCTACTGCCTGTCCTCCCTGCCTCCTCCCTGTGTCCTCCTGCCTGTCCTCCCTGTGTCCTCCCTGGGACAGGACAGGACAGGACAGGTGTTTCAGAACAGAACAGGTGTTTCAGGAGAGAACAGGTGTTTCAGGACAGTGACAACAGAGAAAGAGAATCAAGGAAGTCTTAAAAAACAAATCACATTTTCCAGAACATCTGAGAGATGGTCAGGAGACGTCATTGACGTGTGGATGAGCCCGTAGCGGCGGGTGATGTGGTCTGTTAGAGCCGCGGCGTCACCCACGCCCCAGCGTCTGACGTCTGACATGGTGGCATTACTGTGACTCACGCCATCCACCGCCGTTCCTTTAAACGCCGTTCATCCGTGGCGTCTTTCAGAGTACAGTCGACGTTGTTTTGATTGCGCAAGACATGAGAGACATTCAGCCGTAACAGACAAGTCCCTTTAACGCCCCTGACTGAGGGAGGAGGGTAACCTGTCCTAAAGAAACCAGCTGAATATGTCTGTCACCATCCCTACCCTCATCCAACTGTCAACATTCGAAAGGTATAACTACATGATCTGAATCCACAGCCTTTCACGATTACCCAGGTAAAGGTTCCCTCCACCTGAAGTCACATTCACAGAAGTCACCCTCCCCTACCCCAATATGAACACATATTGGTGCCGAATAGTCCTTGTCCCACACCGGTACTCTCTGGAGTTCTCTCTCTCTCTCTTTGAGAACTCTAGTTAAACTGCATTGCTAGATAAAGAAGATATCCGATAGCATTACATTCTATGTTATCTGTATTCTGGTTGTTTAACATTCTTGCTGAACAACTGCAGCTCCCAAGAATGATGTGGTGACTGTCAAACAACCACCCCCCCCCCCCCCCCCCCCCCCTCACACACACACACACACAGAATTAAATGATCACTCTGAAATCTCAAGTTACATTCATCTTTCAAGCTGAATCAAATCTAATCTTTCACAGAATCCTTGTTGGCCTGACAATCTTCAAACAGCCGCATGTATGCAAAAACACATTTCTTGTAAGCCTTCGACCTCAGAAATGTTCCCATGTTTACAAAGCAAATTGGAGCCCAGGACACACAGCGAAACCTTGGTAGACGCCCCGGTAACCTTTAAGGCTAAACACAAATCTCTTCGCCTGACACACACATTAACCACGAATGCCTTCAACCTCTTGAGGTTTCTAAGAACAACCTCACAGGAAACACGACACAGCTCAGCTCAGAGAGAGAGAGAGAGAGAGAAAGAGAAACAGGGGTGAAGAGTGAGACTCCACTTCCCCCGAAGACTCACTTGCTGATCTTGCCAGACACCTTCAGCGTGTCGCCGTCCTTCTTCTTGAACATCCTCAGGGTCGATCTCGCACGGAGGCTTTCCAGCAGAACTCTGAAACAGCTTTGTTGCTCTCTATCTCCCTCGGGCTTCCAGTGGAGCTCTCTGTCACACAGGCGCACGCTCCCTGACTCGTCTTCCCTGTGTGTGTGTGTGCGCTGGGCTTGTCGGCACACTGTAAAAAGTGGAGCTGTCCTCTGGGCCACTCCCCAAACTAACAGGTGTGACTCCACCCAGGTTTCAACCTGGTTCAGCTGGACCGGGTAGACCTGTTTCACACCCTCTCTCTCTCTCTCTCTCTCTCTCCCTCTCTCCCTCCCTCTCTCTCTCTCTCTCTCTCTCTCTCTCTCTATCTCTCTCTCTATCTCTCTCTCATCTTTAGAAAACTTAAAATAAGAAATAAAATCCCAATAAAACATCCAAACCTTTCGTTTCCTCACGATCAAAGGGGGATGAGAAATGTTCAAAGTTGACTAATCTGAAGAGATTCATGGGATGCAGGATGTGTTATGCATGACAACACGTTAAATCAGGGTTGGGCAATCCTGGCCGCTGTACTGAAGGTTTTAGATGTTTCCCTGCTCCAGCACACCTGATTCAAAGAAATGGGTCGTTATCAAGCTCTGTGGAAGCCTGACGATTATAATCAGGTATGCTGGAGGAGGGAAAAATATCAAACCTTCTGGACAGTGGCCCTCGAGGACCAGAATTGCCCTATATAATACCATATTTTTCAAGAAGTGTTTACATCAAATACATTGTATTTTAACAGAAACAAATACAAACATTCCTTTAGGTATTTATCCGTACAAGTAACTATCAATTTAACACCTTGTCGTGTGAGTTGCCAAAAGTTTTATCAACCAGACACACACACACACACATTGAAGGTGACGTGTGGTCACAGCTGATGGCAAACTTAACGCAAGTGTCACACCTGCACCGTTTCATTCATTCATACATGGATGACAACATTAGAAGTTAATGCCAAAGCAGAAATACAGTCATCGAGGAGGATTGGGGCGTCTGTAAGCATAGCAACAATGAGACAATCAGAAGAATGTGGCAGAGTGGCTCTTGTTGTGACAGAGCGCAGGTTAAAAGCTCTGCTAACATTTAGAGAGCGCTCACAGGGAGAGGCCCTGGTGTTGTACAGTGCCAGTGAGTAAATACACTACAATCCACATCAAAGAAATCCTCAGTTCCCTGTCAAGTTCTGCCAACAATGCCTTTAAATGTGGTCGTTTATCAGACGCTCTTATCCAGAGAGAATTACAGCAAGTACAGGGACATCCCCCCCCTGAGGCAAGTAGGGTGAAGTGCCTTGCCCAAAAACACTGTAAATTTGCTAGGGCGGGAATCAAACCGACAACCTTCTGATTACCAGATTCCCTAACCGCTCAGCCACCTGACTCCCTGACCTTTCTGACAGTCAAAATATCTGATGGGTGAAACAGCTTTTTGGTCCGATGAATTGATGAAATGTATTTTATTTTAGGATAAACAAATGTGACTCATGACCCTTTCACCTTGCATGAAAAAAAGACAAACTCGTTATGAAAACAGTCCACAATCTTCGTGGTATTTGACAAGGTGCCTGGAGTCAAGGTGTCTTGTAAGAGCCACCAATGATGAAGCTTCAGTCATAAACTAAACACATCGGATAGTAATTGCTGGGATTTAAACATCATGTATCCCTTATCTGATTGGCTAAGAGGTGCGGCTCTAGCACGTAGCATTCTCACACCCATCTAGGAGTGGATAAACCACACCAGATTCATAGAGTCCTCACACGCCCAACACAGGTATCCCATACGCTCCTCACACACCCACACACTCGAGAAAGACAGCAGCCAGAAATCACACACCTCTCTGTGGTCATGGAACAAGGTTACGTTTACATTTTTACATTTGAGTCATTTAGCAGACGCACTTAATACAGTGACTAACAGCAAGTACAGGGACATTCCCTCCCTGAGGCAAGTAGGGTGAAGTGCCTTGCCCAAGAACACAACGTCATGTTGACACAGCCTGGGGTTCAAACAGAGTACCTTCTGATTACAAGCCTGACTGAATGCACCATGATTCCCTTGGGAACGGTTGACTTCAGATGTACAGTATCAGAAGATGTTCGTCTGGGTTGAATGACGTCAGGGGTTGGCATTCATACTCACATCACATGTATGGCTGCACAATTTGTCTCTCTCTCTCCATCTGTCTGTCTTTCTGTCTCTCTCTGTGTCTCTCCATCTGTCTGTCTTTCTGTCACTCTCTGTGTCTGTCTCTCCTTCTGTCTGTCTGCGTCTCTCCTTCTGTCTGTCTCTCTCTGTCACTGTCTCTCTCCTTCTGTCTGTCTCTGTGTCTCTCTCTCTCCTTCTGTCTGTCTCTCTCTGTGTCTCTGTCTCTCTCCTGTCTTTCTGTCTCTCTATCTCTGTGTCTCTCTCTGTGTCTCTGTCTCTCTTTAACAAGAAAAAAAACCCAATAAACCGTGATTGCGGGAATAAAGTCCATCAGTCATGTTCGGCGCAAACGTCTCTCGTTTAATTAGAAGCCTGGAAATCAAATCACGACATCCTTTAATCATTCTCACACAAACATTCTAGATGTAATCGTTTCTCATTGTTTTACAGAACTCATCGTCTTGGGTTTTATTCATGTTCTTAACGAGCGGAACTATTCCAGCACACAATCCGAACGCAAAACCCTGTTTAACATTTAACAAAAAAGAAAAATCGTTCCAACAAATTCATTCCTAAGACTGAAAAGAAGAATTGAAGTCACATGACAGAACAACAACAAAAAAATCTTTAAAAAGTTGGTTTCTAAAGACGGAACCGGAGGTTGGAGCGATGTAACCCTGCACATGCAGATTCGGGCGTGAGGTGAACGACACTGGCTTTGGTACACGGTCAGAAACCTGCCCTGTGCTCCACATAAAAATCTGGTTTGGGTATTTTGTACTAACGCTGTCTACCATCAAAGGATTTAAGGGGGGGGGGGGAATTAAAAACGGGTCGATTTAAGACCTTTACCTTTTCTCTCCGTCGCTATTATTGACATTGTGACATGAAATGGACTGAAGCAGTTGGCCCCATCATGTATATATATTTAAGTATAAGTTGTTAAAATAGAAAAGAATAGTTAAATGAACTAACATGTAACCTAGTAGGGTAATAATGTAATTAACATGACAAACGTCACACAAAGCCTGCTTGTCTTCACTGGCATGCTGGACAATAAGACAAAATGGCTAAATCTGACCTTTTTAAGCCTGAGGGAAAAACTCCCAACTTAAAAGTAAGAGGAATCTATTGTTCAGGCAGGTTAGGGTGCATGATATTGTATATCTCTTCATCCATACTCACATCCAGATTAGGCGCTTTAGAGTTAAGGTAATGGGAAGAAATAATTATTTTACACTTAATTATACTGGTGTTTCTCTCTGTAAAGGAGTCTGGTGTGTGTGTGTGTTTATGCTTGTTTGTTTTCAGGCGATATGAGTTTCCAGACATGGAGATGGGGTTCAGAAGTGTTTCCACAGCTCAGATGGAGCCCCTATCCTAGTAACCCAGCCTGATCAACAACAACAAAAATATATGGAGGCCTTACGGAAGCCTGGAGCTAGATTTAGCTTCCGAACCCAAAGATGCCCTTGATGTAGCCGGTGAGGCCTCCCTTGCCCTTCTGCTCCACCTTGTCGTCGAGGGGCGGGAAGGCCACGTGGTTGAGCGCCAGGTCGAAGAACAGGGGCTTACAGGGGATTGGCTGGAAGTCAGGGGGGAACTCCACCAGATTGGGCTGCTTTCCGAGGAGGGCGGGGTCCAGGCGGAAGGTGTCCAGACACTCGGAGAGAGGCTGAGTGGAAGAGGGCCGAGAGAGGGAGAGACAGACGAGAACATGAGCACACACTTCGGATGTTTATCACTTCAACGAATAGGTTCATTTCGAATTGAAAGGTTTAGACAAGTTACATTCATGCAAAATATGTCGTAAATGGATTCCAGAGTGAAATATTCAGGCTATGTGTCATAAAGGCAGCTGGCTGACTGACAGAACCGGCAGACAGATATTCCTGAGACGAGCTTGTAAGAACGTAAGGAACCTCGCACATCATCAGTCAGCCTGCCAGGCAGCATCTACTCTCAGTCACATGCCGTCGACAGCAGGGGTCTCCAACCCTGGTCCTCAGGGGCCCCACTGTCCTGCATGTTTTAGACGTTTCCCCCGCTCCAGCACACCTGATTCTAACGACCGGGTCGTTAATCTAGCTCTGAAGAATCCTGCTAACGAACATGCGTTAGAATCAGGTGTGTGGGAAGGAGGGAAACATCTTAAAGCATGCAGGACAGTGAGGTTCCTGAGGGGACCAGGGTTGGGGAACGTTGGTCTGATGTAGAGCCAGTTCTCTGCAGTCCTTCCGGTCGGCTGGTTTGGAACTGAGCCAGGACGAAGGGCCCAGTTCCAACACTAAACCTCCCACGACTGCGTTTCATAGAGTCACCATCATTGGGAAGATGATAATGTGGAGAAATGTAAATAAAGTATAAGCATATCAAGGATGTGTTGTGTTTTTTTGTTACTTTTATGTGTTTCTGTACGTGAACATGACAGAATCCAGTCAGTGTTGAAGTCCTGGAGCAGTGATTATTCCAGACAGGGTGGTTCTGGGAAGATTAACCGAGCGGTGCGATTCTAGGAAAGCTCATTTAATGGCAGGGAGCACGCCTGGTTGGTTAGTGGAGGCGGAAGCCATTCATTTAATAGGGAGCGTGTATGTGGTTAGTAATCAGAATGTCTCCGGTTCGAACCCTGTCTGTCAACATGACATTGTGTCCTTGGGCAAGGCACTTCACCCTACTTGCCTCAGGGGGGAGGGGGGGGGGGGGGGGGGGAATGTCCCTGTACTTGGCTGTAAGTCTCTCTGGATAAGAGAGTCTGATAAATGACTCCATGTAAATTAATGTGATGGTAACTAGAGTGGAGTTCTGGGATCTGTAGTTTTAAGGACTTCCTGCGGTGCAGATCTTCTCGTACCGTGTTGTCTTTAACCGGCTGCTGGGAGGGGGCCTCCGGCACATCGCCCGTGTCTGAAGGACACAACGCACACCGTCAGTGTCAACACACACACACACACACTCCAGGTCACAGCACAGAGGGCTACCGTTTACACAGACCGAAGCGAACAGCAGGTGACAGTAAACGGAACCACGGTCAATACTATAAGATGCTCAATAAGATGTTTATTTAGTCTTCGCCCACCTAAGATGGCCGCCGCCTGAAGGGAGTACTTCTCGGCGTTGACCTCGGCGATGAGCTCCTGGACATCCGGGAGGTCCTGGAGGATTCCAGAAGCGTCGAGAACGGAGGAAAAAAACATTATATTAGGGAATAGACGGAAGGGGTTTACGCTAGTATGTTCTGTGAAGCGATTCAGTATCGGAGGGCTCGTTCCCGTACCTTCATGCTGTTGTTCAGGGTCTTGGCCTTGGACTGGACCTCGCTGGCGTACTTCAGAACCCTCTCGTACAGGACCAACGCTTCGCTCCACTTCCTCACCAGCACGTAGGACTGAGCGATGTAGAAACACCTGAGAGAGGGGGGGGGGGGCGGACGTTTACCGAACACAAGTCGCACGCTGACGCCGGGCGTCACTGGTGTGTGTGTGTGTGTGACCTGAATGCGCGTGTGTGTGTACGAAGCCTGACCTGTAGGCCTTGTAGACCAGCATCTTGACAGCCACCTCCTTCTGGAAGGTGAGGTCCTCTTCCAGACCCTGCAGAGCGGCGAGCTCAGCCAGACTCTGGACAGGACAGGAGGACACACACACACACACGTCAGTATACACTCCCTATGAGACACACACACACACACAACAATATACACTCCCTCTGAGACACACACAACAATAGACACTCCCTATGAGACACACACACACACACACACACAGTGAACCGGCCCTACCTGCAGGATGATGTCATAGAGGCGGATGAGGTCCTGGGGCCGGGGGCCCCTCTTGTTCTCGTCAGTCTGGGGCTCTCTCAGCTGGCCCTGCAGCATGTGAGCCATGCTCTCATTCCTCTTCACCACCGTCCACAGCTTGATGTAGGTCAGGTAGCTGCGCGCACGCACACACACACACACACAAACACACAAACACACGCACCAAGTCACACACACATACAAAGTCACACTCAGCCACAGTGTTGCACACACAGTCACACACACACACATACAAAGTCACACTCAGCCACAGTGTTGCACACACAGTCACACACACACACATACAAAGTCACACTCAGCCACAGTGTTGCACACACAGTCACACACACACACATACAAAGTCACACTCAGCCACAGTGTTGCACACACAGTCACACACACACACATACAAAGTCACACTCAGCCACAGTGTTGCACACACAGTCACACACACACACACATACAAAGTCACACTCAGCCATAGTGTTGCACACACAGCCACACACACACAATCACACACACAGTCCACCAACCTATGCAGGAACTGCAGGTTAGACACCTTCCCAGTGTCACTATCAGGGCCTCTCTGCTTCTGCAGGGAGGCAACACAACACAAGAGTCAACAACAACAACAAAACATTCTTAAAAACACTTCTAAACAATCTAGAACTGAAACAACGGCAGTCTGTAACCGTGCTGATGCTGGTGATGCAGCCCTTACCGCCTCAGCCTTAAGCTCCTCCCTCACGGCCTGGATGGTGTCTCTGCACTCGGCTAGCAGGGTCTCGTACAGACTCTCCTTGGTCTCCTCATTGGCCGCCTGGACATAGCACATTCAGTCATTTATCAGACGCTCTTATCCAGAGAGACTTACAGCAAGTACAGGGACATTCCCCCCCCCCGAGGCAAGTAGGGTGAAGTGCCTTGCCCGAGGACACAATGTCATGTTGGCACAGCCAGGTATCAAACTGGCGACCTTCTCTCTAGTCCGCCGCCCTAACCGCTCAGCCACCTGACTCCACACACAGACACCACACCTCGCATGCTTGCTCTGACTCACGAGCATATTTATCTATCGGAGGTGTGATTGGGGATTGAACATCTATTGTCAAGGAAATACTTGTTACTGAGTCAAACTACTTCAGTGGAGGAACACAGTGGTGTTAAGGCAGGACAGGGCAGGCACAGGACAGACACAGGGCAGGACAGGGCAGGGCAGGACAGACACAGGGCAGGACAGGGCAGGGCAGGACAGACACAGGGCAGGACAGGCACAGGACACAGGGCAGGACAGGCGCAGGGCAGGACAGGACAGACGCAGGGCAGGGCAGGACAGACACAGGGCAGGGCAGGACAGGCGCAGGGCAGGACAGGACAGACGCAGGGCAGGACAGGCACAGGGCAGGACAGACACAGGGCAGGACAGACACAGGGCAGGACAGACACAGGGCAGGACAGGCACAGGACAGACACAGGGCAGGACAGACACAGGGCAGGACAGGCACAGGACAGACACAGGGCAGGGCAGGACAGACACAGGGCAGGACAGGCACAGGACAGACACAGGGCAGGGCAGGACAGGCACAGGGCAGGACAGGCACAGGGCAGGACAGGCACAGGGCAGGACAGGCACAGGGCAGGACAGGCACAGGGCAGGACAGACACAGGGCAGGACAGACACAGGGCAGGACAGACACAGGGCAGGACAGACACAGGGCAGGACAGACACAGGGCAGGACAGACACAGGGCAGGGCAGGACAGACACAGGGCAGGGCAGGACAGACACAGGGCAGGACAGACACAGGGCAGGGCAGGACAGACACAGGGCAGGACAGACACAGGGCAGGGCAGGACAGACACAGGGCAGGACAGACACAGGGCAGGACAGACACAGGGCAGGACAGACACAGGGCAGACACAGGGCAGGGCAGGCACAGGGCAGGGCAGACACAGGGCAGGACAGACACAGGGCAGACACAGGGCAGGACAGACACAGGGCAGGACAGACAAGGCAGGACAGACACAGGGCAGGACAGACACAGGGCAGGACAGACACAGGGCAGGACAGACACAGGGCAGGACAGACACAGGGCAGGACAGACACAGGGCAGGACAGACACAGGGCAGGACAGACACAGGGCAGGACAGACACAGGGCAGGACAGACACAGGGCAGGGCAGACACAGGGCAGGGCAGACACAGGGCAGGGCAGGACAGACACAGGGCAGGGCAGGACAGACACAGGGCAGGGCAGGACAGGCACAGGGCAGGACAGACACAGGACAGACACAGGGCAGGGCAGGCACAGGGCAGGGCAGGCACAGGGCAGGACAGGGCAGGACAGACACAGGGCAGGACAGACACAGGGCAGGGCAGACACAGGGCAGGACAGACAGATCACACTGAAGACTTCCTCAGGGAGAGAAAGCTTTTTGGAGGTATGCTTCTGCTCAGCAACCTGATGTTAGCCGCTAAGATGCTAAACTGACAATAAACACACGAATGGGCTTTGTCCAAAGCCCAGATTAAGACCGTTTAAAGAATATGAAGCTAACGAGTTCAATTCAACCAGCTGACCATGTCCTCACAACTCAAGGAATGTGCAGACAAGTCATGTTCACAGATTCAACAAATGTTCTTCTGATATAATATGTGGTGTAGCTGGCGACTGAGGGGTGCAGGCAGGTGAGGAATGTGCTGGTGGAGGGGGGGGAGGTACAGCTATGCTGCCAGACAGGTCGGCCCAACTCATTCCTACAGTGCGACACTGAAGGCCTCTGGTGTTACTGTGCTTGGAGACCATGAAGAGACCTCTTGTTCTGTACACACACACCCACACACACACACGCACACACACCAACTGGTAGGTATGGAGGTTATCCTGTGATCGTGGCACTGTTGGGTCAGATGGCTCAATGGTTAAGGCGTTGGCTTCATGAACGGAAGGTTGTGAGATCGAGCCCCGGCTGTGGCTATGTGACTTTGTGTCCTTGGGCAAGGCACTTCACCCTACTTGCCTCAGGGAGAATGTCCCTGTACTTAATGTAAGTCGCTTTGGATAAAAGCGTCTGCTAAATGAATAAATGTAAATGTAATGTTAATCAGAGACAGGTTAAAGTGTGATAACCATCCAGGATAACAGTTATCAGTCTTTCACGCATTCCAGGCACGCATCAGTCCCAAAAACGACCGAAATGAAAAAGATACTTTCTGACGGAGGTTCCTACTTCCTACTGTGGATTCTCATTGGTTACATACTTGACTACGAGTCAAGCACCTTCCAGAGGAGTAAAACACAGGGATGGGCTGTGGAAAATGGGCTGGGTTAGTGTAAGGGGGGGGGGGGGCATCTGTCATCCCTCCCATCCCACCACCCCCCTGTCAGAGGTGGCGGACAAATGTGGGCCAACACCCCTGGTAACGCCCTAGAGACACTGGTGGAACCTGTTAGGCCGTCTCTGCCGGAAGGGAGGGGACGAGGAGAGAGAGAGGGAGGGGGAGAGAGAGAGAAGGAGAGGGAGACAGAGTGAGAGGGAGAGAGACAGAGAGAGACAGAGAGACACAGAGAGAGAGGAGAGAGAGAAGGAGAGAGAGAAGGAGAGAGAGAGGAGAGAGAGAGGAGAGAGAGAGGAGAGAGAGAGAAGGAGAGAGAGAGAAGGAGAGAGAGAGAGAGAGAGAGACAGAGAGAGAGGAGAGAGAGAAGGAGAGAGAGAGAGAGGAGAGAGAGAGAGAAGGAGAGAGAGAGAGAAGGAGAGAGAGAGAGAAGGAGAGAGACAGAGAGAGAGGAGAGAGAGAAGGAGAGAGAGAGAGGAGAGAGAGAGAAGGAGAGAGAGAGGAGAGAGAGAGAAGGAGAGAGAGAGAGAGAGAGAGAGAGAGAGAGAGAGAGAAGGAGAGAGACAGAGAGAGAGGAGAGAGAGAAGGAGAGAGAGAGAGGAGAGAGAGAGAAGGAGAGAGAGAGGAGAGAGAGAGAAGGAGAGAGAGAGAGAGAGAGAGAGAGAGAGAAGGAGAGAGACAGAGAGAGAAAGAGAGACAGAGAGAGAAAGAGAGACAGAGATAAATATGGGGGGGTGGGGGGGAGAGAGGAGTAGAGGCTGAGAGATGGAGCCACAGAGTGAGAGGATCAGCATCAGTGACATCCCACCACTGCCAGAGGAAAAAGAAAAACGCCCGTCCGGCTGGACGATCACACATTTCAATGCAAGTTTCCGGTGACACATGCACAGATTCCTGAGGGAGATCGGTTTCACCGAACCCAACCAGCAACTGTAACCATGTGTCAGGACAACACAAAGAACCTGTCCTTTACGACAACAACAAAAAACCGTAGCATGTCTAGCGGCGATGCTAATTGCTCCACAGACGCGGATGGGTGTAGCCCGCGCGAGGTGAACCATTCAGAAGGGCATTCTAGCCGCATTCCACAGCTGAGTGGCAGCGATTGGAGGGGATGGGTGTGTTTCTCTCTGGGTGAGGTGAGCCCTGCTTGGCTACCTAGCAACAGGACAGAAGGAGGCTGTACCAGAGGGAGTTAGGGACTGGAGGGCGCCACCTGCTGACACCAGGTGGAACGTCGGCTGAAGGCACTCGAGAAAAACGACATCTTTAAGGGATCCTCTGTTTCATATTGTGCGTAGAAGCACAGGCGTCTTGGACTTGAATTCGCTAGAACACGATACATTATAACTGGCAGCTTATGTCGTGGGGGGGGGTCAGATGGCTCAACGGGTTAAGGCGTTGGCCTCATGATCGGAAGGTTGTGAGATCGATCCCCGGCTGTGGCTATATGACGTTGTGTCCTTGGGCAAGGCACTTCACCCTACTTGCCTCAGGGAGAACGTCGCTGTACTTACTGTAAGTCGCTTTCGATAAAAAAAAATGTAATGTAGTGTTTAAGGTGGCCCACCTGGGCGATGGCCGCCTCGTTGTCCGCCAAGCCGAGGAGGAAGATGCGGGCCTTGTCGATCTTGACGGGCACGGATCGTCCTCTCCACTCCACCTCGCTCATGGACGCCGCCTGCTTGGCTCTCGTCTGGGAGATGAGGGCCTGGAGGGGGACACAGAGGGGACATGACGCTCAGCGTGTGGCCCCAAGCAGAGGCTCCCCATGCAGGGAGAGGAGCGGCAGGGGGGGGGGGGGGGAGAGACATGTCGCGTTTTCCAGACCTCCAGCTTCTCGGCCATCAGGCCTCCTCCTCCCCCGGCGGCCAGACGCATCTGCATCAAGTCGTTGATGGCATTCTGGTCCCCTGCAGATGGAAGGAGAGGGTTGGAAATGGGAGTCAGGCGCCGACTTTGTGTCCTTGGGCAAGGCACTTCACCCTACTTGCCTCAGGGGGGGAATATCCCTGCCCTTGCTGTAAGTCTCTCTGGATAAGAGCTTCCGATAAATGAATCAAATGTCAACAAGGGGAGGGTTAATGTGTGTGTGTGTGTGTGTGCTCACCAATGTTGTAAGCGCAGTAGCGGATGTTAGGAGAGATCTCCTCCACTCTCTGGTGATACAGAATAGCCAGCTCTTCGGTGAAGGCACTGGCCAGCTTCTCGTAGATGGTTCTGTCGCACACAGTTCAGAACGGTCAAGCCACACGGAACTTCAACGTCCCTCAGAACCACGGTCACTGGAGGAGGGGTTGACCTCTACGCCAGGGGTCTCCAATCCCTGGTCCTCAGGGGCCGCTGTCCTGAGAGTTCTAGGTGTTTCCCTGCTCCAACACACACTGATTCTAATGAACGGGTTGTCGTCGAGCTCTATGGACGACTCATAATGACCCATTCGTTAGAATCATGTGTGGTAGAGCAGGGAAACATCTAAAACCTTCAGGACAGTGGGCCCCTGAGGAGCAGGGTTGGAAACCCCTGGTCCAGACAGTCCTGGTCACTCACTTGCACTTGTTGAAAGCTTCCATGGCTGCCTTCCATTCCTGCATCTCAAACTGCACCATCCCAGTCAGGTAGGAGGTGTAGGCCTGAAGACAACAGAACAGATTATCCACTGTATGTTTGCATTTAACAGACGCTCTTATCCAGAGAGATTTACAGCAAGTACAGGGACATTCCCCCATGAGGCAAGTAGGGTGAAGTGCCTTGCCCAAGGACACAATCTGGTACGGCCAGGATTTGAACCAGCAACATTCTGATTACTAACCTGATTCCCTAACCGCTCAGCCACCTGACTCACTTTGAGCAAACATAATTTTTTTGATCATAATAATAATAATAATATAATAAAACATGTTTATTTATTTAGTGCGGCAAAGGCACACATTTTTTTTTCTAACTGCTCATTCAAAGGTTACACAAACACCCCTCCGGAAACACATTCGGTGAACTTCTCTCCTGTCCTATCAGATCCTTCCTTTCGGCCGTGCGAGTGAGCCAATCAGCAGGCTACCTGAGCCTCCAGCTTGGTCTTGGCGTCCACGCGGGGGCTGTCGCACAGCCTCTCCAGCCTCTCCCCGTGCTTGGCCGCCTTCCGCAGGCGTGACAGCAGGTGGAAGCGCTTCCGTGGCTCCGTGTTAGCTTCCTGTTTCAGCTGCATGGCGTAGCTCCAGGCCCTCTCTGCCTCCATCAGGACCAGGAGGAGGTATCTGGGGGGGGGTGGGGGAGGAGGGGTGGCGGAGGAGGGAGAAGGATGCTTCTATTAAGGTCGATGACATCAACGCCCTCCGCTCGCAGTAAGAGATCCGCTGAGCAGCCTCTGGTAACCGCAAGACTGGCACCATCACCCACCCACGTGTTGGGACACTTTAGCCACTCCTCCAAGGGGGCGTGGTTACCTGTTGTCAGAGATCATCTCCTGAGTGATTTTCTTCCCGGTGAACTTGTGCCTGTTGCCCATCTTGAAGCCCAGCGTCTTACGCAGACGACGCATGCGTCGAGAGCAGTATCCCCTGTGGAGGGTTATAAATGCAGGTTATAGGACAGTATAAGACTCTTACAGTATCCCCTGTGGAGGGTTATAGATGCAGGTTATAGGACAGTATAAGACTCTTACAGTATCCCCTGTGGAGGGTTATAGATGCAGGTTATAGGACAGTATAAGACTCTTACAGTATCCCCTGTGGAGGGTTATAGATGCAGGTTATAGGACAGTATAAGACTCTTACAGTATCCCCTGTGGAGGGTTATAGATGCAGGTTATAGGACAGTATAAGACTCTTACAGTATCCCCTGTGGAGGGTTATAGATGCAGGTTATAGGACAGTATGGGACTCTCACTAAGTTCAACCATGTGGTTAGTTGATAATCATTAGTGCTGTGTCCTGTTCCTCACCTGTATCTCTGATAGTCCCCATGTCTCAGGCCGTGCTGCTGCTGGGAATCCTTGATGACCTGCAGAACTGCCCCCTGGTTAAGGAGCAGCTACACACACACAGGACTTTGGTAGAAAAACTTATATTTGAGGCACAATAACGTACAGTTACACCCTGCAAAGCTATTATTCTGTTAGGTAAAGCGTTGAAATCAATGACAGGCGATGCATCTTATTTATAACTAGTGTTTGTCCATGTAATCGGTGTTTATAATATAATAATATAATGTAATCCTCTTTATCTGACAGTAAGTGACACGTGCCCCTAACAGCCACACTGACTTCCGGCAAGCTAGCCTAGCTTAGCAGGGATTTATAACGTGATGAGACAAGCTCTCGCACAAATATATCCTTCTTGACCACATTATTATCAAGAATTTTTTGGGGTTGTGAAAAGGATACTTTCCAATCCGAGTCCGTCCGGCGTATTTTCTTTGTTTTCTTCCATGGTTGATATTTTCGGTTCGTGATGTTTGTCTGATGACATTTTCCTTCTAACGGCTCCCTGCTGGACTGGCTGCCCCGGAAGTACTTAGACAAGCCGAGGGAGGAGCCTATCTTTCCGAGTAAAAAATCCATACCTTAAAGATTTATTTATTTTATTAATAATAAACACAAATACTGAGTGAAAAATGTGAAACATCTTCAATTTATTTAACTGCACAATAGTTTCCACAATCTTTTGGAAAAGGCAATCTTTTCCCGCCCCAACACTCCGACCTCTAGTCTTCTTCAGATGTTGTCCGCTGCAGATATGTACCTAGACACAAAGTTCTTGACCTCCGAGATGTGCATGGTCTCCTTGATGGTGGTGTCACGGCTGCGTACCTGCAGGAGGCCACTCTCCAGAGTGTTCTCACCGACCGACACGCTGAACAGCACCCCCATCTCGTCGTACCTGGACAGGCAGACGCGTCGCACAGTCGCAACGGATCACAAACCAAACTAGTTAGGAACAGAAATAGATTGAGGTTGTATTTACTGTAAAACCCTGTTTTACTTGGTATTCAGCTGTTCCACAGAGCTTGGCACAGACTCCAGGTATCCGGGCCATGTTGGGATTCCACCTTCCAGAAACTCCTGTAGCAAACCTTCACACACCTGTAATAGTCACATGATGCTGGGTTTAACTCTTATACTGTCTTCAGGGGGCCAGAATGACCCAAAACTATGTTTAAAGCACACACATGCACACAGAAAATGAGACCTTTCGATTGTATGTGCTTGATTGAACTCATACCAAATGCAATCCTTCTGATTCATCTGCAGCATTGCTGCACATTTCAGTGCCCAACAGGGTACGGGGTAACAATTTCATGAACCTGCTTTATTTCAGGGTTAAAGATGGGGCTTTTTTGACCCTTAGGACAGGGAGGAGTTCCAGAACGTGCATTTATAGTTCTTCCCTTGGCACTTATTGGTTCTCATGATGTATGATTCACGATCTAAAAAACCCACTGTGTTCGGGGTCTATCACGTTGCTATGCTCGATGACTGAAGCTCTTTGTAAAAGCCCTCTCTTGTAAGTCGCTTTGGATAAAAGCGTCTGCTAAATGAATAAACGTAAATGTAAATGTAAGAGCACACAAGAGATAAACAGTGTTTACCTACGATCGACTGGACCCAGCTTCCTAAGCTTCTTAACATGTCATCGGTCACCTCACCTGTCTGCGTTCAACTGTGGCTCCTCTTCCCGTGTCTAACGACACTTTGACTGGCGCCAACGCCGGATGCAGCTTCAGGACCTGGCAAGGACAGTAGCAGTAGGTGAAGGAACATGCTGTCTTTTAACAACCCTGGTTCTGATGAAGAATGAACACGTTTGAATGAGTTAATCCCCACTGCTGTTCCTCTGTTGTATCTGGGTATGAGGTGCAGCAGGGGGCAGCAGGTTGAGGGGATAATGGGGGGTCAGATGGCTCAATGGTTAAGGCGTTGGCCTCGTGATCGGAAGGTTGTGCGATCGAGCCCCGGCTGTGGCTGTATGACGTTGTGTCCTTGGGCAAGGCACTTCACCCTACTTGTCTCAGGGAAAATGTCCCTGTACTTACTGTAAGTCGCTTTGGATAAAAGCGTCTGCTAAATGAATAGATGTAATTGTAATAATGTCAGGGTTAGGTGGATGTACGTTGTTTTGTAAGGCATCAATTATTAACCTTATCTGTAAGGTTATCTAGCAGCAGAACAAGTTGCCCTATGGGGACGTGAATAAACAAACGATGAACGATGGTTTAAAGAGACGCGCTGACCTTTCTCTGCAGCAGCTTCTGCCTGCTGTCAACCTTATCAACCTGCTGGAGGGAGTTGAACATGTAGGCCAGCAGCCCCCTGTCCATGTTGCCAGTCACAGAGAGGACATGAGGTACCACTGACTTCCTTCCATCCCGACACTGTGGGTGAGACAGAGGAAAAGAGTGGTTGGCTATACCGATGTACGGCAGGCAACCCACTGGGCTAGTTCAGGGGTGGGCCACCCTGGTCCTCGGGAGCCACTGTCCTGAAGGTTTTTAGATGATTCCCTGCTCCAGCACACCTGATTCTAATGAATGGAACATTATGAAGCTCTGTGGAAGACTCATAATGACCCATTCATTAGAATCAGGTGTGCTGGAGCAGGGGAACGTCTGAAACCTTCAGGACAGCGGCTCCAGATGACCAGGGTTGCCCAGCCCTGGGTTAGTCCCACTAGGCCTGAAACTCACGTGGAGTTTGGAGCGAGAGCCACTGTGTGCCTGCAGCAGCTCTGCGTCCCCCAGGCTAAGCAGGCTCTCCAGGGGCTGAGGGCCCCACGGAAAGCTGTACACGATCTGGACTCCACGAGACGCCCTTCCACCCAGCTCTTCATCGGTGACATCGCAGCTGCTGAAATCTGACGGGCTGAGGGCAAACTGAGAGAGGGGGGAGGGAGCGATGGGATGGGTGGAGATTTACTGATACGTTTACAATGAGTTATTTAGCAGATGCTCTTATCCAGAGAGACTTACAGCAAGTACAGGGACATTCCTCCCCCTGAGGCAAGTAGGGTGAAGTGCCTTGCCCAAGGACACATCATGTTGGCACACCAGGTTTCGAACCGGGTACCTTCTGATTACTAGCCCGACTCCCTAACCGCTCAGCCACCTGACTCCTTGATATGATTATTTCATTGGTTTATGTCAGTGCAGTAGTCGACATCAAGAACACTATTGAGACTCTTATAACAATCAATGTATCCTTTTCTCCAAAGGAAACTGCCGATTCGAACCCGTGACCTCTTGATCTGCAGACCCACCTTCCTCCACCACTGCAGCCTCTGACGTGCCCAGTAGTCCAGCCACTGGGAGGAGGTGCGGGGGGAGCAGAACCACACCAACAAGGTCTGGGTCACCTCAGCTGGGCTACAGAGAAGCACAGATACAAGATACATATAGTCATTTATCACATTAACATTTTACATTATTCATTTAGCAGACGCTTTTATCCAAAGCGACTTACAAGAGAGAGCTTTTACAAAGAGCATCAGTCATTGAGCATAGCAACGTGATAGACTCCGAACACAGTGGGGTTTTTAGACCGTGAATCATACATCATGAGAACCAATAAGTGCCAAGGGAAGAACTATAAATGCATAACACAACGATTATGAACATAAAGCAAGAGAACAACAACACTGGCAAGTCACCATATGGGGACCAACAGATTGTTCTAAAGCACATTAGATTATATGAAGTGCCATACTATTCCTAAGTGCCATTACATTCTTTAAATAGGTGAGTTTTAAGCCTTCTCTTGAAGGTGAGAAGGAAGTCTGTTCTTCTGATGGAGGTGGGGAGTTGATTCCACCATTATCAGATGCTCTTATCCAGAGCGACTTACAGCAAGTACAGGAACATCCCCTCCCTGAGGCAAGTAGGGTGAAGTGCCTTGCCCGAGGACACAACGTCATGTTGACACAGCCGGGGTTCGAACCCAGGACCTTCTGATTACCAGCCCGGCACCCTAACTGACTGAGCCACGTGACTCAAAGCAACGACCTGACACGGACAGCGAACAGCACGAGAGGAAGTGGTGATTTGATTGGTCGCCAAGCCCAGCCAATCAGCTGAAGGAGGATGAAGCCTCACCAACCAGGTGCATCTGAGGGCTGAAGGCAGAGTCCTGCCTCTGCTAGGCCGAAAGGCAGCCTTCTGTTTACCAGCTCCAACAACGAAACGTACTGTTCCAACGCACCTGTTGAACAAACAATATGGATATAATATAATAACAGCACAGACTTGACAGTTTTTACCTGTTTTACATGCTCTTAAACCGTTTTACCTGTTTCACATGCACTTTAATCAATTGTATTGTTGAACATGCACTTCAACCGTTTGTACTTATAGTGATGCTGCTGCTTTGAATTATATCATGTATTTGTACGTGTTTTTTGGCACCTGTTCGTCTGGCACGGATTAGGAGAAGTCTCCAAATCTCGTTGTGCACTTGTATAATGACAATAAAGGGCATTCTATTCTATTCTATAATACAACAAAGTAATATTTGTCATTATGGGATGACCCCGCTGTTTGTTGCCTAGTTACCAGGGAGAAGACTTGTCCGAGCAGAGTAACATCTCTGGAGGAGAGCGTTCAGCTTCTGGACGAGGCGGTCCTGACCCCCTTCACTCTGGTTAAGAACTTCTTGTATGGCTTGGCTGTCAACCACTTTGAATGGTCCTTCCTTGCTGGTGTATAGCGTGTTCATGCTGAACACCTGAGCTCTGGATCTCATCACTGACTTCCACCAGTGTTCCAGTATGTTCTGCTTCAGCTCCGTGCCCAGAGGTCCATAAACACAGGCTGCGCCTCGCCGAAGGGACTCTGCATGAACCCAGCCGGACGCGACGAAGAACCGCTCGGTACACAGTTTCAGCAATGTTTCAACTGGGTCTGAAGCTTGAGACCCTGAACTGTGGCCCCTGCCTTGCTGTAGAGGGGCTGAACTGTGGCCCCTGCCTTGCTGTAGAGGGGCTGAACTGTGGCCCCTGCCTTGCTGCGGAGGGGCTGAACTGTGGCCCCTGCCTTGCTGTAGAGGGGCTGAACTGTGGCCCCTGCCTTGCTGCAGAGGGGCTGAACTGTGGCCCCTGCCTTGCTGCAGAGGGGCTGAACTGTGGCCCCTGCCTTGCTGCAGAGGGGCTGAACTGTGGCCCCTGCCTTGCTGCAGAGGGGCTGAACTGTGGCCCCTGCCTTGCTGTAGAGGGGCTGAACTGTGGCCCCTGCCTTGCTGTAGAGGGGCTGAACTGTGGCCCCTGCCTTGCTGCAGAGGGGCTGAACTGTGGCCCCTGCCTTGCTGCAGAGGGGCTGAACTGTGGCCTCTGCCTCTCTGCAGAGGGGCTCCTGTCATGTCCAGGGATGCTCTAGAAATGTTCTGCATCTTAAAGACGAGTACTCTCACACAGGAAGTCAACATGCTTGGCGGCTTGTCAACAATCCTTAAAGTTATACAGTTTGCGCTTACGGAGCCAGTTAACGTTCATGGCAGCCTTGTATTCCCGTAGGTTTCATCACGTTTGATACGATAAAAAAATGAAAAGATGTAAAAAAAGATGTAAAAAAGATGTATATTTATAACTGGTATGTATAAGTTATATGAGGGATACTCTCGCATCATCAGAACATTTCACTGGAGATTTTCAAACATGCGTGACAAGTACCGGATATGAAAGTACCGCTTCCGGGTTATGGAGCCACTTCCGCTTCAGTTCATATATGTAGCGTGTTTTTATTTCTGCATAAATAAAAGTCTTATAAATTTCGATTTTATTTAAACTAAACAATTTGTATTTACCCAACACCCTCCCACAAAAAAAACTGACAATTTTCATTTTTATTTTTTATTTATTTCAAGGGCCATGAATGTCCTTCATCTTAGCTCTTAAGAAACATCACATTAAACATACCAAACTCAAAATCTGTGCATTACCTAGTAAAAATAAATTACTGAGGAATGTAACAAATAAAAAAATTAAAACAGTCCAAGAGCTGTGCAACAAAATCACAATTGCACCTAAAGAGCCACAAAGGACTCCCTTCATTTTATAATGTTTGGGTTACTGAATAATTCCCACCCTGCTGCAAGCGAAAAAAAAGTTAAACAGTACAAAGGATCATAACAATAACAATTATAGCAATAAAAATACCATCATATAAGAATCAAGGACAAGTTCAACAAAACGGTTGTTTGGTGTACGGTGTGTTCTATCTACTGTGGGAAGGGGGGTGGCATGGGGTAAGGTACCATGGGTGGTGGGGGTGGTGGTTGCTGGGTCTGCTGCGGTGGCTGTGCTGCGAAGGGGAACTGGGGGTGGCTCATCCCATTCTGGGAGGCCACCTGAGCACCAGCGAAGGGCAGAGCCTGGAAGCCCTGCCCGCCGAAAGCCCCCATCTGAGCGCTGACGCCAAAGCTAGCCTGCCCATTCCCACCATAGTTACTGCTGCTGCTGTTGTTGTTGTAGCTACCAGTGGAGCTACTGCTGTTACCCCCATAGCCGCCACCGCCGTTCTGAGTTTTGGTGCCGAAAGCACTCTTGGGTCCGCTGTCGAACCCCCTATCGCTATCCCTGTAACCACCACCGAAATCCCTCCTGCCCCCAGAATACCTATCCCTGCGGTCGTCTTTGTAGCCTCCTCTTCCTCCCAGTCCACGACCTAGAAGAGAGAGAGGGAGAGAGGGAGAAAGTGTGAGAGCGAGAGAGAGGTTAAGAACATCAAACTAATACAGGAACCGGTTCAAGCGAGAATAAATAAGTGGTGTCTGTGCAGGGAGTCATGTGGCGCAGTCAGTTAGGGTGTCGGGCTAGTAAAAGGTCCCTGGTTCGAGCCCCCGGCTGTGCCAACATGACATTGTGTCATTGGGCAAGGCACTTCACCCTACTCGCCTCAGGGGGAGGGGAAACGTCTCTGTACTTGCTGTAAGTCACTCTGGATAAGAGCGCCTGCTAAATGACCAACATGCAAAAATGTATCGTGATGACAAATCACGAGTACAATTATTCATTCAGCAGACGCTTTCATCCAGAGCGACTTACAGCAAGCGCAGGTACGTTCTCCCCGAGGCGAGCAGGGTGAAGCGGCTTGCCCGAGGACACAAACGTTGGGCGACTCTGACGAGGTACAGGACGTGGCTTCCTACCTCCTCTGTTGTCCGACATCTGCAGCAGCTTGGGGTTGATGGCCTGGTTGGCCTCGCGGAGCACAGCGATCAAGTCGCTGGCCTGTTTCATGTTGTTGGGGGTGAAGAAGGTGTAGGCTGTGCCTGTTTTTTGACTGCGAGCCGTGCGTCCAATGCGGTGGATATAATCCTCGGAGGAGTTAGGGTAGTCATAATTGATGACAAATTTCACATCCTCCACATCTGGAAAAGTGTTGCAGTGTGGCAAAAAAGAAGGGAGGGAGGCCACAGCGGTTTTGCACACCACAACAGCCAAATCAAAGGGGAACAAGTTAGCAATGAATGACAGCTGCAGAGGGAAGGAATACGATTGGTTAAAACGTGCGCTGCTGGAAGAGACCAGGAGAATCAACGAACATTATCAAGAGAAATACTTGCTACTCCCTGGGAAGATCACTGTGGGAGAGAACTGATGCACACTCCCGCTAGTTTAACAACAAAACTAAAACAAAAACTCCTATCAAATGCATTCACCCCCCCCCCCCCCCCCTTTTAACCAGGGAAGGAGAGAGTTGTATTTTGAATTGTCTTACCATTAAGGAGTATGCATTTATTAGTCCTTTCCCAATGTAGCGAACTCCCCCACAAATTGTCAAGTGACATCCAGGAGCTTCTAACACAGTAGGGCCACTATGTGTACTGGACCCTCCACGTATGCCAATATAGGACGCAACGTCATGTTGACGCAGCCAGGATTCGAACCCCCGGCTGCTGTGGGTTGGGCTTTCTGAAGGTCCTTTAGTTTTTTTTTCCAGTACACACACTCATAAGAAGTTTGCTTATAAAAGGGGCCACACTGCAAGTCTTGCCAAGACCGATCAGACCATCGTCTAATTTGAGGGGGGACCGACCCCCTCCGGATGAAAAAAACACCACAGCGGGAGAAGAAGGCCCAAGTATTGACCCCCTTCCCTCCACCCCCTGCAGTGGGGACCCCCATATACACCGTCTCCCCCCCATCAGTCTCGTCAAGGCAAGATACCCCCAGAAGCCAGTGTTCACTTGAGAAATTGTCTCTCGTTGGCAGGTCTCGACATGACTTTAAATAGCAGGCGAGGGAGGAACTGAATGAGCTCTTTTATATTATTTCACTTTCTCCTTTCTCTAAAATGTTGCCCACTTCCCCCTTAAAAAAACAACAAAAAAACAAACACATGTGCCAGTTCTCACCAATTTCAATAAAACCACAAAAATAAATCAAAACTTTAAGGGAAATGTGCTGGAAACGGCTCTCTCCGTTTCAAAAGGACCGGCGAGAGTGGGGGTGGTGGCCAGGGAGGCCAGGTTGGGCTGGGGGGGTAACAGAGCTCTGATACCCCTGTAAACACCCATGCTTTTTTTGGGGGGGGGGGAAGTCTCAAACAAGCGACTTGCAATACGGTGCTCTCCACAAAATAAGCATGCAAAAGCGAATGTCACAGCACCAAGCTTGTCTGTCTTAAAAAATAAATAAAATCATATTAATATATATATATGGTTTTAGAATTGTTTGAGTTGGAAGCAGTTGGCTGGATGAATGGCATTTTGTCAGGTAAAAAAATAAATAATCCATGGACAGAGCACAGGCGATTCTCGTTTTCGAAAAGGAAAAAGAACTAAAAACCGACCTATCAGAACCAAAGGCTGAGCCACACCGCCTTTTGAAGATAACTGGCACACAAGAACCCTTCACCTCTCTAGGCCCACTGGGTGGCAAGCCAGTGGGGGTACTTCCAATCTGTCCTCCTTCCCCCTCTCGAGGCCTGGGTGTGTCATGCCTAGGACCTGCCACAAAGACTGCACCTTTAGGTGAGGAAAAACTCAGAGAAAATGCAGAGAGACGTTAAAGAAAGCAAAACCACTTTCTTTAAATAAGTGAAAACATTGAGGGGAAATACAACCAGCCAGAGTTGTGTGGGGGGGAGAGGAGCCGTACTAACCTAGGCCGCGAGAGGCCACGTCTGTGGCGATCAAGATGGGGGCCTTGCCGTACTTGAACTCTGTGCGGAGACATGGATGGAGGTTGATTTGAAGGTGATTCGGCTTGGTTGGGTAAGAGACTGTTGTTGAATAACGTTGAGGTGTGTGTGTGTGTGTGTTTATACCATTGAGAACCCAGTCCCTCTCCTGTTGACTCTTGTCTCCATGAATCCCCATGGCTGGCCACCTGTGACACACACACACAGTTTAGTCAGTGGCAACTTAGTAGTCCAGCAGCTGAGTGGTTGTCAGGGAATCAGGCTAGTAATCAGAAGGTTGTGAGTTCGAAACCCGGCTCAACATGAAGTTGTGTCCTTGGGCAAGGCACTTCACCCTGCTTGCCTCAGGGGGGAATGTCCCTGTACTTGCTGTAAGTCTCTCTGGACAAGAGCGTCTGATAAATGACTGGATGTGAATGCAGCTTGTCTAAGTGCTTGCTGGGTGTGGAGGTCCATACCCATCTCGTCTCATCCTCCTTGTGATCTCATCACATTTCCTCTTGGTCTCCACAAAGATGATGGTCTTATTCTCCTTCTCACTCATGATCTCCTCCAGCAGCCGAAGAAGTCTGAAAAACCACCAAGTAGAAACCCATCAAAAAAACCTTCTTCACTTCACGCATCATTAGCTTAAATCCCCCCGTTGGGTCACATGACCCAGGAGTGGCATAATGGGGGTCAGTGACTGAGAGGTTAGGGTATCGGGCTAGTAATCAAGCTAACAGTGACCGATGCTCTTTGTGAAAGCTCTCTCTTGCAAGTCGCTTTGGATAAAATCGTCTGCTAAATGAAGAAATGTGAATGTAACGTGGTTCGAATCCCGGCCGTGCCAACGTGACGCTGCGTCCTCGGGCGAGGCACTTCACCCTGCTGGCCTCGGGGGGGGGGGGGGGGGGGGGGGGGAAGGGGACGTCCCTGTACTTGCTGCGAGTCACCCTGGATAAGAGCGCGTCTGCTAAGTGACTGCGTGTTAGCGAGCTGCTCACTTGTCCTCCTTCTCCATCTCGTTGCAGACGTCCACGATCTGCAGGATGTTGTGGTTGGCGCTGAGCTGCAGCGCGCCCACGTTGATCTGGACGTACTCCTTCAGGAAGTCCTCGGCCAGCTGCCGCACCTCCTTGGGCCAGGTGGCGCTCCACATCAGGGTCTGACGGTCAGGCTGGGGGGGGGGGGGGGGGGGGGGTTTAAACAGCCAGTCAGACTCAAGCCACGATTCGCATCTCACAACGGCAGAAACGAAGCCTTCGTCTCGTCGGGGCTACGGGGAAGAGAGCCGCCGTACCCTGATCTGGTCGACGATCTTGCGGATCTGCGGTTCGAATCCCATGTCCAGCATGCGGTCGGCCTCGTCCAGGACCAGGTAGGTGCACCTGCGCAGGTTGGTCTTTCCCGCCTCCAGGAAGTCGATGAGACGGCCGGGGGTGGCGATGCAGATCTCCACACCTGAGGGCACGCGTATACACAGGAACACGATCAGATGAAAGCCCAGCTGATGACAGCCAATAAAGAATACGGCTGACAACCACAAAAACAACCAGGTTCTTATCTCCTGTGCGTTTGTCGTACCGGCACTGGTTAATGGCACTTAGGAATAGTATGGCACTTCACATAATCTGATGTGCTTTAGAACTATTTGTTGGTCCCCATATGGTGACTTGCCAGTGTTGTTTGTTGTATCTCTTGCTTTATGTTCACAATCGTTGTGTTATGCATTTATAGTTCTTCCCTTGGCACTTATTGGTTCTCATGATGTACGATTCACAATCTAAAAAACTCACTGTGTTCGGGGTCTATCACGTTGCTATGCTCAATGACTGATGCGCTTTGTAAAAGCTCTCTCTTATAAGTCGCTTAGGATAAAAGCGTCTGCTAAATGAATAAATGTAAATGTACTGCATTATTAGACCAGAGGGAATTCCTCTGCCATCCCGTACCTCTCTCCAGGTCCCTGAGCTGGGGCCCTTTCGGGGCTCCTCCATAGACGCAGGTGCTCTTGAGGCGAGAGGCCCTGCCGTACTCCGCAGCCACCTGCTGTACCTGCTGAGCTAACTCACGGGTGGGAGCCAGAACCAAACACTGGAAGAGAGAGGGAGAGAGAGAGAGAATGATCATCTTTCAATCCTGTATTTGTTCTTTGGTTTTTGCTCCATCTTGCCAAAGTTATTTCGGCGTCTGTGTAACTTGCATGGCGAATACAAGTGTGTGTGTGTGTGTGTGTTCATCAGAATGGGGGTTTATTCGCTATGCAAGATTAACAAACAGAATTCACTTTGGCAGGAATGAGCAAACATAGAACATAAACATAGAACAACATCTCGTAGGTACTTACAATAGGTCCGTCCCCATGTTCCAGGAATGGCTGGTGTTGAATGTGCACGATTGCAGGCAGCAGGTACTAAAAAGAGAAATTGAAAGGCTTTAAGAAACACACATTAGCCCATTGGTTAATGTCCCAGCACAACAGCAGACCACAGTGGTGTCAAACTGGTGCCGTCGAGGGCCAAGGTTTTCATGTCAACCAAGCACAGTACCCCAGCGGATTTAACCGAATGGAGTTTCTCTACTTAGTGAAATCAGCTGGTGTACTGTGATTGGTTGAAGTGAAAACCTGCACCGTCTTGGGCCCTCGATGGCACTATAGTGTGACTCCACTGCCATTCCCACAGCCCCATATCTCCCAGTCAGTCCAGTTCCAGTTGAAGTCACTTACTGCCAGGGTTTTGCCAGACCCTGTCTGGGCAATGCCAACCATGTCTTTGCCACTTAGCGCCAGAGGCCAACCCTGGGACTGAATGGGGGTTGGCTCAGACCAGTTCAACTTGTTGATCACATCCATCACATAACCTGTAGAACGACGACAATTTTAATCATGTATCAGACGTTCTTATCCAGAGCAACTTAAGGATATACTTATCTTACAAATACAGGGACATTCCCCCCTGAGGCAAGTAGGGTGAAGTGCCTTGCCCAAGGACACAACATAATTTTGCACGGCTAGGGAATCGAACCAGCAACCTTTTGATTACCAGCCCGATTCCCTAACCGCTCAGCTCAAAGTACACACATTATTTATGAGCAGCATAGAGGATCCTACTCACTTGGAAACTGGGCCTCGTTAAATTTGATGATGGGATTGGGACAATCCCTGCCCTTCACTGTGACCTCTTTGGTTCTACGGAACAGTTCCACCTCTTGCTGCAATTGAAGGAACGAGGTTATTTACAGAGAACCGACAACGCATCACGCCAAAAAAACAAATCCTCCGCCCAGGCAGAGGGGGGGGGGGGGGAGGGGGATCTTACAGGCGGTCTGCGGGTGACATCGGGGTGCTCCTGGTAGAAGTTCTTCTGGAACTTGGGAAGTTCGTCAAGGTTCCAGTGTTTCTTACGAAGTCTTTCACCGGGGTTTCCAAACTTCCCCTGCTGCGGTCCAGATCTGTTCCCTCCACCACCAAAACGAGGTGGGCCGCCATACCTAGAAAAACACAACACAGGGAGGGAATTCAGGGAGACTTTATCAACGATTCTGGGAATAACACATAGACCTTAAAGACATAGTTTGAAGACTAGACGAGCCAGATAGACACATTTATGTAAACTGGACCATGTCTGGCTGGAAATGTTGCGTAATCTCGTATTGTAAACACAAACCAACACCGACACGTTACTGAATAAAGAGCATCTCTGAGATACTGTATTAAAACGACACAATGACTATATCAGCCGAAAATACGAAGCAAAACCAATATTAACTGGTTAAAAGGAAAATAATCATGAAGTTTCATGTATTTTCTGTGTCATATTTCAGTTCCAGTAACATGCAGAGCTGCCATTTTAAATCCCAACCGACAAGGTAACATAAAATAATTAAACGGCATTTTGACTTTAAATATCGTTTAAGTATATTTACAGTGTTTGTTAAGGAAGAGTTCAATATTATTAAAATCTTATAAATATACTTTTGCCATTATAAATACTTTAATCGTTGTTGAATATACCAAGGCCACGGTTTAACTAGCTACAGTTGGACATCTTCAAGCTAGCTATGCTAAGATAACCTATAATTTCACTTTACTTACCCCCTGTCTCTACTTCCACGGTCTCTATCTGAAAATCCTGGCATAGCAGAGAGGAATATGAAAGTATTCAAATGAAAAAGTACGGATATGAAATGTTTAGTTTCTAAAATAAGAGCGATTATTTTGCTGCGACGCTCTGAAAGAAGTAACAAGAGAAAATGCCGGCAGTGAAAAGGCTGTCCGCGGAGTCAGCGGACGAATCACATGTCGGGTATCAAGGCCTGTCCAGGAACTACTTCTTCTCCCTGTACAGTGATAAGGAAGACATTTTATCATTTTTTTTCACAATTGGGTCAACGAATAAAATACAATTACTTACACTTATCAGAGTGCTATAGAGCATTGAATCACTTGGACAGACGTGCAAATGATTTTATTATCTTACCTGGAACTATTTTAAGTGAGACTCAGGTAGGGAAGCACTATTTTATACAAACATTTACTTGAAAAGAACAGATATCTTTATATTATCTCAGGTTGTTTCATTGTGACCAAAATAACACAGAAAATAAAACACATGATGGCTGGACAGACCCTTTACATGAAGGGTCTGATATAATGTGTATCCCTTCTGTAACTTTAGTGTAACTTTAATGACATCCCGTTTGAGGCAGCTACTGTGTGTTCCTTGTCTGTCCACAAGAGGGCGCTGTTCAACAGCGTTGGGGTCTTGCCGGTTTAACTATCTCTCAGTTCATCATATCTAACACATGGTGGTGCTCTGTGCACGCCTTCGCCTCTCCCCCATATTCTTTTACGTTTCTCCAACTCTCCGGGCCATCTAAGGTAAACTAAACAAGAATAATTGGCTTGTTTTGTTCTGAGTTGGATGACCTATTGTTTTGTATGCCAGAGCTTTCACTTACAACAAGGCCTCCTGTACTGGGGGTGGTAAATACCTGCCACTGTGTCAGATCTCCAGGGAAACGGGATCTACATTATCCTTTGTTGGTGCTGTGAAACAATATATAAGGTTGTGTCTGTGTTATATATCGATATATATAATGGTGTTAACGTAATTGCACCTTTATGGCGTGAATCGTAATCCAAGGCTTCCCTGGTCCCTTCATACGCCCAACCTATCATGAAATTAGGCCATCGTAAAAGACAAAAGAAATAAATTTACACTGTAGAAAAAAGTTGACCTTCCTTATAACTAATTAAGATACTCGAGTGACTAGGTGAAGGGATTCGTCTTTTATACTTTTATCTAACTGAGTCCCATCCTTTGGGTTTTATAGATTCAGTTGACTCTTAATTTTATTATTATTATTATTTATTGTTTGTTTGTGGAGGGTGTTCTCCTTCCTAAAGCCAGAAGAACACACGTAACAGTTCATTATCCCAGCCAGCAAAGTCCTCTTAAAATATTCACCAAGGCCGGGAAATCGATAGCCTCAGCATGTAAAGGCTCTTGGATGGAAACGGTCAGAAAAGAAGCCTAGTGAAGGACTCAATTAAATTGAACAAGAAATAGATATGTCATCAAAGACACTATATGCCCCTGAAAAAGCCCTCAAGACACTTTTATATGGTTTCAGACACAATCGGCTTCAGCTTTGCAAGAGATTCGCTGTTTAGAGCCGAAATAGGCAACTCTTGTCGTCAAGCAGCCCCTGTCCTGACGGTTTAAGATGTTTCCCGGCTCCAGCACACCTGATTCTAATGAATGGGTCATTATGAGGCTTCCACAGAGCTCGAGAGCAGGGAAACATCTAAAACCTTCAGGACAGTGGCTCCCGAGGACCAGGGTTGTAGAGGGTTCAGCTCTTGTGAAGAGGAAATGTCATCACCATGGACCGTGGATGGAATGGTGTTGAAACGCAACTACTGGCAGTTGTCCTTTGTACCGTACAGAATTCGGACACAGAAGTCTGTTGGTCTTGGTCCTAGATCGAGCTGGCTCCAGTTACATGGGATCGGCATGTGACCGTCCAGGCGTGGATGCATAATTGAACGCCTCTGCCCTAGCCACAGGTGGGTCCTACGGTCTACGCTGACTCTGCAGGAAGCTGAGGACCTCACCATAAGAGCCTGACAGGAAGGTCTTCTAACCGAGGCTCACTCAGTCGCTGGTGAACTGCAGAACCTCTCCACCCTCAGATGAAGGTATCAGTATGTTTGTTGACATTTTCAGAAGTTAGGGGGGGAGGGGGGCGGGGAGTATCGCTTGTTTA
>CM059342.1:3500445-3502945 GCA_030340685.1 Protosalanx chinensis | reverse complement strand
AAAGAGAGAGCGAGAGAAAGGGAGAGAGTGAGAGAGAGAGAGGTTTGGCAACTTGGATGCAGAGTGAAATTCTGGGACAAACATTGGTGTCACTGCGCCAGGCCAGATCAATCAAACACAGACAGTTTTCTGAAATCATTCCAAAAGCCACTTCGATCCAGGTCTGAGAGAGAGAGAGAGAGAGAGGGAGAGAGAGAGAGCCTGCAATATGTCTTTCCCGCCTAAACTCACCCTCTCATTAATGAACGGCCATATGGTCGTGCGCAATGACACGACTTCATCACATCCAATCTTATTAACGACCGATCCTATGATTCATTCCTGGAAGTTGATGGAAACGTTGCCGTTAGGAGGCCGGATCATGCTCATGCTTCCATCATCCACAGTATCAATCCAGGCCATCGCAGTGAGCGGAGGAGGAGGCGGAGAGGGGAAGGACGGCCAGAGGAGAAGAGAGAGGGGGAGGGAGAGGGGAGGAGAGAGGAGACAAGGAGGGAGAAGAGGTGTGTGGGGGGGGGGGGGGGGGGGAGCAGGAAGTAGTGGGCGTAAAGGTGCAAGACAAGGATGGGGGAGGAGGGGGGGGGGATGGGCGGGGAGGGAATGAAAGAAGGTGAGAGAAGAGGAGGGGGGAGGAGGAGGAGGGGGGGGAAGGGATGAGAACATAAGGCGGCGGGTGAAGAGGAGGGTGTGGTGAGACGTGAGGTGTGTGTGGGTGTGGGTGGGGGGCGGGGGGTAACTTACAAGTCGCGCTGGATAGCAGTTGTCTCGCGCGCTGTCCTGTGGGAGGGGGAAAGCGGAGGAGGGGGGGCGGGGGGAGGGGGGGGTAGAGGTCGGCGTAGTTAGTTTGTTTCCGAAGGGGCAACTGTGAGGGGTCCATAGCGAAGCACGGACGGGAACAACTTCACCTGCACCAACGCAGGAAGCGAGTGGAGTTCTGCTTCTGTCAGTCATTTCATGCCTGCGATGTTTTTAACCAAAACCCTTTTTTTTTAAATCTACCACAGTTCACTTTCATGCTTGACTCTCTCTTGACGTATTCTCTTTCTTTGTCTCTCTCTCTCCCTCTCTCTCTCTTTCTCTCTCTTTAAATCCCACGCTCTCTCATTCCCTCAGACTCTTTAAATGTTGAACCGGCAGTGGAAAGTGCCCCCCCCCCATTGGACAAAACAGTTTGAGTGACATTTGAAATGTCACCTCCCCCACTCCAGACAATCTGCAGGGCTCTGTGAAAAACTGAGGCGGGGTCTGGTATGCAAATAACAGCCGAGTGGGCGGCGGCCTGGGAAACAGTGCTCCTCGATGCGAGAGCCTCCCAGGACCCGCCCAGCTGAAGCCAGTTGCCCGGCAACAGCCCAGGGAGTGGGAGGAGGGAGGGGGGGGGGGGGGGGGGGGGGGGAAGGGGAGGGGCCTGATCTCGACAACTGTTGCCTGAGCTGGGTCTCTCTGCTGCTCCGAGTGAGAGAGTCAAGCAAGAGGCCGGGCGAGCAGGGGAGTGTGGGAGAGAGAGAGAGAGTTACTGCGTCCCTGCGTGTGAGAGTGTGTGTGTGTGTGTGTGTGTGAGCGAGTTGTAGTTGCAGTCAGTCATTCGCGGAGGAGGGAAAGAGACCCTGGCTGCCTGGGAAGGAAACACATTCTCTCTCCTTCTTTTTATCTCTTTGGCTCCCCCTCTCTCTCTCTCTCTCTTTTTGTGTGGGACTGTACGGATTCAAAGGAAGAACCGCTTGGACTGTCTGAAGCTTCCAGGGTTTCAGGCTGACCTGGACTAACCTGAGACAGAGAGAGAAGGAGGGAGAGAGAGAGAGAGAAAGAGAGAGAGAGAAGGAGAGAGAGAGGAACTTAGCCCTGGTTGACAGGGCGAGTGGATGACTTCAGTGGATGAGGGCTTGGCTGGTGGAAAGTGGGGGCAGGGGGAGACGAGCCCCCCCACCGTAACGGACGAGGTAAGAGACACAAAGCTACGGTGGGATGGGGGGGGGAGAGAGAGAGAGTGTGTGTGTAAGAGAGAGAGAGAGAGAGAGAGAGAGAAAGAGTGTGTGTGTGTGTGTGTGAGAGAGAGAGAGAGAGTGTGTGTGTGTAAGAGAGAGAGAGAGAGTGTGTGTGTTTGTGTGTGTGTAAGAGAGAGAGAGAGAGAGAGAGAGTGTGTGTGTGTGTGTGTAAGAGAGAGAGAGAGTGTGTGAGTGTGTGTGTAAGAGAGAGAGAGAGTGAGTGTGTGTGTGTGTAAGAGAGAGAGAGAGAGTGAGTGTGTGTGTGTGTAAGAGAGAGAGAGTGTGTGAGTGTGTGTGTAAGAGAGAGAGTGTGTGAGTGTGTGTGTGTGTAAGAGAGAGAGAGCGCAAGACAGGAGGAACATAGAGCCACAGTAAGGAACACTGCAGAATGATACTGAGCAGAGAGAAGTGGTGAAGGGGCAGCGTGTGTGTGTGTGTGTGTGGGGGGGGGGGGGGGGGGGGGGGGGGGGGGGCAGGAGGGTGTTAGGGGGGTTGGGGACAGCAAAGTCCATTGT
>CM059342.1:3433622-3499945 GCA_030340685.1 Protosalanx chinensis | reverse complement strand
TGCGCCCTGTGTGTGTGTGTGTGTGTGAGTGAGTGTGTGTGTATGTGAGTGAATGTGTGTGTGAGAGTGTGTGTGTGTGTGTATATGTGTGTGTGTGAGTGTGCTTCGCCTGTGTGTGAGTGAATGAGTGAGTGAGTGTGTGTGTGTGAGTGAGTGAACGTGTGTGAGTAAGTTTGCGTGTGTGTGTGTGTGCTCCGCCCTGTGTGTGTGTGTGTGTGTGAGGGGAGTGGTCATACGCTGACCTCATGAGTCTCAGGCCAGTGAGACATGTGGCTCTGTTGGAACGGAGGGGGGGGGGGGGGGGGGTGGAGAGATTTCACACCGTCCCTAAACTCTCTCCCTCCATCACACGGCCCGCGCCGAGGTCAGGGTGGAAGGAGGAGAGGAGGTCGAGATGAAAGGAGGGAGGAAGAAATGAATTGAAAGATGGGTTTGTGTCGTCGTCCCCCCCTCCCCCCTCCCCCCCCCCCCCCCACGGTGAAACCTGCTCGCTTCTGTTGCGTTCCCGATCGCATACCCTGACGCAACCTGGACCCCCCCCCCCCCCCCGAACGGCACGAACCCCGCCCCCGGTCCTTAACAAAGGCGCCGACACTTCGGCGTTCGATGCCAGGCTCGATTGTGCGTTTCGCTTCTAAGCTGAAAAGTAACGAATGCCCCGGATGGGCTCGTAGTGTGCCTGAGCTTTGATTGGCCGGCTGGTCCACGCGTTCATTTATCATCGTGATTCCTGGGAGGTTTTATTGTTATATCAGGCACGGTGCATGTGCTCATTCGTGTGGTTATTTGCACTGCACACACACTCTGACACACACACACACACTCTGACACACACACACACTCTGACAAACACACACACACACACTGACACACAGTGATGTTTGTAAAGGGTTTAGAATGTGTTTGTTAATGTGTCCTTTGTGTTGGCTGAGTGTGTGTTTTATGGGTGTGTGACAGCTGTGTGTAGTTAAGATGGAGAAACACAGTTTGGAAGAAAGAGAAAGATAATAAGTGTGTGTGTGGAGAGAGAGAGAGAGAGAGAGAGAGAGTGTGTGTGTGTGTGTGAGAGAGAGAGAGAGAGAGAGAGAGAGAGAGTGTGTGTGTGTGTGTGAGAGAGAGAGAATGAGTGTGTGTGTGAGAGCAAAAGCTATTGTGTGTGTTTGCATCTGGCAGCCTTGCAGGGGGAATCACAGATGAGGAGTGTCTGCGTGGTTGAGAATCCAACACTAGTCCCACAGGGCTGGGCTTTATTAGCAGTCCCCCTCGTGCAGCTCCAGGGTGGGGCTCATAGTCTCTCCGAGCGGTCCCCCTCGTGCAGCTCCAGGGTGGGGCTCATAGTCTCTCTGAGCGGTCTCCCTCGTGCAGCTCCAGGGTGGGGATCCTAGTCTCTCCGAGCGGTCCCCCTCGTGCAGCTCCAGGGTGGGGCTCATAGTCTCTCTGAGCGGTCCCCCTCATGCAGCTCCAGGGTGGGGCTCATAGTCTCTCTGAGCGGTCCCCCTCGTGCAGCTCCAGGGTGGGACTCCCTTCTAACCTCCCACTTATTCAAAGGTCATAAGTTGCTCTTTGTGAAGACATATTGAATCATTATTCTCCACTATTCAACCAAGTGACTGAAGCTCTCATATGAAATGTTTCCTGGCTGAGAAAGTTGGCTTATCTGATCATTGCTGGTACGCGAGTGACTCATTAACCATTTCTGTCCTCTGAGTCACACTCACTTAACCAGGTAAGATCATTGGCACATCTAGGGAGGCGGGTTAGTGAATCAGAAGGTCCTGGTTCACACCCCTGGCTGTGCTAACACGACGTTGTGTCCTTGGGCAAGGCACTTCACCCTACATGCCTCAAGGGGGAATGTCCCTGTACTTGCTGTAAGTCACTCTGAAAAATGTAAATATAAATCTAGTTTACTCTCATGGCCACATCACCTTATTTGTTTTGTTGCATTTGCTTTGCATGAGAGATGGGGGTTTAAATCTATACTTTGCATAACAGTTGGAATGCTGGGATTCGATGTGTGTGTGTGTGTGCGCGTGCCTACACTGCCACTCTGTGTATTGTGTGAAACTGTGGTAAACATGTCGCTAATTTAATTGGATAATGCATGCAAATACACGAAATGTGTAGCAGGTAAATGGCCCAACTTTTCTTTTAGCTTTTTACATATAAATGTACATTTTGGGGGGTCTATTCAACAACACATTACTCCGCAAGAAAAGATATTTCTTCCATTTTCTACACAGTGAGTTCCACACAGTCATCTGATTAGGCAAACGCGGTTTTATTAAGTCATTTCAATACACGTGGGGTCACGTAAACGTTCAGGACTCAGAAATGGCAGGTCAGCCCCTCTCAGCAGTGGAGTCGACACAGCTTTGATCACACAACATTTCATCCAGATATCGAGAACAACACAAACAAAGATGGCCTCTCATATCTCGGTCGGTGAACTCGCCAGCCCGCATCTCCGCCCCCCCCGCCGCTTGACGCAGCGCTCATCTCATTTGAAGGCACGGCCAGCTGGCCTGGAGGGGGGGGGGGGGGGGGGGGAGGCGCGACGCGGTTCATCCCGATGATGATACCTTGTGATCGTCCTGCATAAAGCGACCGCTTGTCCTAAACTGGAATCCCCCCCTCCCCGCCTCTGACCAAAACCAGATCTTCACCGTTCGTCGCGGCTTCTGTTTGTGTTCTTCTGGCTCTCTATTGGAAAGTCGCTTTGGACAAAAGCGTCTGCTGAATGAATGCATATTTCAATGTAGAAGGTTTCTTGAGAGCAGCGCACAAACTGAGCCTTAGAGGAGACGAGCATTCCTGTTCGGAAGAGAATGAACGTTATATCGCAACAATGTTTTAAGAGCAGCAGTTGGGACATGGAGAACTAGTCCGAGGATTTCCTCAACCCACTCTCTCTCTTCCTCTCTCCCTCTCCCTCTCGCTCTCTCTGTCTCCCTCTCTCTCTCTCTTCCTCTCTCCCTCTCCCTCTCTCTCTCTCTATCTCCCTCTCTCTCTCTCTTCCTCTCTCCCTCTCCCTCTCGCTCTCTCTGTCTCTCTCCCTCTCTCTCCCTCTCTCTGTCTCTCTCAAGGGATACAAAGGGTTTCGATTAACCCGCATAAAGACTGGAGATGTTCAGTACATCCTGTATGTTTCTCTCATTTACATTACATTCATCAGACACTTTTATCCAAAGCGACTTACAGTAAGTACAGGGACATTCCCCCCTGAGGCGAGTAGGGTGAAGTGCCTTGCCCGAGGACGCGACGTCACACAGCCGCAGCCGGGGCTCGATCTCACAGCCTTCCGATCGCGAGGCCGACGCTTTAACCGTTGGGCCGTCTGACCCCCCCCCCCCCCCCCTCCCCCCTTTTTTTTTTCAACCACGGGACTTGGGATGGTGAAGGAGGCTGAGACCGCATGACTGGTGCAGGACGGAGTGTCGTCTGTGTTGTGTGCTGCGTTTGTCTGGTGAAGAGGTCGAGGTTGGGCTCCAGATCTGTGTCATGTGCGTCTCATGGTAGCAGGACAACAGGGGTGTCTGTGTTTGGACATCTTCACGTTAGCCAGAAGAATGTGGGTGTGTGTGTATGTATATATATGTGTGTGTGTGTGTGTGTGTGTGTGTGTGTAAGTGAGTGTGTCTGTGAGTGAGTATGAGTGTTTGTTTGTGTGTGTGTGAAAGAGTACGTGAGTGAGTGTGTGTGTGTGTAAAAGAGTGTGTCTGTGAGTGAGTGTGTGTGTGTTTGTGTGTGTGTGTGTGTAAGTGAGTGTGTCTGTGAGTGAGTATGAGTGTTTGTTTGTGTGTGTGTGAAAGAGTATGTGAGTGAGTGTGTGTGTAAAAGAGTGTGTCTGTGAGTGAGTGTGTGTGTGTGTGTGTGAGTTAGTGAAAATGTGATTGTTTGTATGTGTGTGTAAGAGAGTGTGTCTGTGAGTGAATGTGATTGTGTGTGTGTGTATACAGAGAGAGTGTATGTTTAGTGTTAAAACATACTCTGGACTTATGGAGAGACTCCAGGTCCCTGTGTGTGGGTGTGTATGGTCTGGGTCAGGCAGGCTTTAGTACTGCAGGATGTTCTCTCATGACCATAACTACACACCCACGCCTGTCTCTCCCTCTCTCTCTCCTTCTCTCTCTCTCTCTCTCTCCCTCTCTCTCTCTATGTCTCTTCCTCTCTCTCTCTCTCTCTCTCTATGTCTCTCTCTCTCTCTATGTCTCTCTCTCTCGCTCTCTCTCTCTCCCTCCCTCTCCCCTCTCTCTCTCTCTCTCTCTCCCCTGCGGACCCAGAAAGCATTCCAGTCATTGTTAAAGCTCACAGTATGAATATGGCCCACATGAGTTCTGCACCCACTCTCCATGTCTTCATACCAGGACTGACCCACACACACACACAGGACAGATGGACATTCTCTGTCTCTCACAGGTCAAATTAGACACACACACACACTAACACACAGACACGCCTGTTCACACGCACACCACACACTCCCAAATGGGTGTGTCTCTGTGAGGAAGGTCAGGTACCACATGGATCAGCTGTATTGATCCGGGGAGATCGATATGTACCGCTGAGCGAACACGCTTAAGGACGTCACTAAAAGGATTAACCGTGTTCCTGGCGGCGTGAGCGGTTGTGCGTTCCGCGCGCGAGCGCGAACGCCATTTCTCTGCGTGATCGTTTGCGTGTGTTTGCATGTTCGTGTCAGCGAAAGAAAAGCCCTTGATTTGGTGAGAGAGAGACAAAGAGAGAGAGAGACAAAGAGAGAGAGAGACAGAGAGACAGACACAGAGACAGAGAGAGAGACAAAGAGAGAGACGTAGAGAGACAGACACAGAGACAGAGAGAGAGACAAAGAGAGAGAGAGACCAAGAGACAGACAGAGAGACAGAGAGAGAGAGACAAAGAGAGAGAGAGGCAGAGAGACAGACACAGAGACAGAGAGAGAGAGAGAGAGAGACAAAGAGAGAGAGACACGGACCGGAGACAGAGAGAGAGAGACGGAGAGAGAGAGAGATGTTGGGGAGATTTGACATCAAACCCTGTGTTTAGTATGTAAACTGTGATTGAGGTGGTCCACACACACTGTGGGATTACAGCCCTTGTTAAGTGTGTGCGTACATACAGTATATCAATGTGTTATCTGTGCGTGTGTGTGTGTGTGTGGCAGGGTACAGGGTTGTAACTCACACTGACTGTAAGCTGAAGCCCTGGGTGGGGACAGCTGGCCTGGAGCTCTGGTCTCTAGCAGGGCTGCCCTCAGCTCCGGTGGGCCCAACACACACACAACCCACACAACACACACACAACACAAGACCTGGGGACTGCCTGCCCGTGGACGACTCAAGGAAAATATGTCAAAACATAAGGAGGGGGGAGAGAGAGAGTGCGGACAGGGGAGGAGGGGAGGGATCGGGGGGGGAGGGGAGGGAGAGGGAGAGGGAGAGGAGGCAACATGAAGGTGGTGATAGGACAGGACTCTGATCCATGTTTTGACAAAATATGTCACCTTATCTCCAGATCCCCAGATCTCCAGATCTCCAGATCTCCAGATCCCCAGATCCCCAGATCCTCCAGATCCCCAGATCCTCCAGATCCCCAGATCCCCAGATCCTCCAGATCTCCAGATCCCCAGATCCTCCAGATCTCCAGATCCTCCAGATCTCCAGATCCTCCAGATCTCCAGATCCTCCAGATCTCCAGACGTTCTACTCCCTGACCTGCTACCTTCCCTCAACTCCCAGCAGGCGTGTGAGTGCTGCTCACTCATCAAGCGTTAAACTTTCATCAGAGGGGGAGGAGATAAGCAGACAGGAGTTTTTGTTTTTCCCTCCAGCTACCAGAAATCTGGCAACATGTTAGCGCTGAGTAGGACCGAGGGAACAAAACAAGCTAACTTTGCTCTATAATGCTAATGCTCTATAATGGTGTAGTGCAGCGCTGGCACTAGAAACCATAACCGGTCTGAAACCGTAACCAAGCCAAAATAGTCATAACATGCATGGGATTGGTCATGAAAAAACGGTGGGATTCCTTACATTGAAATGGCCGTGACACCATGGATGTTGCCGTAGGCATTATAACGCGATCATCCAGAGAGCAGAGGCAAAACCGAAACACTGTTAAAATAAAAAAAATTATAGATTGTGAGGAAACAGCAGTGTCGTTTGCAACCTGCAGTGGAGAAAAACGCCCAGAGGCGACTCACAACTGTCAAATCCTTTAGGGAAAGGAGACGTGTTGACGGTGTGTGTTACTGGAGTAGGACTAACCTGTGTGTGTGTGTGTGGTGTGTGTGTGTGTGTGTGATCTATGGGAGCTGGGTGACAGATACTGAGAATTTTGGGGCCTAAATAAAGCCAAGGATCATCCAAAACATCCTGCCTGGTCTGGTGTGGGGCTGGAGGCTGGAGGCTGGTCTGGGGCTGGAGGCTGGTCTGGTGTGGGGCTGGTCTGGGGCTGGAGGCTGGTGTGGGGCTGGTCTGGTGTGGGGCTGGTCTGGGGCTGGAGGCTGGTGTGGGGCTGGTCTGGTGTGGGGCTGGTCTGGGGCTGGAGGCTGGTGTGGGTCTGGGGCTGGAGGCTGGTCTGGGGCTGGAGGCTGGTCTGGTGTGGGGCTGGGCTGGGGCTGGAGGCTGGTCTGGGGCTGGAGGCTGGTCTGGTGTGGGGCTGGTCTGGGGCTGGAGGCTGGTCTGGGGCTGGAGGCTGGTCTGGTGTGGGGCTGGAGGCTGGTCTGGGGCTGGAGGCTGGTCTGGTGTGGGGCTGGAGGCTGGTCTGGGGCTGGAGGCTGGTCTGGTGTGGGGCTGGTCTGGGGCTGGTCTGGGGCTGGAGGCTGGTCTGGGGCTGGAGGCTGGTCTGGTGTGAGGCTGGAGGCTGGTCTGGGGCTGGAGGCTGGTCTGGTGTGGGGCTGGTCTGGGGCTGGAGGCTGGTCTGGTGTGGGGCTGGTCTGGGGCTGGTCTGGGGCTGGAGGCTGGTCTGGGGCTGGAGGCTGGTCTGGGGCTGGAGGCTGGTCTGGGGCTGGAGGCTGGTCTGGGGGCTGGAGGCTGGTCTGAGCTGAGGGAGCCAGCAGGTCACTCTGAAATACAGGCACTCTTATCTCACACACACACACACACAGGAGTGGACACACACACACAGGAGTGGACACACACTCACACAGGAGACGGGGACACACACAGGAGTGGACACAACAACACACACAGAAGCAGACAAACACACACTCACACATGAGCGAACAAACACACACACAGGAGTGGACACAAAAACACACACAGACGAACACACACA
This sequence comes from Protosalanx chinensis, assembly GCA_030340685.1. Lineage (NCBI taxonomy): Eukaryota > Metazoa > Chordata > Actinopteri > Osmeriformes > Salangidae > Protosalanx > Protosalanx chinensis. Next base: position 3,492,667 of record CM059342.1, on the reverse strand, counting down.
CACTTACACAGGAGGACAAACACACACAGATTCACGGCGTGACCCACATACCTGGAAGCAGAATGAGAAATGAGGATGGGAGAGAGGGGAGAGAGGGGGACAGGCGAGCTTCACTTAGCTTCAGCTTCTTCCAGTTCTATCCATCCTTAGAAATACGAGGCAGACACTCTCACTGGGCAGTAATTATCAGCCTCTCGGGGGAGTACAGATCCTACATTTCCAATATAGTCCTTTTAATTTGTCACCCCAAAAAAATCACAAATCATGGAAGTTGTCTTTTGGATAAGGGAAATTACAAGGTGATACGTAGTACGTATGTTAAGTAAATCTACAGTACCAGTCGGTGAATTGCAGTGACACTTGGTCAATGACTGTTTATGACGTTTAAAAGTGGGTTTTCTTTCTGGCTCAGACTGGCAAGCGTATTACAGCGTCTTCCCCTACTTTACCACCTGGCTGGCTCTTTTCACACGATAAGCTACAGTGACGTTAAAGAAGAACTCCTACCTATTCTCACCATGACTCAAAGTTGTTGTTGGACCTGCAAATAACCCTGGAATTAAGCTGCTTCACTCTCGCTGCCAATTAGCCGCGCGTCCTCTCGTACGCACGCCCACTAGCAAACTCTGGGTGGAGATTTGACTCATTGTTCCCACTGGATCAAAGAGGGAAATGGAGAGAAGAGGACAGAGGGAGAGAGAGAGACAGGGAGGGAGGGAGGGGATAGAAAGAGGGAGGGAGAGATAGAGGGAGGCAGAGAGGGACGGAAAGAGGGAGGGAGGGAGTGGATAGAAAGAGGGAGGGAGAGATAGAGGGAGGGAGAGAGGGACGGAAAGAGGGAGGGAGGGAGGGAGAGAATGAGGGAGAGAAAGAGAAAGAAAGAGAGAGACAGAGAGAGACAGAGAGAGAACAAAAGCTGGTCTAGATTCTTACTACTCTGCTTTGTGTTGTAGGAACTAGACCATGACCACCTCATTAAGTGGATGCCTGTGACTTGTCTAGCTAGCCAGTGGATCACAGTGCAGAAGGGCCACATCACCCCTTCACTAAGCATCGGCCATGGACAGTAAACTAGGCAACTAGTGGAAATCCAAAACAAACAGCTATCGAAGCAGATATCAAGTGAGCTATATCAAAGGCGGTCAAGGTTCGTGTTCTTATTGTTTACCAAAGGCAGAGTAAGGCAACGTCCCAAATCACTCCGGATGCCGATTGGCCGCAGTGTCTAGTTTCCCGGGCGCTAAACTTGTCTCAACACCTTCGCTGACACTCTGCCTTAGAGTGTGAGAACGTGTTTAGTCATATTTATCAGCGCGTTATTAAAATGCGTTTTTCATAAAACTCTCTCTCTCAAAAGCATTTTATCTGAGGTTTTCTCTCAAGACTTAACAAAAAGGGTTAAGAAAGACTTTAAATGTCCGACGGACGTCGTCGATGAGCGCGTAAAGGCGTCTGGTTAACACCAGGGGTGTGTCGCCTTCAACAGGTCTTCGTCTGGGAGTTTGTGGAGGCAAGCGCTTCACAGAGTTCCACTCCCTCGCTGTTCTCACCTCCGGATCTCAGACCGGACGATGTGTTTATCCCATTAAGAACATCTTTTCTAATAACACGACGATCGATTGGACATGCTGGAGGTTCATCGCAACGCACAAAAAAGATCTGCGTTTATATTACTCAAGGTTCTTACCAGCTCTTCATGCTTCGCTCGAGAGAGAAAAAAATCTCTGGAATCTCTGGTATCGTTCAAATGGAAACGAAAAAGTGAATGATGTCAACTCCAATGAGGACAACAACGCGATAATAGTTCGAATTTGTAACTGAATTAAGACACGGTTCAAAATGTAACGGTTTGGGGAAGGACTTATCTGCTTGAATTGGCGGGCCAAGATGGCCGAAACTCTGTTAAGAGTCAAACTTGGACACTCTTAAAAGCCATCGCCAAGCACTACTGTGAGTGTGTGAGAGTGTGTGTGACTGTGTGTGTGCGTGTGTATGCCTGCCTCTGATCCCTGTGGTGTGTGCACAGGACACCAGCCAAGACAAATATTCATAGAATAACAGGAAGGGGCATCAGAAGGAGCTGAACTCCCATATAAGACATGAGGTGTCACGGAAATACATCAGTGATTTGGGTTACAGATGTAAAGTAATGCCCCCAAAATAAGGCCTCTGTTTTGGGATCTACATGTTCCTGGGCCCAATGAATAACAAGATGGCTCCTCCCAAGCATACCAGCTGTCCTGGGGTCAAACTAGGTCAGCCTTTAGGTGAACATCGTTCTATTGCCAAGATGAAATATATCAGTATTCGTTCATCCTGTAAGATCATGAGTCAATTCCCTTTTAGCCAATCAGAAAGCCACACAAATGCGAATGAATCGATGGCTTAATTCGAGCCCAGTTTCGAGGTGGGGGAAATGAAGATGTAACGTGTCCCACGATTAATGGAGAATAAAGTATGTTTGCGAAAGCTATCCGTCAATATAAACGCGATCGCTCACCGCGTAACTTTGTTGACACGGGAAAATCCATCAGACAAATTACCACTACGCTACATATGACTACACTGGGGGATATAGTTGCGAAAAAAACACATTCAGAACTGAACTGATGGGTTTTTTGCAACTCCATTCGGGTCTTACAAAAGTTTGCTAACGCTCCTCTTTGACCCCAAACAGTCAGAAAACAAACTTTCAGCAGACTAAAAGTCTTCCAGCACTCCTGTGGATGGTTGGCAAAGAACAGCAGCATTGAGATCCATCTAAGAATGGTTTTTCGGAATATTTATGCTGAATAGGGACTATTTTGTCAGGGAGGACCACCTCATAGCTGAGCTAATCTAAATAGAGTTCTACGCAAGCCTGCACAGCCAATGCACGACGCCTGCCTGTTGGCTAACACGCTCACACGAACCAACATCATGAGGTGGACACGTATTTAGTTTATGCTTCGTTGCCGCGGGAACCTTTCCATCTGCAACAAGTGATATGGCATTATGAGTAAACAGTTACAGGAGCGAGTAATGATGTAGGGTACAGAGACCTGAGTCCTGAGATCTAAGTTTAGTTTGTGTGTGTGTGTGTGTGTGATGGATATTCTACATACTTTAAGGGGATAGTCTAAGAGCTGAACCCAATGTTTATAAAGACCTTTTCACCCTCCACCTAAACTTAGCTTTTCGCTCAACACTCGCCCTCTGTTTTCGCTGTTTACAATGGCCGTATCCACGTAAGATTTCGATTTCAGATGAAGTGGCTCGAATGGTTGCCTGCTGTTCGAATATAGATGATTTGTTGATGCTAGTCTGCTATCTATGACGGATTAAAAAAATCCTAGAACCTCTCTGATAAACCACCATCAGACTATTTTAAGGGACTTAAATAGTGACAGTTGACCGAGGGTGAGATACGACGAACAGATGATACGAGAATGGCTGTCAAAAAGAAAATGGCCACTGAAACGCACTGCTCGATTACCTGCTTCTCGATGTCCTGAATAAGTCAGATCTGCGATCCAGCGATTGGCTGAAATCAGGCCGGGAGAATTCATTATCTAAAAGGCGGGGGGGGAGGGGGGGGGGGTCCACACGGGGAACATCTGCTCCAGTTTCTTGCCCTCTTGCCTTTGTGTGGTGTGTTTGAATAGGATTTCCGAGGTTTCCTTGAGTCCTGGAACTGCTTCAGCCCACACCTAACAACGCCCTTAGTCTGCTGGAAGGGGCTTGGGGCTGGTGTTGAGACGTTGCGTGAAGGGGGGGGGGGGGGTTAGGTAGGGGGGGGGGGGGGTCATGTCTTCGTACGACTGGGGGAGCCCTACTCTGAAAGCCTGCATGCACAAGCCAACAGGCTAAAATACACGCGCGCACAGTAGCAGACTAAGCCGGATGCCGATTGGCCAGAACACAAACTCGTCCGCTCGCGCACCTGCCCGCCCCCCCCCCCCCCCCCGGACGCCGGTTCACCTTGGACGCACCTTGAGCGCCCCCACAACACGAAGTGCTCGTCCACCTGTCAACACCCAAACAAGCAGGTTTGGAGGAGGAGGACAAAGAAGGCGGGGGGGGGGGGGGGTTACAAAGGAGGTCAGTGGTGCATGTTCGGCAGGGAGCTCTTTCAACACCCCCCCCCCCCACCACCACCACCTGTGTGGGCTGTCTGTCATCCCCAAAGGTAACCTCCCTCCCTGAGCAGGTACATCACCTGTTGACAAGGAACTGAGGAAACTGGTGGAACAGGTCAGCTAGAACCCCCCCTCCCCCCCCCCCATCCCCCCCCCCCACAAACACACACACATTCAGTCAAAAAAACTCCCCAAAAGAGTTTTGAAGAGATGCACCACCAACATTTTCTTCGTTGGCGCACTCGGCCTCAAACCTGCAGCGACTTGCCACCAAATCCACCGAGATCCCGACAAAAAACAGCCTCCAAGAAAACAGCCTCCAAGAAAACAGGCTCCGCGCATTTCAAACCGTTTCCAGAAAGCAGAACTACCCATTTAATCCAGGATCGTCGTGGTCACGATCGTCCTCAATGGAGACTATTGTCCGATAAGCGGCATCGCCACGGCACTTAAACAGTGGAGATGACTAGAGGAGTGTCGTCCCGTCCCCCCCCCCCCCCCCAGCACATGCTGCCTCGCTCTAGGGGCCTGAAGGTTACAGGGTTTTCGGGGGCCGCTGAAAGACACGATCGAACCCTGATCCGTTCAGCTTTCCCCCCCCCTCTTGTTTTCCTCTTCCTTTCAGTGTAAATGATGTCTTCTGTCTGAAAGTTAGTATGAGCGGGGGGGTGGGGGGGGAGGGGAGAGGGGGGGGGGGGGGGGGGGGGGGGGGGGGGGGGGGGGGGGGGGCGTCGTTAGGTTGTCTTGGCCTGGAGGAGAACCAGCCTCCAGGAGCTTAAGGGGGGGGGGGGGGGGGGGGGGGGGGGGGGGGGGGGGGGGGGGGGGGGGGGGGGGGGGGAGTGCAAGGCAGCCCGTCAGTCCTGTGATAGCCGTATGAGATTCCACATGCTCTGATGAGTCATTCAGCCTCCCTCCCTCCCCCTCATCCTCCCTCCCCTCCCCTCCCCCCTGCCCTCCCGAGATGTGGTGTGTAGCCCTGAGTCATCCACCAGCAAGCCCCACAGTCGGCCAATAGCCTTCCGCGAATGACTCGCTCGCTCGCCCAAACCCGAACCGAGGATGAGTTGTCCCCCGTCCTCCAGCCCCACCCAAAACCAACCCCCCCCCCCACCTTGGGCCGGATCAAAAGCTTCCTGTCTGTCTCTCTGTCTGTCTGGGTCTTGGAGTGTACCCTTGTCTGCATGTTAAACAATGGAGAGACCGGGGAGAGAGGGGGTGGATAATGACAGTATAAGACTTGCCTGAAAGGCGTGTTGGTATCATTAGCGAGTGAAGATCTGTCTAGGTGAGCTAGCGTCCTGTCTCAGCGCTGCTGCCCCGATTCTTTTGATCGTGACGTGAATCTGGGAAAATCTTGAACGTGCTGCGAAATTTCCATGGGTTGAACGTAGGAACGTTGCTGTTTTCTGCAATTACGATGCGACTGCATCATCTGCTATGATCGCTGGCCTCACACGTGGATCAGAACCTTGTGTAGGGTAGCATCTTTTAAGGGTAGGGGGGCCAGAATAATGCACTGACCCTCCCCCCCCTCCAGACGCCTTGAGGAAAGGCTGTAATACTACATTGACGGCCTGTCTATCGTTTCCCTGGATTCGAAGTGCATTGGGTTGAATGTAGCTGGTCTTGTGTAGCCAGCAGCATGTAGCAACAGGAGACTTTGTTGACCATTGCAAGAGCAATAAGGATTTTTAGGGGCATTATGACTGGGTTAATAAAACACAGCTGCCCCTAAAAGTCCCTCATTTTTCTTGCTGCCTTATTTCACTCTCGATCTCTCCCTTACTCTAAAGTCTCGTTCTCTTTTTCTGAGGTTGAACTGGAGCGAATGTTGGTACACAGCCTGGGCAGTCGATCAACCGTGGTTCGGCCACTGGCAACCACAAAAAGTGACCGAACTAACTAGGTTGTCAGCATAAGAGGGGTTTCAGATAAGATATATATATATTTATATATTATAATATTTTTTTTACACAAAGGCAGCGTGTGTGGCTAATGTTTATGTTTAAGTTGTGTATTTACAATGGACAAGCTTTATTTGGATTTGCGCGGACGTTTTCAGGAGGGGGGGTTGAATGAGTTCAGAGCAGCTTTCTGAGAAGGATCCCTCCCAGGGTGGGTAAGCTTTTCCTTTTTTTCCCCCTTTTTTTGGGCAGGAAAGTTCAAACGGGAGTCAAACTGATGATCAGACGATGAGATATTTGTGGTGAATGTTACGATGCGAGGACGATACGCGATCTCTAATGACGACCCCCCCCCCTTTTCCTCTTGCAGACTCAATTGAACTCCGTAGCCTGACTTAAGCACGCAAGCAGACACGCTCGCTAGGCAGGGATTTCAAACCAGCCGTGCTGTTTTCCAAAGCTCGTTACGACCCTGTTTAAGGCAATAACAAGTGTCCGCAGTAACACCGTGTGTGTGAGAGTAGCCAAGTCTCTCTGTTTTGACCCTGCGTGAAGGCAAAAATGCCACTGACTGAGATTTGGCAGGCAGGAGGAACCAGCACTGTTTAATATCTCAACTATAATCAGCAGGCTTTGGTGATGATCCCAGGTCTGACACACTTTTCAACTCTTGCTTATTCAAACCAGGCGTAGTCTTGAGCTACCTGTCTCCAGAGCTGCCCAGGGTCAATCTCCGAGGTCCCCTACGATCACTCACCAGCCCCGAGACTAGGAGATCTTTAGGAGACATTTAGCTTTTGACATTTGACATTTTCAGTCATTTATCAGACGCTCTTATCCAGAGAGACTCCCCCCCCCCCCCCCCCCCCCCCCCCGAGGCAAGTAGGGTGAAGTGCCTTGCCCAAGGACACGACATCATGTTGGCACAGCCAAGGGGTTCCGAACCAGGAATCTTCTGATAACCTTAAGTTTTATTTACTTTCTGTTCAGTTGCATTGATAACTGAGGAAGTTCTACCAGTTGGTGTATCCGTATTAACTTCTCGTTAAGAATGTCTGCAGTTGACCGTGTATAAAACTGTTGATTACGTTTTGTTGTTGGTATTTTTACACTCCTGGGAGCTGAAGCCTATTTAGCAACTCTATCACCTGAGGAGTGACAGCAGAAGCCTCAAATAGGAAGGTTGTAAAAACATATTGGTCACCCCTGATGTGTTGATGCAAGCAACAAGTAGACCAACATAACTTTTTAAATTGAAATTGATTTGAAAAGGTTAACGATAGTGAAGTGACCAACTAATGTGGTGTATTATAGCCTGTTCATCTTGTCATGTATAATTGATTTCACTAAATATTGACTGCTGCCAGATATATTAAAGAAGTTATAAATGTTTTTGACTAAATCACTGCACAACATGTGCCTCGGTGAATGTCTGACGACTGTGTCATTTCAGCATGTAGATGTCAGCAGCAGTTATATTAATTACATAAAGCACTTAGTGTCAAGATGCTAAATTCATTAGTGGGGTATGTTTGGTATGTTGTGGTCCAGACCGATTTAGATACGGGCGAATTTTGACTTGGTCTTGACTTGACACTTGTTAAATGACAACATGGGTTTGTTAAAAAAATAAAGTCTGTTAAAGTGTCAGTCAAAGCCAGAGAGAGAAAGAAATTAAGTTATTCAAAAAAAATTGGGTTGAGTCACCAATCATTATTATTTTTCAACAAAAGTGTTAAGGTTAGAGATGATTTAAGATTACCAGTAATAGGCCTCAAGATTTTTGTCCCCCCTCACCCTCTCACCCCCCCCCCCCCCCCCCCCCCCCCCCCCGCATCGTTTTATTATTATCAACTTATTGGTTCTCATGATGTATGATTCACGATCTAAAAAAAACCCACTGTGTTCGGGGTCTATCACGTTGCTGTGCTCAATGACTGGTGCTCTTTGTAAAAGCTCCCTCTTGTAAGTCGCTTTGGATAAAAGCGTCCGCTAAATGAATACATGTAAATGTGAAAATGTTTCGGTAGATCATCATTGCTGATGTATTAAAGGAAAGCCTCTTTAATGAGTGTCCATAAGGCTGCCTGAGGAACTTGCTGGTTTCATGCTCCAGAAACTGGGACTTTGTAGGCCAGTTGAATGAATTAGGACTCACCTTGCCCGCAAAGACCCAACTTCTAACGCACGCGTATGAAGCTTTTTAAGACGCTCTTATTTTTATTTCATCAAGGGACCTGAACGTCCAGCCTCAAAAAGCATCCTCTCCAACACGATCAGATAGACTATATCCCACTTCCTTATCCAACTCAAAACTGTCAAGGGTTAAATAAATGAATATGTAGATATATATTATTATATACAGTATATACATCTATATGTGCTGTGGTGGTGCTGGTGTTTGGGTGTGTCAGTATTTACCTTTATATCCAATGTTAAACAGACGTGTTGAACTCAAACAGCTTGGTTGTGTCTGCATCTCTTGTTAGCATGACTTCAGACTGAAGAACTTCCAGTTTTCTACTCATCTCTCCTCCACCGTCCCTCATTATTCTGATCAGTCGCAACTGCTTTAACACGAATCCCATATTCAGCAAGATTATCCTTTGGGACGAATCGCTGCGTTTTCTTTTGACACATAACGAGGCGAATGTCTTCTTCCAAAATAATTCAAGGGGCACCAGAGAGGAGCACTTTGAGCCAGGTTAGGTCTGTCATCACCCCACAGCCTTCATGGAAGAAACCTCGGATACATTTCATGTTCTCCAGGTCCGTGTCCAACCCTGGAAATATCCTCCATTCTGGAAAGAGACACGGTGCTGTTCTTGCCATGTGTCAGTAAATGAGCAGGAGTCCTGGTCCAGAACATCATCTGATATAGGGTGTTACACCCCCTGCTGATGGGACCTCCTCCCCAAAATGGGAACCTGCTTATTCTGAGCGCGTCACTCCAGCAAGTCTCCAATTATAGATATGATATTACTATTTCCTTGGCCAAGATGTGGTGCATTCGTGCAAGATTATCTTAAATGTTACTTATTAACAATCAATTAATTCTTTAATTAAAAAAAAAATACTTACAAAAACACGTTTACATTCAAGAAAGCGGTCAAGATTTAAGGTTCGGTGTTTTGGCGCATTAGCTCAAACTATGGAGTTAAATCCCAAACAATAATGGGTAATTTCTAAATAAAATATAGATGCATATAAACTTTTCACTGTATTTATTAATTGACTTTTGTAGCAACATCTGAAAATAATTATTCATTAGTAGTTTTACAACCAAGGTAGGTTCAAATCTCCCTATTTTCTTGGTGTACAGCTCCTTCCAGTGGATAAAGTGTGTGTAGCACTTCTAGACAGTTTTATTACAGGGAAACTATGAAAAAGGCTCCTTTTCTACAATTCAACGATTTGTCCTTATAAATCCATAGGCTGCTGTAGGCATGCGTGTCTGTATATACCCAGGAAGGGTGTTTCTTACAGTACAATTTGGGTTAATAAGATTTATGGAATAGTGAAACTGATTTTTGCACCACTGTTTGCACTAGTGTGCAAAAATCAGTTTCACTATTCCATAAATCTTATTACCCCCCCCACCCCCCCGTACTATATATACCCATCCCACTTTGTACTTATGTTATTTGTACTTCTATGTTATTTGTATCAAAGTTGTAGCGTATTTTACATTGTATTCATTTTTTATTATGTCACATATATGTTCTATGTTTTCTCATTTCTGCCACAGTGAATTCTATGTTTGTAAACCTTGCATAGTGATTAAACCTCATTCTGATTCAGATTCAGATTTCGATTCAGATTTCTGATTCAGATTCAGATTTCTGATTCTGATTATCACAAATGCAGAATAAGGCTTTAAGATCACGCCCTGCCGCCCTACCGCCCTGCTTTGGTGCCGCTCCGCTGCAGCATCATTATCACCCCGGGTGAGAATAAAGACACAGTAATACCGGTCTGTTGGGAAGGATTAAGGCTTTTTAGAAGAACGACAGCGGTACGAATGTACGAATGTACATTCAGACGACATTTGCATTAACTTTGTCAATCTCTCGGTGAGTAACATGTTGGGCTGTGAATGTTTAAGCGATAGTCGGTAAGCAGTCGCGGTTTACATGCAAACTTTGTCTTGAGTTAAAGATTATTATCATTATACACCGATAGACAATGTGTTGATGTTTTGCTTTGAGTAACAAATTGCATTGACTGTGCCAGTGGTTGACACTGTTACAAGACAATGAAGTTAAGAAACGATGTCTTACATTAATGGCGGCTGTTATGTCTTTAAGTCCCTCCTCAAATCAAATGAGTCTCTAATGAACCTTTGACTCAGTAACTTCAGATCAGAGGCCTAATAATGGAAATAGTGCAGAAATCCGATGTTTTAAAGGGACGTGGAAAGAGACAGGTTGAGGTTCTTATGTAGTGACAGGTGCTGATATGAGAGGGCCTCCATAACAGACCTACCATGACCTAACTCTCTTTAAGCAATCACAGTCTCCCTCTCATGATTCACTGTAGCTCAAATCAAATGAGTCAATATGACACAAAGGCTCATGCAAGACCACTGGGGATGTTGTCAAACCCGTCCAGCTTCCTGTATTAGTTTTGCCATCCCCCAAAACAACACCCACCCCCATATCAACCAGCTTTACCACCAGAGAGCCACTCACTGAGCCCATGTGTGCCTCTCTCTGTCTCCCGAAGAGAGTGTGGCGTAGCTGGGGTCTTGGCCGGCGGAGGCTGGCTGGTCCCTCTCGATGGTGTCTCCCACCATGAAGGCCATGGTGGACGCCGTGTGGGCGGTGTGGAGCATCGGGGCCTCCATCTACGACTACATCCACACCAGCGCCATGGAGGAGCGCATCCACGCTCTGGAGAACGTCATCACGGTTCACCAGTGTGTGATAGGCCTGCTGTCCGCCGTCCTCGTGGTCATGTTCGCCTACATACTGTTTAGGAACCACTGAGGGGGCAGGGGGACAGAGAAGGGGGAAGGGGGGCGGCAGGAGGGAGCTGGAGGACGGACGTGGATGAGGACAGATGGGATTCCGGTCACCGAAAAGGCGCGGAGGGTGGGCTTCGGTTTGACGAGCTAACACAAGCAAGGTGTGCTGTGTGGTTGTCGGCTTGGAGCAGAAGGGTACTTCACCAGGATGCAAGGACCAGTTAAGGCTGGACCACCTGACCACCTGCTTGTTTGGCCGCTTCACTCACTTGTGGTTGTATTTTAAACACTCCAGTCATTCGGGAGTGACTGTTTTCAAAGCCATGTCATCGAGCTGTTTCCGTTTCGAACTAAGCTGGAAAGTAGGGATGTGACAATTTCCACATCTTCTCTATCTGAAGTCTCATCCTCAGTGGGGTTTAAGTAACAGAATTAATACAGATTCCCTCGCTCACAACCTCATTTCTGCCTTAATACTCCCCATGTGGTTCAAGGTTTCCAGATGGAGGGAATAACATTATGATGTTGTCATGTTTTTTTTTTTTTTTAGCCATTTTCAAACGCTGGTTCTTCACATCATGGTTGTTGACATTAATTAAGGCAGCTGTTACCACAGTATGCACATTTTGGGAAAAACTATCCTGTACTGTAAGTTGTATGAAACATAAATTAAGAGTAGTTTAAACGACTAAGTGTCCTTAAACAGTCAATTAAAATATTCTAGTTTGTTAACTGTTTCATTATGTTTTATAACACAGTGAAATTGTAAGATGGTTTTGGCTTTGGAAGTTGACTTAAGTACTGTTCAAAATGCAAATATTTGGCTTTAATTGGCAAATAAAGTGTATACTGTTCAGTCTTATAGAGAATGTAAGGTGTCTTAAACTAAGAGCCCCCCCCCCCCCCCCCCCCCCTCTACCCACCATATGCTAATGTTCCATGATATAGATCACTCATTGGCTCCTAAAAAACTGCCTGTGCTTTCTGATTGGTTGGTCAGTGGACTCAATGTCATACAGAACTCAGGGTGAATTAACCTGAGAACCAAACATGTTTGGTTTGTGTTAGCAGGTGTTTGGATGTGTGTACTGGTTATACCAGTTCTACTGTACTGTACAGGTTCCTTTACTGTATTAAAACTCCAGAGAGACGCTTACATCAAGATTGTTTAATGTTAACAGCATCAAAGTTTGTTTTTCCAACGTGTCACAGACTGTTAACAGCATCTAAAGTTGGTTTCGTATGTGTGACAGATGTAGAATTGTCATAAAATGAGTAAGAAAACTTGTCAAATTGTAACGTGAAATACAGTTTTTAACTCGTAAGACGAATGTCTACGGTGTAACTCATAACATTATCAGCTGAATATTCTTGTTGGAACGATCCATCCCCGGGGGGGTTTTCCTTCTGTGATTTAGATGTGTCCCGTCTGCAGTAAAGTGTACTGTGTTGTGAATCTCTCCACACCCTCCCCCTCCAGAATCTTCATGGCTCTCCAGTGGATCTTCCCACAGTTCCCAGGTTGGCCCAGAGGTCCGAGCTCCTCCCTGATGTAGTCCAGCCACAGGCCTGATCAGAGCAACAAAAAGAGCACGTGTGTTAAATCCCTGCTGCTCTTCCCCCATACTGAAATTGGCACAACTCTTACATTTAGTCATTAACGACTCAACATGCTCTCTCTCCCTTCTCCCCTCCCCCCACCCACCCCAGGATAGGGCCGCTATCCTGACAGTTTTCGATGTTTCCCTGCTCCAGCACACCTGATTCAAATAAAGGGCCATTATGAGTCTTCCACAGTTCTTTAAAGCGACCCATTCATTAGAATCAGGTGTGCTGGAGCAAGGGAAACATCGAAAACTGTCAGGACAGCGGACCTCGAGGACCAGGATTGGTGACCCCTGCCCTAACCCACTCCGCCACCTCACTTCTTAATGAGTCTTTTTCCCTTAAAAAAGAAAAAGAAAAATCCCTCTCACCATCGTCGGTGGAGCCAAACTCCCTCAGCGCTCTCTCAAACAAGTCCCTCAGGTTGGTCATCTTGGGAGATTCCTGAAACGACAACGCACGGCGGTGCGGTTATAGCGACTCTGGTGCTGACAGCGTTCTCAGAACCTCGAATGTCGCGTCAACGGAGAGAACGAATGTTGTCCCGTTTGTTGTCGGGCGAAGGGTTGGTGGCGAGGCTGTGGGGGGGGGGGGGGGGGGGGGGGGGGGTCGGTGTGGTCGTGGCTCGGGAAAAACGCTCACCTGTTCCTTCTCGATCTGGATCATCCTGGTGAAGAAGGCCTTGGAGAACGGGCGGTTTTCATGTAAACTGACGATTCGCGAATGGGAAGAAAAACGTCAAAGAAATCCGGTTAAGAGGAGGGAAAGGGACAGCTAACGATGTTTAAAACCGCATGAAGACATTCATTCGATACTTGGTGGCTTGTGAGGCTCCGTGGCTTTTTCTTGCGTAATTTACATGTATTCATTTAGCAGACGCTTTTATCCAAAGCGACTTACAGTAAGTACAGGGACATTCTCCCTGAGGCAAGTAGGGTGAAGTGCCTTGCCCAAGGACACAACGTCACATAGCCACAGCCGGGGCTCGATCTCACAACCTTCCGATCGTGAGGCCTATCTGACGCCCCCCCCCACAGCTATGTGTGCTGAGCAGCAGTCCTTAGCTTGTACCTGGTGAAGGCCTTCCTAGCTTTCGTATATCCTCCAGCCTTGTAAGACCACTCCAGGTATCTCTCCTTCATCTCCATGGAAACAGCAGCCACCGTCGACCATAGACCTTTCTGCAAGCAAACAGATCATTTCGTGAAGAAATTCCGCTTCGTCCGGTCACGAACGCTGCACATCCTCGGCCGGGGGAATGTAACCCTGTCGCCAGAGTCACGTTTAGGGAATTGGGGTTTTAATCGAATGGGCCGCTGGACTATTACGCCGTTGTGTAAACGATGACGGAATCGTCAGTGAGAAGTGAGGCGGTACCTGAAACAGCTCCTCGGTCTGCTCGGGGCTCTGGGAGGTCAGACTCCAGTCCAGCTGTAGCTGCCACAGAGGCAGACTCTCCTGTCAGGACGCGGAGGCACCGTTAGCAGGCAGGACCCCCTCCCCAGGAGACCCCCCCCCCTCCCCCAAACGCTTCTCCTCGCCCACAGAACAGACGGCCCTGTTGACCCTTTCAGAACTTTCAGATTCCAGAGAGAAGGCCCCCCCCCCCCCCCCCCCCCCGACTCACACCCAAGATAAACAGTCACTGTAAGGCAGGGTGTATTATGCAAGCTGAGTGTGTGTGTGGATGGATAATCCCTGGCACACAGCAACATCTCGTGAGGTGAGACTTGCGAAAGAGCCCTCGCAACAGCAGAGCATTCCTATCAGAGTGTTTATGCGACCGTTACGTTTGGCAGGTCAGTTGAAAGTCAGCAGCGCGTAAAACGCTTCAGGGTACGAGTTCCTCTTTAAGTGGCAGACCCCTTTTCCTGACCCATTACAGGAGGAAGGGTCGCAACTGATTAGAATTTAGCTACAAGGAGCCAGTTCAATTTACCACAGCAGTAAAAAAATCAAGGAAAGAAAGATTCAGAATTCAGAATCTGGATAGGATTAAAAAAGGGAATCTTGGTAGAGCAACTTCATCCTCGGTAGGACATTAATGGGGCCAGAGAGCTGGCCCACATCGAGCGAGCGTACCTTGGGATTCACGTGCGCGAAGGCTTCTTGGAATAGCCTGGCCGTGTCGCTGCTCCCCGTCTGAATCAGAGTCTGCAGGGCCAGGCTCCACACGTCCAACGATTGGCTGTGGCGCCGGGTGGCTGCCGTGGCAACTCGCTCCGCCCCCTGCGAGTCTCCCAAGGCCAGCAGGAGCTTCAGCTGTGAGGATGCAGGACGGAGGGGGGAGGGAGTCAGGTGGCTGAGTGGTTAAGGAATGAGGCTTCTAATCAGAAGTGTGCCTGTTCGATTTCTGGCTGTGCCAACATGACGTTGTGTCCTTGGGCAAGGTACCTCACCCTACTTGCCTCGGGGGGAATGTCCCTGTACTTGCTGCAAGTCATTCTGGATGAGAGCGTCTGATTAATGTTTTTTTTTTATGCGTTAAATGTTTTCGTTCACTCACCCAACTCTTCAAAAAGTCCGTCTTTAACAGCGAGGCGTCGTCAGCGCGCTGAAGTACTGCCAACAGCCTCTGCTGCCTCTGAGGAGAGACACACACACACACACACACACACGTTTTCTAACACCCATCTCTCGGACCACTAGCTCGCTTGCTGTACCATCAGACACATTTGTGGGATTTGAACCCCTGAAGGTGTTACCTTCTCTTTAAGCTCCTGGACGTTCGTCTTCCTCTTGAACCTTTCCAAGCAGAAGGTCAGATAGCACGTCCACATCGCCTCTGAAATCCCCCCCCCAAATTACAATAGTTGAGCTAATCCATCTTTTGTGTGCGACTAAATGTAACTACATGTACCGTATTTTTTGCACTATAAGCCGCACTAGATAAGGCGCACTGTCAATGAATGGTCTATTTTCGATATTTTTTTCATATATAAAGCCAACGGACTATAAGGGGGAAAAACAGTCAGATAAGTTTGACTTAGCGCGGTGAGCGCCTTGTACCACACAAAATCGCTTAGAGGTCAGTAAGCGAAACCAGAATCAATCCATATGTACGGCGCTTCGGATTATAAGGCGCAGTCGTTTTTTGAGAAAATTCAAGGCTTTTAAGTGCGCCCCTATGGTGCGAAAAATACGGTAGGTGTGTGTGTGTGTTACCCGTGTTGAGGCTCCTGACGCCCTCCTCGTACACCTGGCTGCAGCGCTCCTCCCTGCGGGCGATGTCGGAGGCCCGCCCCGCGGCGCTCTGAAGCTCCTCCCCCGCCCCGGGCGCCTCCAGCTCCCGCTTGGCCATGAAGTCCCACGTGGCGCTGTCCTCCGTGTGGTTCTTCTGAAGGCTGGCCGCAGACGCAGGCACCGTGAGTGAGGGGGTGTGGGTGTGGGGGGGGGGTGTGGGTGGGTATGTGAGAGTGTGGGTGTGTGTGTGTGGGGGGGATGGGTGTGTGTGTGTGGGGGTGGGGGTGTGTGTGAGTGTGTGTGTGGGTGTGTCTGTGGGGGGGGGGGGGATGGGTGTGTGGGTGTGTGTGTGGGGGGTGTGTGTGTGGGGGTGTGTGTGAGTGGTAGTGTTCCCGCTGGACTGGAAGTCAAACTCACTCTTGAAGGATGACGTCCTGCAGCTCTTTGGCGAAGTCAAAGATGGCAGCGATGTTGAGGAAGGAGATGAGGAGGTCGGCTCCTGAGGTGACGGAAGGGAGCAGAGTGAACGCCTCTACCTCAGCCCCGGGGGTCAAAGGTCACACTGCAGCTGATGAAACTCACCCTGGATTTTGGCCGAAGCGTCTCTGTACACGACCTCAGCCAGCTTTCCACTCATAACCTCCGGGGGGAACTCGTAGTCACCCTGCCGGATCAGAAAACAAACGTTTTACAAGGTACCTGTGTGTTTTTATGTTTATTTATGACATTACAGCTCCCCCCCCCCAGTGAAATGCATCCACGTGTGTGTGTGTCTCTCTCTCTCTGTGTGTGTCTGTCTGCCTGTATCTGTGTGTCTGTGTATCTTTCTCTCTCTCTCTCTCTCTGTATCTCTGTGTCTCTGTGTGTGTGTGTGTCTCTCTCTCTCTCTGTCTCTGTGTGTGTGTGTGTGTCTCTCTCTCTCTGTGTGTCTGTGTATCTTTCTCTCTCTCTCTCTGTATCTCTGTATCTCTGTGTCTCTGTGTGTGTGTGTGTGTCTCTCTCTCTCTGTCTCTGTGTGTGTGTGTGTCTCTCTCTCTCTCTGTCTCTGTGTGTGTGTGTGTGTCTCTCTCTCTCTGTGTGTCTGTGTATCTTTCTCTCTCTCTCTCTGTATCTCTGTATCTCTGTGTCTCTGTGTGTGTGTGTGTGTCTCTCTCTCTCTGTCTCTGTGTGTGTGTGTGTGTCTCTCTCTCTATCTCTGTGTGTCTGTGTGTGTGTGTGTCTCTCTCTCTATCTCTGTGTGTCTGTGTGTGTGTGTGTCTCTCTCTCTATCTCTGTGTGTCTGTGTGTGTGTGTGTCTCTCTCTCTATCTGTGTGTGTGTGTGTCTACTCACCAGGTCCATCTTAGCCAGTTCCACCTCTTTCTGCTCTTTCCTCAATTTCTCAGCATGCAGCAGCTCCATTCGAAAGTACTGTCCAAGGGAAACACAGCTGCTGATCAAACGCACCTCATCCACAGTCTACAACAGCTGAAACCGACCGATGTCTCTGTTAACCATGAAAGCCAACGTGGGAGGCCACTGATTTAATTGAACTACAAATCCCATCTTTCTCTGCCCCCGTCAGTTTGCTCACTTCCTGGTAGACTTTCTTGTTCTCCGGATGGAAGCGCAGAGCCCGCAGGAAGATGTGCCTGGCGCTCTCGGAGGAGTTCCTGTCCTCCAGCTCACACTTGGCTGCCATGATCCACAGGGCTGGAGAGAGAGAGAGAGAGAGAGAGAGCGAGAGAGAGAGCGAGAGAGGGAGAGAGAGAGAGAGAGAGAGAGAGCGAGAGGGAGAGAGAGAGAGCGAGAGAGGGAGAGAGAGAGAGAGAGAGAGAGAGAGAGAGAGAGGGAGAGAGAGAGAGAGAGATCTGCTTGTTACTATGGATACCAGGCATCGTTATAGGGGGTCAGGTGGCCGAGCGGTTAAGGAATCAGGCTAGTAATCTGAACTTTGCCGGTTTGATTCCCGGCCGTGCTGAAATGACGTTGCGTCCTCGGGCGAGGCACTTCACCCTACTTGCCTCGGGGGGGGGGAGGGGGGGGGAGGGAATGTCCCTGTACTTGCTGCAAGTCGCTCTGGATAAGAGCGTCTGCTGAACGACTGAATGTAAATGTTATCCACATACGAGGTAAATCCTGCGGTACTCTACCTGGTTTATCGGGGTGGATGGCCAGCATGGCTGAGAAAACCCTGCTGAGTTCCTCCCTCGTGTTCTGCGAGAAGCCAAGAACACATCGCAGGTTCAGAACACGACATTCAGGCGACAGCAAGTACTACATTTACATTTATTCATTTAGCAGACGCTTTTATCCAAAGCGACTTACAGTAAGTACAGGGACATTCTCCCTGAGGCAAGTAGGGTGAAGTGCCTTGCCCAAGGACACAAAGTCATATAGCCACAGCCGGGGCTCGATCTCACAACCTTCCGTTCATGAAGCCAACGCCTTAACCATTGAGCCATCTGACCCCCCCGCTACTACTACTTGGCGGTGGTACGTTTTGAAATGGGGAAAATCAAGGCGATCACTTACCCATTTCTTGCAGAAGGCAATGTGAGACAGCCACAGTTGAACATCATCCTGAGAGAACAGAAATCCAAATCACAAGTCAAGTTTAAAGCTTTTTTTCCCCCCCTCTCTCCTAAAGTCAGAATGGACCCTTGTGTTTTCACGTCTATAAAAGGGTGCGACGACAAATACCTTCCATTTGTTTGTTGCCCTCTTGAACACTTTACTGATCCTGAAGATGATAGGGTACTCGATCTCATCCCTCTTGAAATGGTAGCCGATGCGCTGAAGAACACGGATTATGTTGTCATAACTTCCAAATGTCGCAGAATATAGGACTACAGAAAACACTAATATGACTTGATCAGGATGGAATAACATACCGATCTTCTCTTTTTGATCAACTCCAACACGTTGATTTCATACTATGGAGGGTCAGAAAACAGTTAAGCTGGTCTTTGAACGTCGTCACAAGCTCATCTTTTAAAGTGATAAAGATATTTGACTTACTTGAATGTACGATACGAAGTCAAATTTGCTGAGGGTGACACGGTACAGTTTGTACTCCAGAGCAGTGGCTCTCTTAAGCATGGATCTGCAAATACACACACATAAGACTTGTCTAATGTGGCTTAATGCCCATAAAAATACCAGATTTTCGTAGATCATTCATATGATTTTTTATGACAATAGAATCAATGCTAATTAAATGGACATCCTGTTAATTGATCTGATGTTAGGGATGATTTATAATACTTACTTCACTTCTTTTTGGGTGAATAATCCCACTCTTTCTAACTGTTCTAATTGAGGGATTCTGTCTTCAACTCGGAGCTGGACAATCTCCGCCATTCTTCACCACAACAGATTACTGGGATTTAGTCCTATTGCGCGAGAACTGTTTCTATTAGCAAAATAGAAAAATAATAAGACACAAGTCTCTATTTTCTACACGTGTGGAAGTTGTGGCAATTTCACTTCCGGTTCCCTCCCTTTCATTATTCCGACTGGAAACACCGGGTACCTTTCATCGGAATTGTGGAAACAAATAGAAACAAGTAGAAATACACTAAAAACAAGCGATAATTTCTGCTCTTTAATCAACCTAAAAAATGAAAAAATTACTAAATATAAAAGCTTTTTTAATAGCGTAATTATAATACCTGCATTTATAAATACTACATACCAAAATCAATATTCTACATATGTATTATATGTATTTGTGTATTTGTGAATTAATCACAGTACATTTTAGGCTATATTTTACTGTATTTCACCAAAGCAGCATAAAAAGGAGAAAATATAAAAAGTTTATATGTTAAACAACTTTCCTGCTCGAGACTGGATATTTTTTCCCGCAAAATCGTTGGTGCGCGAGAAAAGAAGGGCGCGTGAAGTGTCATTTACAGCCCCTTTTAGCCAATCAAAACGCTGTATTTTTCCATCTCCATTTCTATTGGTTGAAATGCCCTTAGAAACCATCGAATTTCAACCATAACGACGAGAAATTTGTACAGGAAGTTTTTCCCCAATAATATTAAATAATACTGTCGGTTAAAGTCTTTATATGTTTTTTTTTTTGTTTTTTTATAAATGTCAGTTTTGTTTTTAAGGATTAGAGAAATTATTGTTTTTAATTCTGGGAGCTATGCTAGTTTAGCTATCATCGTCAGTCTGTGTTGTTGGTGAGTCTGAAGCTAATGTGGCTAACGGCTAGCTAGCTATCCTCAGTCTCTCTCTAGATGTATCTATTTATGAACTCATATTCATTCATTTCTACAGCGAAGGATTAATATGTATAAAGGTTTAGGTTTTATGATCTCTTAGATATTTACTTCCCCTCCTCCTGATGAGATCAATGTAGCCAACATCCATCTTTCAAAGGCTGGTTAAGGTTAGCTTAGCTTGCTGATTTAGCCTTTATGCCTGTATAAAGCCTGTAAATATGGATTTAAAGAATATTTCATCTTTTTATGGCTGTTTTCTATCTGATCTCCAGGGCTCAGGAGCAGCTATGAGTGGGGCCAGCTGTAAGGCTAACGGCCTGGTGTACCCGGCCTCCACAGTGGTGATGAACTCGGTGAAGAAGCCGAAGATGGAGCAGCTTCAGGCCGACCATGAGCTCTTCCTTCAGGCCTTTGAGAGTGAGCTGCCTCGCTACTATTATTAATACTATTATTATTATTATATTCTGCAGATATTGTTTACGCCAAGTTGATTCTAGTGGGAGTTCTTTATTAATAAGGAATGTTCATTGTAGTTGCAGTGTTCTCACAGTAAAACACATCATGGCTGATTTGAGGCCTTTCTGAACTTGATCATGGGCAGAACTGTTGGGAGTAGATTTCTGTCCCCTAAGATTTTTTGTTTGTTATAAACAACTGTTACAACAAATAACCTCTTTTGAACTGCATATTTGTTAGAAAACAATTTCCATCTTTGATCTGCTTATGAACATGGTGTTTTTCTATTTTCAGAGCCAACTCAAATATATAGATTTCTCCGCACAAGAAACCTGATTGCAGTAAGTCTGTCGATTCACCGTTGTTAACACAACATACTCCACATTTGAGCTCGTAGATGATTAACTTAATGCGTGATTCTATTTCAGCCTATATTTTTGCACAGGACGCTGTCTTTCATGTCTCACAGAAACACTCGAACAAATGCCAAAAGGTAAAATATATCTCCTGGTTGTCCTGGCAACGTTTAGATCATATATGTCACGTAACATTGGTCTGGTCCTAGTTAATGAAAGAAAATGGCAGTTGAAAATGGGAGTCAGGTGGCTAAGTGGTTTCAGAATCAGGCTGGTTATCAGAAGGTTGCCGGTTCGATTCCCGGCCTTGCAAAAATGACGTTGTGTCCTTGGGCAAGGCACTTCACCCTACTTGCCTCAGGGAGGGGGGGGGGGGGGGGATGTCCCTGTACTTGCTGTAAGTCGCTCTGGACAAGAGCGTCTGACTAAATGACTGAATGCGAGATGAAACCGTAGGTGTCAAGCTGAGCTGTCCTTGTTGACTTGGCATCAAACAGGAAAACCTTCAAAGTGGACGATATGCTGCAGAGGGTGGAGAAGATGAGGGGAGAGCAGGAGGCCCACAGGTAGGCCCGAGCAGCGCAGGGTCATCCCAGCGTGGTCCAAACTGCACACCTGAACACAAAGCCTGACTGTGCCTTTCATTCTCTCCCCAGTTTGTCATCGCATCTTCAGCTCACTTTCACTGGATTCTTCCACAAGGATGGTAGGTGCTTCCTGCACATTCAGAGAGATATTTGCATATTTGAAGGGGCTGGACAGTTGAAAGGTGGGAAAAACCCAACAACTTGTTTTTCTCCCCCCCCCCCCCGACAGAAAAGCCATCTCAGAATTCAGAAAACGAACAAAGCTCAGTGTCTCTAGAGGTGCTACTGGTGAAAGTCTGCCATAAAAAACGAAAGGTACTGATAGATCTTTACTGTTCCCCCCACCTCGCATGGACGCAGTTAAAGCCCAACAATTCACACAAACTATTTATCAATCCACAGTAGTTCAACGTGTGTGTGTGTGCGCGTGTGTGTGCATCTTTACAGGATGTGAGTTGCCCGATCAAGCAAGTGCCTACAGGTAAAAAGCAGGTGCCTTTGAATCCTGACTGCAACCAAACCAAACTGGGGTCCTACCCCTCCCTCCTGGTCTCCAGCAACGAGTTTGAACCCAGCAACAGCCACATGGTGAAGTCCTACTCACTCCTGTTCAGGGTCTCGCGCACAGGAAGAAGGGACATCAACGGCCTGGTCAACGGGGAGGCCAATGAGAACATAGGTGGGTGTGGCCAGCCTGGCTCTGCTGACTGCTGTCGAATTCTCTCTTTTTGAGAGAAAATTCAACTATAAGTAGCAGAGGCTGCCACTCTGGTTTGCAGTAGAGTGGCTGAAGGTCATCAAAGCCTTGTCTCTTCCTCTGTTTCTCCCCTCCCTGCCCCCATCAAAATAATCTCCCTAGAAGTCGCTCTTGTCTTCGAAAAGTTGCACGATGTGTCGCTAGGTCGAATTTGGTGTTGCTAGGGAAGCTGAACGTTTGCTAAATTTAGCGCCAAAGGTGCTAAATCGCCTCCCCCCGTGTCTTTCTAGATGTTTCAGAGACTCCCAGCAGGAAGAAGAGAAGCTCCGCCCACAGAGAGGAGGGGGGGGAGGCCACAGAGACGTTCGTTGCACAGATGACAGTATTCGACAAGAACCGGTAATCTCAGACGCTAAGCAACATGAAGGAGAGCTCTCTTTACCTTGTTTTTAGACATCAAAATGATCTGGAATAAAAAAATTAAAATAAACTGATTACTAAGCTAACACATTCATACAACGGAAAAGAATGGGAACTATAAGTCCCAGATATTTGTTATCTTGGTGAACCTATATTATTGATTTTAGTCATTTATCAGACGCTCTTATCCAGAGCGACTGGGGTGAAGTGCCTTTCCCAAGGACACAGCCGGGGTTCGAACCAGAGACCTTCTGATTACTAACCTGACTACCTAACCGACGGCACCACATGACTCTCCTGATGGTAGTTTGTTGACTGCCCCTCCATCCCTCCTTCTGTCTCCAGGAGACTGCAGCTGCTGGACGGGGAGTACGAGGTGTCGATGCAGGGGATGGAGGACTGTCCCCCCAGCAAGAAGAGAGCCACTTGGGAAACCATCCTGGATGGCAAGGTGTGTTTGGGCCATCCTGCCACAGGATCCTGCCATCTGCTGCCCAGCCTGCAGCAGCGCCAAGCTGAACAGGAAAACATACTGACATGTTTCTACCTCTCTACCCTCTCTCTCTCTCCCTCTCTCCCCTCTCTCTCTCCCTCTCTACCCTCCCTCCTTCTCTGCCTCCCTTTCTCTCTACCTTCATCCCTCCATCCCTCCCTGTCTACCCCTCCCTCCCTCCCTCTCTCTACCCTCTCTCCCTCTCTACCCTCTCTCTCTCCCTCTCTCTCTACCCTCTCTCTCTCCCTCTCTACCCTCCCTCCTTCTCTGCCTCCCTTTCTCTCTACCTTCATCCCTCCATCCCTCCCTGTCTACCCCTCCCTCCCTCCCTCTCTCTACCCTCTCTCCCTCTCCCTCTCTCTCTACCCTCTCTCTCTCTCTCTCTCTCTCCCTCTCTCTCTACCCTCTCTCTCTCCCTCTCTACCCTCCCTCCTTCTCTGCCTCCCTTTCTCTCTACCTTCATCCCTCCATCCCTCCCTGTCTACCCCTCCCTCCCTCCCTCTCTCTACCCTCTCTCCCTCTCTCTCTCCCTCTCTCTCTACCCTCTCTCTCTCCCTCTCTACCCTCCCTCCTTCTCTGCCTCCCTTTCTCTCTACCTTCATCCCTCCCTGTCTACCCCTCCCTCCCTCCCTCTCTCTACCCTCTCTCCCTCTCTCTCTCCCTCTCTCTCTACCCTCTCTCTCTCCCTCTCTACCCTCCCTCCTTCTCTGCCTCCCTTTCTCTCTACCTTCATCCCTCCATCCCTCCCTGTCTACCCCTCCCTCCCTCCCTCTCTCTACCCTCTCTCCCTCTCTACCCTTTCTCTCTCCCTCTCTACCCTCCCTCCTTCTCTACCTCCCTTTCTGTCTACCTTCATCTCTCCATTCCTCCCTGTCTACCCTCTCTTCCTCCTTCTCTACCCTCCCTCTCTCTCTACCCTCTCTCTCTCCCTCTCTCTACCCTCCCTCCTTCTCTGCCTCCCTTTCGCTCTACCTTCATCCCTCCCTCCCCTCCAGAGGCTGCCTCCGTTTGAGACCTTCTCTCAGGGACCCACTCTGCAGTTCACCCTGCGCTGGACAGGGGATGCCAGCGAGTCCACCGCCCCCGTGGCCAAGCCCCTGTCCACCCGCAACTCAGACAGCTCCGCCCTGCCGGAGAGCAGGACCAGCACCCTCAAAAC
Source organism: Protosalanx chinensis (assembly GCA_030340685.1). Classification (NCBI taxonomy): domain Eukaryota; kingdom Metazoa; phylum Chordata; class Actinopteri; order Osmeriformes; family Salangidae; genus Protosalanx; species Protosalanx chinensis. Next base: position 3,468,507 of record CM059342.1, on the reverse strand, counting down.
TGCTCCTCTGGGTGAGCAGAGCAGCGCAGAGCACCGCCACACTCACACACTCCTCCGCCTCCTTGTTTTCCACTTGTCATCGTCCCTGGTTTCGCTAGGCCTCCTGACGGCCCTGATGTGTGAGTCAGTCACTCTGTCCGCCCCCCCCCGTCAACGTCAACGTCTTCTTCTTCCCCCCTCAGCTGTGAAGGAGTCCGTCAGTACTGACATGCAGCTGCGGAGGGAGCAGATCCCCTGCGAGCCGCACCAGAAACTGAGGATATTCTACCAGGTAAAGTCAGGGAACCTGGACGGCTTCCCGGTTCGAACCCTGGCTGTGCCAACGTGAAGTTGTGTCCTTGGGCAAGGCACTTCACCCTACTTGCCTCAAGTCCCAGAAATGAGTAAATGTAAACATAAGCATGTCTTTATTTGTGTGTGTGTGTGTGTGTGTGTGTGCGCAGTTCCTGTACAACAACAACACGAGGCAGCAGACAGAGGCCAGGGATGACCTGCACTGCCCCTGGTGCACCCTGAACTGCAGGAAGCTCTACAGCCTGCTGAAGCACCTCAAGCTCTCCCACAGCCGCTTCATCTTCAACTATGTGGTGAGAGACACCGCACCCGTTAAGGGGATGAGCGCTCGGGGAATCTGGATCGCAATCGGAAAAGGTTACAAGTTCGAATCCCGGCCCGTGCCAACGTGACGTTGTGTCCTTGGGCAAGGCCCTTCACCCTTCTTGCCTCGGGCGGGGTGTCCCTGTACTTGCTGCGAGTCTCTCTGGATAACCAATACTGTATAATTGTATATTATATAATCCCCCCCCACACACACACACTACACTTTTCTAATCTTAAACCTCACACCCTTACCCCTGTGTGCTTTTGCGAGACTGTGTGCCGTTGCTGCAAAGGAGTTTCCCCCGGGATTAATAAAGTCATCTGAATAAGAGCTCCTTCTGTCCACCAGCCTCACCCCAAAGGAGCGCGGATAGACGTGTCCATCAACGAGTGCTACGACGGCTCGTACGTGGGGAACCCTCAGGACATCCACAGCCAGCCCGGCTTCGCCTTCAGCCGCAACGGCCCCGTCAAGAGGACCGCTGTCACGCACGTACTGGTCTGCAGGTGAGGGCTCCTTCCTAACCCTGGGTCACGGGTGGATTAGGGTTTAGAGTGGTGGCGTGTCCAAACTGGTACCGTGACCCTCAAGGACCTGATAGACCCCCACCACCACAACAAGCACCCACCCCACCCCTCCCACTCTGCTCCCCAGGCCCAAGAGGACCAAGCCCAGCCTGTCGGAGTTCCTGGAGTCGGAGGACGGAGACCTGGAGCAGCAGAGGACCTACGTCAGCGGCCACAACCGCCTGTACTTCCACAGTGACAGCTGCATGCCCCTGAGGCCCCAGGAGATGGAGGTGGACAGCGAGGACGAGAGGGACCCCGAGTGGCTGAGGGAAAAGACGGCCGCGGTGAGAGAGGCCCCTGAGAGAGATGGAGAGGCCCCTGAGAGAGAGAGAGGCCCTGAGAGAGGCCCTGAGAGAGGCCCTGAGAGAGGCCCTGAGAGAGGCCCTGAGAGAGGCCCTGAGAGGGAGAGAGGCCCTGAGAGAGAGAGAGAGAGAGGCCCCGAGAGAGATAGAAGCCCCGAGAGAGAGAGGCCCCGAAATAGGAGGCCCTGGGAGAGATAGAGGCCCCGAGAGAGATAGAGAGGCCCTGAGAGAGAGAGAGAGAGAGAGAGAGAGAGAGGCCCTGAGACCACTCGCCCCCTCCTTCCTCCCAATAGGAGAGAGTAGTTATGTTTCGTTGCCCACAGTACTTGAAATGTTGCGAGACCGATACTTTGTCAAACTAGTACCGTTCTTTTATGTTGAACCGCCGCATGAGTGTGATCACTGATTAAACGGGTGTAGGGAGCGGCTTTGAATGGAACACATCTGCCCTCCCATAAGCTGTTCCAATCAGACGAGCCGTCTGTGGTCTTACGTGTGTTTCCCCCCCCCCCCTTCCCCCCCCTCAGCAACTTGAAGAATTCACCGACGTGAATGAAGGAGAGAAGGAGGTGATGAAGCTGTGGAACATGCACGTCATGAAGCACGGGTACGTTCAGTATGTGAAAACCTTTTTTTTTTACAATCTTTTCCTTAGTTTACCGTAGGAAACGCATTCCACAGAGGTCGTAGCTAGTTAGGGTTAGCTAGGAGAGTTTAAAAAAAGATCTCTGTGGTTCGGGGTGGGGGGGGGGCGGCCTAGGGGGGGGGGGGGGGGGGGGACCTAGCACTAGATCAAACATGCCAGGTCGACCAGTGGGACACGATATTCCAAAGTGTCTTCGCCTCCCCCCCCCCCTCCCCCTCGCCTATCCACAGTTTCATCGCCGACAACCAGATGAACCAGGCCAGCATGCTGTTCGTGGAGAAGTGCGGCGCCTACATCGCCCGCAGGAACCTCTGCCGCAACTTCCTGCTGCACCTGGTGAGCATGCACGACTTCAACCTGGTGAGCGTGGCCACGATCGACCGCGCCATGGCCCGCCTCCGACAGATCCGGGAGGAGCTGCCGGACGCCGCCCCGGGCGACGAAGACCAGGCTCTCATCGGCGGAGCCTGCAACGGAACCCTCGCCATGGTCACCAGCGGAGCGAAGCACGGCAAGAGGACGAAAAGTTCCATCACAGACTGATCGTTTATGTTTTTTTTATTTTTTATTTGCACACTTTGGTGCTCCAGTTAGATGAAGGAAGTTATCAGTTGATAACTTTGACCAAGTAATATTTTCCCCCTGAACACACACACACACACACAGACAAACACACACACACACACATTCAAAACAGTTTTCTTTGGTTTCAGCAGGACTAACGAGAATTTCGACCAAATATGGACACGTGTGCGTACGGGCACGGCTGCAAGGCATTGTGGGACTCGAAAAAAATCATGTTGTGTGACACCAACTCATTATGCATTTTGTGAGCCAATCGTTGCCAAATATGGGCAAGCTGGCTCACATGCAAGGTTTAAATCATAATCACACGTTTGGACTGAAACACTGTAGTATGAAATTACTACATACTGCTAACATTGTCACTTCAGATGATTTGTACACAACCTGGTGGCCGATGTTTGTTTTGTTTTTGTTCCTTAGCTGTTTATTTTAGCACTTGATAAATGAATTTAGTGAAATGTTAAGAACTTGAATCGCAGTTTGCTGAAACTGTTCGTGCATCATTTGTCAGCTTGTTGCTGAAAGACAAGGAAAATATCCTCTTATTTTTCTTCTCATTTCGTATCGCTTCTGCCATTTTACGTGAGGTGTTCGTGTTGGTCACATCCTTTAGTGGGATCGGATAAGCCAGTTCTTAGATGGTGTTTCGGTAAAGGTCCAACGCCGATCTACGCTCCATCCATCCATCCATCTATTCATCGGTTCATCTTTAAAAGTGAAGACGATTGGGTCAACTGCCAGCATGTCACTTCCTGTTTTGGACAGGAAGCTCACCTTTCAAACGATAGCAACCATGGCGATGTTTCCTGGGGCTGTTCAGGATCATGGTACATAGGTTTGGGAGTGCGCTAAATACAATTTAAAAAGGCTTTTCGTTTTTTTTTCTCTGCTTGTTCATAAACTGAGGTTAGAAATGTGATGAGTGTTGTTCAACTCTTATGAGGGACACTTTGTATACATTGTAATAATGTCAATATTTAGCTATATCCCATTGTGAATCTGATAATCACTGGTTATAAAAACAACAAAAATGTTGGATGTTTTTTCTCTCAAAGCAATATGCTGACTGTTGGGTGGTTAAGATATCCTGGTTTTTTTTTATTGTTAGGAGCAGTTTATGCCAAAGGGGGAAAGTGGTTTATTTCCTTAGTATATGGCAGAATTGAAATGGCAAAATGCTCAGATGCCTTAGTTATATTGTATGTACCACTGTGTGTGTGTGTGTGTGTGTGTGCGTGTGTGTGTGCGCGTGCGTGCGCACAGACTGAACAGAACTATTCTTTCTATGTTTCCTTTCCCCAGAGGGTTATATAATTTCTTCAGAACTCTGTCAACCCTATGGATTTCCTGTGTGTTATATTGTTATGCAGCTCTTTAGGAATGAAGAGAAGTTATTAACTCGACACTGTTGTCAAACCAACCATCCTGTTGTGAACTATCTTATAAACTTTGGATATGGGGATTTTTATATTTAAAATAAAGTACATTTGACCATATTCGGTAGTGCTGGCTCATTCAGGAGCTTTGTGTCATACCTCGTTTTCGATAACGACTAAATGACTAAATATAAAACCTGTATAAAAGAATTTGGACAAATGCCACATTAAACGTCATGAATATTCATGAGATGTTTTATTGCGTGATGTGATTGGTTGACGTGCTGGCGCGAAAGCATGTTCATCATTTAACATTTAGCGTCCGTGGTTTGTAAGGCTCTTAAGTTTGATACATCACCGAGTGTCAATTATAATTTTTTACAACTAAAACCAACAGATAAATACTTTTAAAATAGTTTTTGGATACGATCACATTGATAACCTGCGTGGGGAAAAAAGTTGCACTTTCAGTCGTAAAACTGGACCTGGGATGATTTCTTCCAAGACTTGTACGTTTCAAGACATAAAATGTTGTTTTTGACGTCTGAATTTAGGCACCTTCAATGGAAAATAAGTCGGTAGATCTAAATCCCCCAAACCTCCACGTCTACTAGAGAAGAGTTCAACAACAAAGCAACAACAAAGTAACAAATGTAACACAACATCAAGTCAAGTTGGACACATTGGAAACATGGACGATTCGGATGTCAAAAAGCTGCAACAACTGGAAGTAAACACCAATAGAAAACTATCTACTAGTCTCCTTAAAGATAAATACTCAGAAGTCGCTGAAATTATAGTGATTTCAGAGTCCAGTGATGATGACCATGTTGAAATAACCACAGTGACCAACACAGACGCCATAAAACACAGCTCAGAGGAGATGTTCACATCAAAATTCACCAATAAACAATATTTGGAGAGTCAAGGGACTCAAACAGGTTGTGACAAAGGTCATCAACAAACTAAATCGAATTGGGAAGGCATTTCTATCAAGAAGGGTTTGGAGTTGGAAGTCACTGAGTCTAATTCAGCAGATCGGACAATATCAACCACCTGGACAGAGGAATCATCTATATCCATCCAAAAGAAATGCCTTGGAGAAATACAAGAATCAAACCCAGGATTCCCAGTCAAAAGAATCTTTACTGCACTACGGAAGAAGTACAAGGAACATGGTAGAGTGTTAAAACATTCAGGTAAAGACTGTTAAGTTTACTGTCATCATTCAGTGCTGTTTTGGTGTGTTAAGTTATTGTGCGGTAACCTTCATTTTCATACTAAACCCAGCGAGATCCAAGCGGAAACTGCATCCAAACGAGAGAGGAGAGTCGGAGAAGCTTCCCAAGCGCTGGAGGTGTAACATGGAAGAGATGGAGGCTGGTACCCTGGTCTGTGGCTCCCCTTCCAGGACATCCAGGGGGGCCTCTGTGGTGCTTCCAGCCAGGGGGCAGCCTGGAAGGTGCAGGCTGAGCCGAACTCAAAGGCTCAGGCAGCAGGAGGAGAGCATCAGCCTGGGGCCAAGAGACGAACCAACCACTGACCAGCCCCATCAACCAGACTTTCATAGGTCGAGTCTGAGGTGCCACAGGAAAGGTAAGAGTACCTCAACGTTCATCTTTATTATTTTTTATCTTTCGTTGGCATTAACACCCGTGATCCTTATTTACCTTTCCTACTGGAGATAAACACACTGAGGATCGGCTTTGGACGGACAAGTACTGCCCTCGGAACTCAAGCGAAGTCATCGGCAACTCCACGTCTGTGAAAAAGCTCCACAGGTGATGCGAGGAGTTCCCACCCTGTCACAACAAGCGTAAGAATCCTACCTGTTTCTGATCCACTTACCCCTTATAAGCAGCTGGTTACAGAGGTGGAAACTACGAGCTGATGGTGAAGCGAAGAGGCGGAAGCTGGAGAAGAGACAGGAAGACGCCAGTGATGGTAATCTGACAGAAATACTTTGACACTGATTACTAGTACCTGGGGGGTCAGATGGCTCAACGGTTAAGGCGTTGGCCTCGCGATCGGAAGGTTGTGAGATCGAGCCCCGGCTGTGGTTATGTGACGTTGTGTCCTTGGGCAAGGCACTTCACCCTACTTACCTCAGGAAAAATGTCCCTGTACTTACTGTAAGTCGCTTTGGATAAAAGCGTCTGCTAAATGAATACATGTAAAATGTAAATACTAGTACTTTTCGCATTCCACTGCAGTTGGACTTCTGAAGGTGTTTTTGCGCGTCGGCGCAGTGGGTTAGGGAGTCGGGCTGTGCCAACATGACGTTGTGTCCTTGGGCAAGGCACTTCAGCCTACTTGCCTCAGGGGGGGGAATGTCCCTGTACTTGCTGTAAGTCTCTCTGGATAAGAGCGTCTGATAAATGACAAAAATGTAAAATACAGTATGGTAATACAGGTGTACAGGTGAGACAGTCCAGTGAATTGTATGAAAGGTGTCAGGGGGCGTGTCCTCTGCAGGCTCGTGGGACTGTGGGGACTTCCAGGGAGAAGCCTGTGAGGAGGGAGAGGAGGGAGAGGAGCCTTCCACCACCATGCTCATCACAGGCCCCTCCGGAGTGGGGAAGACTGCCTCTGTGTACGCCTGTGCCCTGGAGCTGGGCTTCAAGGTTGGCTTCAAGGAAGGGTCCCACCTTCCTAGGAACCTCCTGTGATTGGTCCTATTTCTGTTATACGTTTCCAGACTTTTCTGTACTTCTAGTTGTGTGTTTTCGGTCGTGTGGTGTGGAAAGCGGTTTCTGTGTGAGAGTCTTTACTGGGCTTAGCTCTCATGGTTCTTTTACGTGGTTCAGGTCTTCGAGGTGAACGCTTCCTGCCAACGCAGCGGTCACCATGTGCTGAGTCAACTGAAAGAGGCGACCCAGTCTCACCTGGTGGACATTCAAGGAGAATCCCTCCTCAAACCCACTTACCTAAAGAACAGAAGCTCCACCAAACCTGACACAGTATCTGGTAACTCAACCCATGAAATAATCTGAAGTAAAAAAATAAAATAATAATAATTATTTAAAACTTTTTGCACAATTTCTTGGTTCCTTCTTTACAGGGAGAGAAACCTTCTCAAGAAAGCCTGTCTTATCCAGGATGTTTGCTAGACGGTACCCATGCAGCGCAAAGCGTAAAGCAAAAGGCAATCCGGCAGCCATCACACTGGCCAGCTTCTTCAAGATGAAGAGCCAAGCGGAGAGTATCTCCGTTGACGCTCTTTCATCTAAAAACACAGATATCCAGGCTTCTGCAAGCTACCCGTCACCCCAAGATGAAGAACCAGAAACCAGGGACCGGAGTAGAGCGACGGCCACATGTCTTATTCTCTTCGAAGAGGTCAAACGCAAGCTGGTTGTATGACTCGGTCGAATCGCATCTGCTTCTTTCCTCCTGAGGGAAATGTTGTTCGTTATATTCGCAGGTCGATGTCATATTCGACGAGGATGTGGGATTCCTCTCTGCGATCAAGACTTTTATATCAACAACCAAAAGACCTGTGATCCTGACCACAAACGGTAAGGCTCTCGTGATTAAACAAGCCTTAGATTTTGGGGAGTTATTCACTTATTTAGAGAATTTAATGGCATTTAGGAATAGTATGGTACTTCACATAATCTAATGTTGTTTAGAACTATTGGTTGGTCCCCTTATGGTGACTTGCCAGTGTTGTTTGTTGTATCTCTTGCTTTATGTTCACAATCGTTGTGTTATGCATTTATAGTTCTTCCCTTGGCACTTATTGGTTCTCATGATGTATGATTCACGATCTAAAAAACCCACTGTGTTCGGGGTCTATCACGTTGCTGTGCTCAATGACCTGATGCTCTTTGTAAAAGCTCTCTCTTGTAAATCGCTTTGGATAAAAGCGTCTGCTAAATGAATACATGTAAAAATGTATTAGTTGATAACTACACACCTCGTACTAAAAGTCATCTCCATCCCCAGATCCCTCGTTCCGTGCAGTATTCAAAGCCGACTTCGAAGCGATTCTTTTCAAAACGCCCTCAGCGGTAAGTCTCGCAAGACAAACGATAGACATATCTGATCCGTTTCCGCCCCGCATACATTTTTATCTCGTTTCTTCCAAGGTGAACACCTGCACCTACTTGCAGCTGGTGTGTTTGGCCGAGAACATCCAGACGGAACCCGGTGACGTCGCTTCCCTTCTTGAGGTGACCCGCGGCGACATCAGACGCAGCCTGCTGCAGGTGCAGTTGTGGGGCGGTGGCAGAGGCGAGCGGAACCTTCCGAAAGAAGCCTCGGAAGATTCCGAGGTTGCTGCGACGATGGAACCCAAGTCTACAGATGGAAGGCCTCTATGCCGTCTTGCTCACCGTGAGCTGGGTTGCACTCCAAGCATGTTGGGTCTTCTGAATGCTGGTCTCAGTCGAGACCTGGTGAACTTTCCGGAAGCCTGGATGGAGCCAGACGTGAGCAAGCTTCTGGAAGTGCTTAGAGAGAGTTGGAGGAGAGGTGTTCCTCTACTGTACTCGAACCTGGAGCTCCTCGCACACTCACCAGCCCGGACCCAGCCTTCTTCACGCTCCATCCCAGAGGAAGTGGCTCAAACCGGGCCACAGAATCGTCCCAGACCGGCCGACATCCACCCCCACATTACTGAGCTTGGCCGCACAGCCTCGTCCAGGACCTCTTCTAGACTGAGTAGAAAGAAGCGCACTCGAGCCTCTGACTGCGGGTCCAATCACAGCGTGTCGCCACACAGAACCTCGCTGTCATCAAACGCTCATTCAAGGACCTCCAGCACTAATGACAAACCTACGACTATAAACCAGGCACAGAGGCCTGAGTCCCGCAGTTTAGGTGCCCTAGCTGACTTCACGGACCTCATGTCCCACCTGGATTCTACCCTCCCCGCCCCAGACCTCCACGCAGCCGGCCCGTGTGGACCAGGGGAGTTCATCTGGACCGGAGCCCAGGTGACAGACGGACTGCTGGACGAGATGCGAGAGGAGGACCGTGGGAGTTGTGGTCGGGAGACGGTGTTGGAGATCCAGGCTGCTTTAGAGGCGCTGGCCTTTCGCACGTGCCAGAGGGTGGTGTCGGGGGGCAGGGCAGCCGGGGGGCAGGGTCAGGGTAGGGTCACGGAGGAAATCACTGCACCTGTCGATCCACACAGACGGGCTCTCAGCTTCACGCGCACCTCCGTGTTGGAACCAGGGTTAGTATGTTCTGGCATACAATACTCTTCGATTAGATTAGATTAAACTTTAATGTCATTACACAGGTACAAGTGCAGGGTAACGAAATACAGTTAGCATCCAACTAGATGTGCAAAACAGTTATTACAACAGAATATAATAAGTATATTATACTTATTATAAATGTTGGGCGATTTAATAAAGGAAATAATTTATCCTTATGACTAATGATGTTTTAGATTAGATTCAACTTTAATGTCATTACACAGGTACAAGTATAGGGTAAAGAAATACAGTTAGCATCCAACCAGAAGTGCAAAACAGTTATTACAACAGAATATAATAAGTATATTATACTCATTATAAATTATAAATGTTGGGCGATTTGATAAAGGAAATAATTTATCCTTATGACTAATGTATATTCCACAAGCCACAGATAATTCTGATTTGAGACACAGAAAGAAATGCCTGTGTATCAACCTCCAGGGTGAGCCAGAGAAGATACATCGCCAACATGACTGTCATCTCGAGCAGAGCCTTTTCTACCCTGGGCAACAAGCGGGCTGTTGCCGTGGACTACCTGCCCATCCTCCGCACCATCTGTCAGTGTGTGAGGACCCAGGACCAGGCCAGCAGCAGGTAAGACCACTCCTACTGTGGTGAGGATCTGGCATTGAACCACGGCACCAGATGACAGGGAATCAGGTGGCTGAGCGGTTAAGGAATCAGGGGTTAGATTGTGAATCAGAATGTGGCCGGTTTGATTCCCCGGCTGTGCCAGATGATTTTGTGTCCCTGGGCAAGGCACTTCACCCTACTTGCCTCAGGGGGGGAATGTCCCTGTACTTACTGTAAGTCGCTCTTGATAAGAGCATCTGATAAATGACTCAATGTGAATGTAAAATGCTCATGAATATATTTATTTAGGTTTCAGCATTACTTCAACCGTATTCGACTTGGACTCTCCAAATCAAGCATCCAGCTACTAGGCCAAGACTTTCCTTAATGACCAGGGCATCTTTATTGTGGTAATACAATGGTGTTGATGAAATGTAGATTCTGACCCCCAAAAAATGCTACACAACCCATGAACAGGTGAATAAATTAAATGTTTTCTTTATGTGACAGTACTGTGAGTTTGCGTGTATTTCTTCAGATTTCCATTTTGAACATTTGTTTTTAAAGCAATATGCTTTGCGAGAGTCTTTTCCTAACACCTGTCTTGCACAATATTGAAAAGTCAATGAGGACCACAGAAGGTAAATATAGATTCGTTCTATTCCAGAGTACATTTGAAAAATAACGATTGAAATAGTCCATTCGTTCAATCTCCCCATCTCCCCCCCCCCCCCCCCCCCCCCCTTTGTGCACACCAGACAGGAAGCCACAGAGAGATCCAGCACAGGTAGATCTCCCTCTGTTTACTGGGTTAGTCGAGCAGCTCATAAAACGCCACGGCCTGCAGCAGGGCGTCGCTCATCTCCTCGCGCTTGTTCCCCATGTGGAACCCGTCTCTGTACTTCACCAGCAGGTGCGTGGGGAACCTCACCCTGGGGGAGGGGCGCACCGCCGACTCGCTGACCATCTGCTGCACCACCTGGGAGCCGCTGGTGCGAGACTCGCCCAGCATCAGGCCAAAGTGACGGCCCACGAACCCACGCATCATGTTGAGGACCTTGGGAGGGGAGGCCGGGGGGGGGGCCAGGTCCTGGTTTTGGGGGGCTTTGGGCTCCAGGAGGGCGAACAACATGGCCTCCACGGTCCTCATGTGCGCCATGATGGGGAACAGGTTGGGGTTCTGCATTGTGATGGAGGACTTCTCCACTATGTAGAAGTCAGCAGGGGGGAGCTGGGACACCACCGCAGAGATCTAGAGGAGAAAGCTGCTGTTAATACATCTGCTGTTATTATTGAGAGAAGTCAGGTGGCTGAGTGGTTAAGGAGTCGGGCCAGTAATCAGAAGGTCATTGGTTCAATTATCAGCTGTGCCAACATGACGTGTCCTTGGGCAAGGCACTTCACCCTGCTTGCCTCAGGGGGGGAATGTCCCTGTTCTTGCTGTAAGTCGCTCTGGATAAGAGCTTCTGCTACATGACTAAATGTAAAAAGAATACGTATAGTAGAATACGTGTAGTAGAAAACGTTTGGTAGAGCTGTTCGATAAAGATAATTTCTATTGTAGAATGTGAAGTTGAATGAACTTACATCGTCCAAGTAGGCGGAGGCGTAATACGTCCCAGTCATGAAGTTATTGCAAGCTTCCTGCCTCCAGTGCAGCACATTCATATCTCTGTCCACATGTGCCCACGCTATTTTATTCATCCCACAAACGATAGACACAATTGAATTGGCTTTCTGGGGAGAAATTCACATTTGAACAGCAGTTTAAAGTTATGAATGGGGCCAGCGAAGTGAAGGTAGTCTTTTAAGTGTCTTACCAGCAGCCACGACTTATCAACCTCTGGTCGGATGAATCTGACCAGCTGAACCTTCACTTTCTTACTCTGTGATTTCTGCGGGTTCAGTATGGAGTCGAATACGATCAGAGCGCTTTTGTGTTTCAGAAGAGGAACGTTTATCACACTTTGTAAACTTTGAAAAGGACCATTTCTAGTTCTGTACTCCACAATGTTCTGACACTTGCGGCCTCGCAGGAGTTTGACTGCGGCCAGTTCAGATTCAGTCGCAGTGTTGAGGAGCTGCAGGATGATGGCTCGCTGTTCTGGGGAGTAACAGGCATCCAGGGTCTTATTATCATCATGCAGGGTCTTATTATCATCATCCAGGGTCTTATTATCATCTTCACACTGAACTGAAGACAACAGGGCTGAATTTAGGGTTTCAAACCCGGCCACAGGAACCCGGCTCCTCCAGCAGCAGGTGCACTGCAGGTATCTGAGCTCTAACTCGGACCGTGAACCTTGAGGACGCAGGAATAAGACACGTTTCCCTGCAGAAGAACACAGATATTGACCTGTTAACTTGTTTAAATGTGCATTCTTGCAAGTGTACTTTAATAAGTAATGAAGGTAAACGCTCGGCGAAATGATATTCATGTAAAGTAAGTACCTCTTTGTGCGACTGTAGACACAAATCGCCTGAAAATCCACATTTTAATTCAGCTTTAACACATAAATAACAAATACAGCAGGAACTGTCCTTGGAGTTTGGAAGGTCCATTTACCGACCTGCAACACATCCTCGTGCGTTTAGGTTCCGGGACGATTTTGGTCCCATTTACTTTAAGTTTAAACTTCAAATTGCCTCTTTTATTTTCACGAATTGTTAAAAGTTTCATTGAAACGTTATGTGGAAAACGTCGTTCTGTATATCACCTGTATTTAAATGAATAAATATAAATGCCAACGTGGTGTTTTTTATTTATTAATTTGATCCCAAATGTTATAATAACAAATACAAAATAATAATATATGTATTTTTTCCTTTATACGAGGAGACCATTTACTGAGATATAACTGTCGGATGTACATCAGCCTGTTAAAGGCAGGGCTAGTATGGCGCTCCATATGGTAATTTTATGTTTCACTTCCCCTATGTTTGATTTTCAAGAATAATTTTGTGTGCAGTAACACTAATCCTCATATTGCACAGGAGTGGAAACATCCCATAATAACCAGCTGCCCACTAGTTCACTGACAGTGACTGACTGGTGTTTATCTACTTAAAAAAAGATTTCAGTAGAATGAAGTGCAATGGAAGTTAGAGAAGGTCTCATTTAATGTTCTTGGCATAACACTGCTGGTCTACTGATGGCAAACTGGGATAGAAACAAGAAAATACTGCTTGAAATGATGAAACAGCCATGCAACAGTATCTGTGCTGATTGTGGTGCCTCTGGTGAGTATTACAGTTATTGTAATATAGAAACAATAGAGCAGTTATCTCCATCCCATAATAAGTATTGTCATGTCAGTTAAACAAATCTCTACAAAGCAAATTATATTTTTCCACAGATAAGTCATGTATTCTACTTTGTTTTGTGCTATATACTTGATACATACTCTTGAACAGAAAAGGATTAAACACTTGAGTGTAGTTTCTGGTAAACATTTTCTAACCCAGGCATGTTTTAAAGTATTGTCCTAGAAGGAAGTATAGAATGTTTCATTCAGTCAGGGACTCCAACTGTAGTTCCTCTTTAATTCTAGCTGCTCATCATAAAATCATATTATGTTTAGCTGAGACTGCTTTTTATACACAGTTATTCATTTTAAACTGTTGGTCATATTTGTAAAAGTTTTAAACATGTAAATGCCTCCTTCCCATTAAGTACACTTAATCCAAACAACTTTATGGGGCTCCATACTTTAATTAGCCGGCTTTACCCCCTCAAATTCCGTGTTTTAATGACGGTTAAAGGGGGGTGCATTAAGAAAAGAGCCAAAATAACGGAAAATACATGTTCTTTTATGTTGACAGAGCCGGATTGGGCCTCCTACACTTTGGGGATCTTTTTATGTGTGAACTGTTCCGGAACTCACCGGAACTTCCCTGACATCAGCAAGATAAAGTCCATCCGGCTGGATTTCTGGGACGACTCACTGGTGGAAGTATGAATTCAACCTTAATCTGCAAAGGATTCATAGAATATCTGTGGTTTTACAAGAAAACAAGGAAGCAGATTCAAGGAAACAATCATGCTCTGTAAAATAATCAAGAGAATCTTTTGTCTTGCATCTCTCTCTCCCTCTCCCTCTCCCTCCCTCCCCCTTTATCCCTCCCCCTCCCTCCCTCTCATCTTATTCCAGTTCATGAGGCAGCATGGTAATGCTAAAGCCAAAGCTCGATATGAGAAGTGTGTTCCTGCTTTCTACTATCGACCACAAGAGAAGGACTGTTGGTTTGTGTTCTGTCATCAGTAACTCTTTCAGTTAATTATGTTTTTTCTTTTGGAATAGATGAGTCAACAGTTCATCTCAGGATACTGGGGGTTGTAGAAGGGGAACAGATACCTAGTGTTTTAGATGACAAAATAAAAAAATATACAACTGCTGGAACTTAAATTCCATCCTTGAACAGTTATGTTAAGGGATAGAATGTTGGTGCTTATTATAATGTTTTATCTGGGTTGCTTATTTTGGACAATTGAGAGAGAATAGAATGTGAAAAAATTCTGTTTTTGCTCTGTCTAGTCTTCTAAAGGATCAATGGGTTCGAGCAAAGTATGAGAGACTTGAATTCTCAGACGAGAGTGATTACTTCCAGCAAGCCTACGGTTCAGGTTAACACACACTGCAAGAACAAAGGTGCATCATTATACTTTTCCAAAATATGGTACTGACTGACTTCATCGATTGCACTTCATCAAAAGGCATTTATGAAGGAACTCTTTGGAAGAAGAGCAGCGACAACAAGCAGTTTGTGAAAAGGAGATTCCTGCTCAGCCAGAACGACCTCACCCTCCGATACTTCATTAACGAGGAGGTAAGAAGCATCTCGTTTATTCATTCATTCATTCAGCAGACGCTTTCATCCGAAGCAAATTCCAAGGGAGAGCTTTGCGCAAAGAGCAGATCGGTCACTGATCATAAACAACGAGACAGAGATTTCCGACAGAGAGATGGAGATTAGAGATAGTCCGAGATTGTAACCACCGATCTCAATCTCAGTAGCATGTCGTGTTTTCTGATCTGTGACAGTCTAAGGTGCCCAAGGAGGTCATATCCATGAAGGACCTGAACGCCACCTTCCAGCCAGAGAAGATAGGCCATGCTCACGGCCTCCAGATCTCATACCAACAGGAAGGCCGGGGCAGAAACATCTTTGTTTACCATGACAACGGTCAGGTGAGGACCAAGGGCATCGCCCAGTGTCAACCATATCAAAATCCACCTTATTGCAGAGGTTGGCATGTTTTATGTATATTTTATGTATATTTTTTTTATCATTTACTTTGTTTAATAGTCACCATACAAAAAAAGTAAAAGTCACTTTACAGCTATTTAGGTGGTAAAATACTGTTCATTGTTTACTAAGCGCTAAGAATAACTGTTCCAAATAACCAGAATGTCCATTTGTCCACTTGAAAGGAAATCGTTTTCTGGTTCAATGCAATTCGGGCCACCAGGCTAGCCTATCTCAAGAGACTCAGCCCTAATGCCCTGGATGAAGAGGTACTGGAACACTTTAAGTTTCATAGCAGAACTCACCACAGATTAATTAATGCCTCGTTGGACCTTTTTCAATTCTTAACGGATGTTTTCTTTTGAACCCACTCCTCTGTTTTGGGTAGCTAATACCGCTAATAACCAGGACGAGCTTGAAGGAGGGTTACATGGAGAAAACTGGACCAACGGTGAGTCATCCACCACATTCAGCATCCACAGTCTTTGTAGCCTATGTGGGTATTCTTACCAACCCTAACTGGCTTTGTTGCCCCGTCTCTGTTCAGCAATGGGAACCTTTCAAGAGGAGATGGTTTACACTGAACAGCATGGACAGAAAGCTGCTGTATTTCAAAACCTCACTGGTAAGGAACGTGTAAAAACATGTTATATACGCCTGAACACTGATATGAGAACGTTCATGAGCACGTTTGCCGTAGTGTTGAGCTGAGTGTCAGCTGAGACTGCTGTGGGTCTGAAGTGGTGTCGAGGTGGGCGGTCTGTGGTCTGTGACATTAACACAGTTACACACTGATTAGTGTGTGTAAGACCACGTGTTCATCAAACAGCGCAGACAAGAAGCTGACAAAGTACTGAAACTGATCATAAGTGTGAGTTTACACTGTGTCTGACTGTGTGTGTGTGTGTCTGTCTGTGTGTGTGTGTGTGTGTGTCTGTCTGTCTGTCTGTGTGTCTGTGTGTCTGTCTGTGTGTGTGTGTGTGTGTGTGTGTGTGTGTCTGTCTATCTGTCTGTCTGTGTGTGTGTGTGTGTGTGTGTATCTGTATGTCTGTGTGTGTGTGTGTGTGTGTGTGTGTGTATAAAGGATGCAGTAGAGCTGGGTGCAGTCTTCATTGGTACAGAGAGTCATGGATACTCTGTGTCGGAGTGTCAGCCCAAACACACCCGCGGCAGCAAGTGGCGTTGCGGGGTCTCCATGGAAACGCCAGACCGCCAGTTTGTCTTCCTGTGTGAACAGGAAGAGGAGCAGAAAGGATGGCTGGAAGCCTTCAGAAAAGTGATCTCACAGCCCATGACCCCCCAACACTACACCAGTAAGATGGGAGGCCATTATGGTCCCAAGTGGGTGGAAACTGTGATTTGATTGAGTAAATAAAGTTGTAAATGAAGTGTGTCGCTGACTTGAAGTCTTGTTTTGCAGCTGAGGCCAGCCTTAGAAGAAGAACATGACTGCGGAGGAGGAAGTTCTTCTCACGAGGAGAATCAAGTTTTATATCAGCATGTCGACTGGACTTTTCAAGTTGCTGTTAATCATAACTGTTTATTAGATAAACCTTTATTTGTCCTCCAGGGGGGGAAATTGCAGTTCACAACAGCAGCAGGGTAAAGTACAGCACACAGAGTTGCAGGGTAATATAAGAATAACAATAAGGGGGCAGATAAAGTACAGTATAAAATTAAAAATAATTATGAATTATGTTTCCATACGGGTATTTCACTGTATACAGTATTTATTTGGGGTTGAATGCTGATAACTTTGCATAATTCATGTAGAAAGTTAAGTGGAGGAATATAAGAAATATACATTCTGCCTTGTCCAAACAATATGGAGAATATAAACAAATAATTATTTGTTGTAGTTTTTTTTATGTTGCTCTCGTGTTTCACTTTTGTTTCTCCCCATGTCCCTTTAGGGCTCCGTATTAGCCCTCTTTCACTTCATAGACATGTATAACATTTCTAATGTCTATGTTTCACTTAAGGAGAGAAAAAAAAGATTCTGATAAAACGAAACTTGTCGTGTTTACATTTTATGGGTTTCGGTTTCGTTTCCGAAACGTGAGACGGCTCTTATAAGTCTGTAGGAAGCTCATTGCAATGGATTTACTTGTGGAAAAACTTCTGGAGAATATTGCTGAATGTCTAGATTGCTCAATATGTAAAGAGATCTTCACAAATCCAGTAACTTTGCCTTGTGGCCACAGCTACTGTCAGAATTGTATATCTAAATATGCCAAAGCAAAGAAGTCGATGAGGATTGACTGTCCCGACTGTCGGGATACATTCAGGGGTGATGTGAAGTTGAAGAAAAATGTCACTCTGGGTGAAATGATTAATCTTTACCATGATTATAAACGTTTATTGGAAGAATCTGCTGGACCTCAAATGGAAAAGGTGAGAAAATGTGTCTGGGCAACTGTGTGCTTTGATGTGGGTATGTTTTTCTCTCTCTAATTGCCTAGGTCTTAAATAGAAAGCAATGTTTTGAGAGCATTACAAACCCAAAAATATATACAGTATCAAACTAAAATGCTGGAATCAATGTGCATGTCAGGAAGTCTGTGAAGTTGCAATGCAGACATCAGCCAGCTTGGAAGACCGACCTGAAAGTCCCACTTCACCTGAACAGGTGAATATGTCGTTAAACTCATGTTATATAAGTCTGGACAGTCAGAAAACTGTGGAGCAGTGATGTGATTCTGGGATCTGATTCATCAGGTCGAGGCCCCAGATTCTGGTTTTGAACCCAGTATAGATTCAGAGTCAACACTGGACCCAGATCCTCCTAAAAGCCCTTTACAGGAGCTGCCCATCTCCCCATCTGCACACAGGCACAGGGCACAAGGTGAGTGTAATATTAGTAATAAATATGTGAACAGAAAGGTAAGTTAAAGCTTTCATTGCATCGTAATAATCGTCCTTTAAGGATTCGACCGCTAGATGTGTGTGTGGGGGGGGGGGGGGATAAATGAAGAATCTCTATATAAGGGCCAGGCTTGATTGAATGTTGAAATATACAATTTGGCATCAATAAAAACAATCAACCAATATTGTTATTTTTTTAATCTTTCATGATATGCAGACTTTCCCCCTCCATGCGACGCAAGCTTTGCCAGACTGACCCTCAGCCCGGCCCTGGGTCACAGACGTCTGGTCTGGGACGGCCACAAGGTCAGCACCCGGAGGACCCCCTCAAGAGGCCGTGACCACGGCGACCGCTTCAGCATCAGCCAGTGCATGGCGGAGCAGGAATACAGGCAGGGATGCCATTACTGGGACGTGGACACGTCCGAGAGTGTGGGAGGGGCCGTGGGTGTGGCCTACTCAGGGATTGGCCGGGAGGAGCAGCTGGGCCGCACTAGCACTTCGTGGTGTGTGGAGTGGAGCACGGATAGGTTCAGCTACTGGCACGACAACATGGAGGAACCTCTCCAGCATGGCCGGCCTGAGCTGGTCAGAGTGGTGCTGGACATGAGGGGGGAGATCCTGTCCTTCTACAGCCTGTCCACCAGCCAGACTCTGCTGCACCGTGTGGAGGAAAGCTTCTCTGGCCCAGTGAGGCCTGTTTTCTGGCTGTTTGGGCTAAAGGTCCCCAATGCTCTGTCCTTCCCTGGGAGTCAGGGACTCTAAATGGGGCTGTGTTTTAAATGACTTAAGGTGGACGGGACCATTTGTCTGTTTCAGATATTTTTTTAATCACTTTTTAACATGAAATTCATATACTTCAGAGGATACGAATGTTAATATGAATTAATGATCGATAAATGGAACACTGTTCATCAATTAATAATGCAGCCCAATACAAGAAATTATTATTATACAAGTATTATTACCAATAAACATTTTCAGATTTTAGGTAGTATTTCAAGTGACAAAAAAGTATGCGTTTTAATAATAAAAGTGCAACGTTTGTGTTAAAGTGTCAGTAGTAATTTGTAGATGGAGGGGGGGGGGTGTGTGCTTGATATAACTTCAGGTAGAGCAGAGATGGTGTTGGAACCATGGATGTTATAGGTTATATACATCCATATATATTATATACATCCATAAATGGTTTATACATCCATGGTTGGAACAGACAAAGTATGCAGGGGGGGAGATGAACCAGCAGGGGGGGAGATGAACCAGCAGGGTCAGTCTACTGAACCTTCATGATCTAAGGATGTGAAACAGCGACATACAGCATCTCAGCTGCACTTACAAGTCAGCTCAATACTATCCTATATTATGTTATTTCTTGTAGCTGGCGAACATTTTTTTGGGAATTGGAAATAGTGGATAAAAGCGTCTGCTAAATGAATGAATGTCATTGGGATTTTTTTGGGATTGAAATGCGCACAGGATTGAGCCCATCTTCTCCTTAACCCAGGACATGGAGGAACATGGTGTCTGTCTGTGATCCAGTCCAGTATAAAGACGCTTTTCCACCGCAAATGTAGCACGACTCTACCCGACTATACTCGGTTTGTAGTAAACTCCGGAACCCGTGGGGTGGTTTTCCACCGCAAATTGTACCTCAAAAAGTACTTCCTGGTCGTCGGCGAAAGGGGCGTGACGTAGGCCCTTACGTCTTTTTGTACGCGACGTAAATAACACCAACGCAACCCACAAGTGGACAGAACCCACATTATAATTTTAGCCATGTTGACGAACTAGTCTTTTGTAACTTATCTGACTTTTAAAAAGCTTGTAGACTGTTGGTGTAATGGACTGTATCTGATAGTAATAAGTATTAGCTGCGGCGCTGTTGCTTTAAGTCGCTCTCGTGACTTCGTCACACTTTCTGGCCAATCAATGGCCGGCCGTCTGCCGACGTCACCTTTTAGCTCGACTTAAGATCGCCTGGTACCTAGAACAAGAAGGTACCAAAAAAGTACCCGCTAGCCAGGTAAAAAAAGTACCAGGTACCATGGAACTGCGGTGGAAACGCAAAAAATGCGAGTAGGGGCGAGGCGAGGCAAGCTGATTTCATGCGGTGGAAATGTTCTTGATCAGCCCAGATCTAGTCTGTGACAGAGGCCAGGATGAGGAAGGACGTCAGGATCTTACTGGTGGGAGAGCGTAAGTCAATGTGTCCTTATTGAAATGCTGTTTTTAGGACTGCAAACCTCAAGGCGTGCTAATGTAGCCATATGCGTGCTAATGTTGCCATAAGCGTGGTAAGGTTGCCATATCGGTGCTAATGTTGCCATAAGCGTGCTAAGGTTGCCATATCGGTGCTAATGTTGCCATACGCGTGCCAATGTTGCCATAAGCGTGCTAATGTTGCCATATCCGTGCTAATGTTGCCATATGCGTGCTAATGTTGCCATAAGCGTGCTAAGGTTATCTTGCTAGACAGCCTGCCAGCTTGATGACCCCAGGTAATAGTGTCGTACCTTATGAAAGATATTTGCTTAAACTACCATGTGCATTCAATATACTGATGTACTGTATTCATAGGAGTATCCTAGCCAAGCAGTGTAGTGTCCTGTAGTTAGGTACTGTAGGTGCTTACAGCTTCCTGGAGTGTATCTGAACTATAATTACACCCAGAGGTGTGTGTTCCGGTGTGTAAGCACACAATCCCTCAGTCACTCAGTCACATTGTTAGTTGCAGCAGTGTTATGAAACCTTCTCATACACTAACCATGCTGCTTCACTGATATGCAAACGAGAAGAAATCTCATGTTTATAAACAGTATTGCTTTCATTTCCTTTGATTGGTCAAAAGCATGGCCAACATGCTCAGAGCAAGTCCAGGAGGGATTTATCTAGTAAGAGAACTGCAGGATGAAGAAGGACTGGAGACATTATGGCCCCAGACTATACTGCTGGAGGTTAAAGGGGGTTCGAGAGACCGTTGAAATGCACAAAGAGGCTCAGATTAATGTGGATCTCTCTCTCTCTCTCCCTCTGTCTCTCTGTCTCTCTGTCTCTCTCTCCCTCCCTCTCCCCCCCCCTCCTTCTCTACAGCCAAAGTAGGAAAGACCTCCCTAATCATGTCCCTGGTCAGCGAGGAGTTCCCTGATGTGGTAAGGGAAACCTTCATGCACTCTTATTGCTTGTATTGTTACCAGTAACCAATAAATATAAAACAATAGACTTTCTCTGAAGTCAGACAGTATGATGTGATTCATGAATACGGCCCTTCGGAGTGAGAATCCATGTGGATGTTTGTCACCTGTGCACAGGTTCCGTATCGCGCTGAGGAGATCACCATACCTGCAGACGTCACCCCTGAGAGAGTTCCCACACACATAGTGGACTACTCAGGTGCTGCCTGCTCTCCGTAAAACTACACTTCCCATGAACACGTCTGGAGCGTGCAGTGCTTTTCATTGATTTTTGAATCACTTGTTGTGTTGTGGTTGTAGTTTTGTTATCTTGATGCTGATTTATTTCCTGTTTGTCTCATCCAGAGGCAGAGCAGACGGACGAGCAGCTGTTTCAAGAGATATCCAAGGTGAGATTGATTACTTTGGTCTGAAATATTGATCAATTTAGTCTGAAATATTGATTACTTTGGCCTGTCCTATGAAAAGAGTTAAGTGGTAGACATGCTAATGGATGATCTTTTTTTCTCTTCGTACAGGCAAATGTGATTTGTATTGTGTACTCCGTCAACAACAAAAACTCAATTGAAAAGGTGAGCATCATGAACCTTCCATTTCCTGTTAACTTGACGCAGGCTGCGATATAGTTTTACTTGCTGAGAAACTTTTCTTCAGCATCAATGACAGCACGTCATTACCTTGAATTGACTTTGCGTTCATCTTTTCAGGTTACCAGCCACTGGATCCCACTCATTCTTGACAACACAGACAAGGACAGCAGGTGTGTTCTCTAGGTGCTTCCACATTCCCAGGACATGACCATGATCATAGCAACACTCTCGTAACGCTGTTCCGTTCTGTGGTTCTCTTCCAACAGGGTTCCTCTGATCCTGGTGGGGAACAAGTCGGACCTGGTGGAGCACAGCAGTATGGAGAACATCCTACCCATCATGAACGAGTACAAGGAGATAGAGACTTGTGTGGAGGTGGGAATATCCTTCCAGAGATGCTACTGAACCAGGGGGTGTCCAGTCCTGGTCCTCCAGAGCCACTGTCCTGATAGTTTTACATTAACATTTATTCATTTAGCAGATGCTTTTATCCAAAGCGACTTACAGTAAGTACAGGGACATTTTTCCCTGAGGCAAGTAGGGTGAAGTGCCTTGCCCAGGGACACAACATCATATAGCCACAGCGGGGTCTCGATCTCACAACCTTCCGATCATGAGGCCAACGCCTTAACCATTGAGCCCCCCCCCCCAAGTTTTAAGATGTTCTCCCTGCTCCAGCACATCTGATTCTAACGAACGAGTCGTTATCAAGCTCTGTGGAAGCCTCATTATGACCCATTCATTAGAATCAGGCGTGCTGGAGCCGGGAAACATCTTAAAACTGTCAGGACAGCGGGCCCTCGAGAACCAGGATTGGACCCCCCCCTGTTCTACACCCTGCTGTGTTTTGTGGGATTATGTCTTAACATGAGCTCGGAATGAAGCTTGTGAGGTAACATTGCACCGTTAGTTTTAGCAATGAATCGCTCCCGGTTTCCCGAAAGGCTCTTACTGTAATCACCAAAAAAAAGGTCTGGGTCTGTGTTTGGTAACTGCAGATTAGAAAGGTCACTAATTGATAAAGCCGATGAGTTCAGAGTGGATCCCAGTCGACCTAGACTGGTTGGCCTTGCAGGGCTCTGGGATAAAACCATTCTGAGATACTTTAATTTGTACAACCTTCAGCATTACTAAGCCTGTGCTTTTCCCACAATGGAAAGACCCATGTGTCAATCACAACACTTATTTAGTCATTTAGTCATTTAGCGGCGTCGGATAGCTCAACGGTTAAGGCGTTGGCCTCACGATCGGAAGGTTGTGAGATCGATCCCCGGCTGTGGCTATATGATGTTGTGTCCTTGGGCAAGGCACTTCACCATACTTGCCTCAAGGACACAACGTCAGTTTGCTACAGGCGGCTATCAAACTCCCAACCTTCCGATCCCTAGCCTGACGGGAAGCGCCAGCTTTCTGCACTGTGGGATCCATGTTTAGTCTGACTGGTTCATTAACCTGGCTAATCCTCCCAGTCCCATTCTGCTACTTTACACTCCCTGCCTGGTTGCTAGTTCAGATACTGCAGGTCTTTCACTGCCAGGCTGCCCTCACAGACTAGGTGAACGCTAGCTTTCCAGCAGGGACTGATGTAGCGCACATGCTAACAACACCTAGGGTGGCTTCTCTGGTTTGGGTAGGTCTAGGTCTGGGTAGGTCTGGGTAGGTTTGGGTAGGTCTGGGTAGGTCTAGGTCTGGGTAGGTCTAGGTCTGGGTAGGTCTAGGTCTGGGTAGGTCTGGGTAGGTCTAGGTCTGGGTAGGTCTAGGTCTGGGTAGGTCTAGGTCTGGGTAGGTCTGGGTAGGTCTAGGTCTGGGTAGGTCTAGGTCTGGGTAGGTCTAGGTCTGGGTAGGTCTAGGTCTGGGTAGGTCTGGGTAGGTCTGGGTAGGTCTGGGTAGGTCTGGGTAGGTCTGGGTAGGTCTGGGTAGGTCTGGGTAGGTCTGGGTAGGTCTAGGTCTTGGTAGGTCTGCGTAGGTTTGGGTAGGTCTGTGTATGTCTGTCTGGGTGGACCTGTGTAGGTGTAACAAGAGTTGAACATACACAGATACATTCACTTTTCTATCGTGACCTTAATAGTTTATTTAGTGTGCTATAAACCTCATTTCAGTTGAAATGTTGAGTCGATGACTAAAATGAATAATACATTCGCTTCTCCATTCTGTGTCTTTAGTGTTCAGCCAAAAACTTGAAGAACATCTCGGAGCTTTTTTACTACGCCCAGAAAGCCGTCCTGCATCCTACTGGACCTCTGTACTGTCCTGAGGAGAAGGAGGTACTGACCTTTACTACTACCAAGTCCATATAAAGACCAGAAGCCTCTGATTGGCTCAGGGACTGTGTGTGTGTGTGTGTGTCTGTCTGTCTGTCTGTCTGTGTATATGTCTGTCTGGGTGTGTCTCTGTGTGTGTCTGTGTCTCTGTCTGTGTGTGTGTGTGTGTGTCTGTCTGTCTGTCTGTGTGTGTCTCTGTGTGTGTCTGTCTGTGTCTCTGTGTGTGTGTGTCTGTGTCTCTCTGTGTGTGTGTGTGTCTGTGTCCCTGTGTGTGTGACTCTAACCTCTCTATCCTTCCCTCAGATGAAGCCTCTCTGTGTCAAAGCCCTGACTCGCATCTTTAAAGTGTCTGACCTGGATAACGACGGCATCCTGAATGACAACGAGCTCAACTTCTTCCAGGTGAGGCTGGTAACCAAGGAAACCACACCAAGCACAAGAGTGTGTGTCAAACTCATTTACAGTATGTGTGTGTGTGTGTGTTTTCAGAGGATGTGCTTCAACACTCCCCTGTTTGTGTTTTCAGAGGATGTGTTTCAACACTCCCCTGCTTGTGTGTTTTCAGAGGATGTGCTTCAACACACCCCTGTTTGTGTGTTTTCAGAGGATGTGTTTCAACACTCCCCTGCTTGTGTGTTTTCAGAGGATGTGCTTCAACACACCCCTGTTTGTGTGTTTTCAGAGGATGTGTTTCAACACTCCCCTGCTTGTGTGTTTTCAGAGGATGTGCTTCAACACTCCCCTGCTTGTGTGTTTTCAGAGGATGTGCTTCAACACACCCCTGTTTGTTTGTTTTCAGAGGATGTGTTTCAACACACCCCTGCTTGTGTGTTTTCAGAGGATGTGCTTCAACACACCCCTGTTTGTTTGTTTTCAGAGGATGTGTTTCAACACACCCCTGCTTGTGTGTTTTCAGAGGATGTGCTTCAACACACCCCTGTTTGTGTGTTTTCAGAGGATGTGCTTCAACACACCCCTGTTTGTGTGTTTTCAGAGGATGTGCTTCAACACTCCCCTGTTTGTGTGTTTTCAGAGGATGTGCTTCAACACTCCCCTGGCCCCTCAGGCCCTGGAGGACGTGAAGAACGTCGTGAGGAAGAACATCAGCGACGGCGTGCGTGACAACGGACTCACGCTGAAAGGTTCAAACCCCCCCCCCACCCCACACACACACACACACACAGCAGACACACACACCTTACACCCCTCCCCGGCCCCCCTGTGCTCCGCGCTCCTCCAGGGTTCCTGTTCCTGCACACGCTCTTCATCCAGAGGGGGCGACACGAGACCACCTGGACCGTGCTGCGGAGGTTCGGCTACGATGACGACCTGGACCTTCATCAGGACTACCTGTTCCCTCCGTGAGCACACACACGCACGCACACACACATACTCTCACACGCACACATAGACTCTCACACGCACACACGCACACGCACACACACACACACACATACTCTCACACGCACACACACATACTCTCACACGCACACACTCACACACACACCCATACTCTCACACGCACACACGCATACACACACTCACACACACACACACACACATTCATTAGAACAATAGGATCACAGCAATGGCACCTTCACCTTACTGGAAATACGATAGACTAAGTTGCGGTAAGGATTAGCCTCCACCCCCACCCCTTCATCCCCTCCCCCCCGGTCCGAGCTAACCTCGGTTGCCCCAGGAATCCCTCTTGGCCCCCTGGAGAGCGTCTATGGAGAAAGCTGTGTAATTGAATAAGACGGTGGGTTCGTTCCAGTAATCTCTGGTGTTCTTCATCAGGTTGAAAATCCTGCCGGACTGCACCACGGAACTCAACCACAACGCCTACCTCTTCCTCCAGAGCGTCTTTGACAAGCATGACAAGGTGGGGGGGGGGGGGGGGGGCGCAGGGGGGGGGGGCGCTCTGGTCAAAGAGCTGACCGGTTTTACGTCTGTTTGGTGATATTAAATGTGATCATATTTCATTTGCTCACGTGTCACTGGCGAGTCACAGATCCCCCTTTACAACCACAGCAAGCAGGAAGTCTAGCAGGAAGTTCACGCCTGTTTCCCTTGTACCAGGGTTAATAATCCATGTTATTGAGCTTTAATCAGTGGGATGTTCTGACTGGGTCTAGGACCGGGACTGTGCTCTGTCCCCTGAGGAGCTGAAGGACCTGTTCGACGTGTTTCCCTACATGCCTTGGGGCCCTGATGTCAACAACACGGTGTGCACCAACGACCAGGGCTGGATCACCTACCAGGGCTACCTGTCCCAGTGGACGTGAGCACACACACACCACACACACACACACACAGGTGCTGATGTTACAGGTGTGCAGCCAAAGTGTTCCTGCAGTGCAATTTTTACAAGGATGTGTGTTACATACAGATGTGTTGCTCACCTTTCTCTCTCTCTGTGTGTGTGTGTGTGTGTGTGTGTACCCTCTGTCAAGGTTGACCACGTACCTGGATGTCCAGAGGTGCCTCGAGTACCTTGGTTACCTTGGTTACTCCATCGTCTCCGAGCAAGACTCCCAGGCTGCCGGCATCACAGGTGATTAACCTGAGTTCATTACAGTCGGAAGGCCCGTCTCCGTTAGCAACGTGGGTCAAATCCTCTGCTGTGCGTCTCTGTCCAGTGACCAGGGACAAGAAGATCGACCTGCAGAAGAAGCAGACCCAGCGGAGCGTGTTCCGCTGTAACGTGTTCGGGGACGGCGGCTGCGGGAAGACCGGGTTCCTGCAAGCCTTCCTGGGGAGGAACCTCGCGGTGAGACTTCCTGTGGTGTAGTCACAATCGGCGGGAAAATTACCTCAAGAAATGCCTCAACAACAAAAAAAACTCTATAAATACCTTGAATACCTCAAAAACCTTCATCTTCAGCAGCAGTTTATCGATGGATTTCATGTTCGGAGTTGGAATTGTGTTTTAGTTTGTTGGTCTTTTGTCTTGTGTCTATTCAGAGGCAGAACACGGTTAAAGAGGAACACAGATCCTACTATGCTATCAGCACGACCTACGTGTACGGACAGGAGAAATACCTGCTGGTGAGACTTCATTTGGTTACCGCATCCACCGTTCTATCTCTTTCGTTAGACATTCAGTCACTTATCAGACACTCTTATCCAGAGCGACTTACGGCAAGTACAGGGACATCCCCCACCCTGAAGCAAGCAGGGTGAAGTGCCTTGCCCAAGGACACGACGACATGTTGGAATCAAACCGGCAACCTTCTGATTACTAGCCTGATGCCCTAACTGTTCAGCCACCTGACTCCTCCTCGCCCCTCTCCTCTCTCTCCCCCCCCCAGCTCCATGAGGTCTTCCCGGACTTTGACTTCCTGTCGGACGCCGAGCTGACCTGTGACGTCGTGTGTCTGGTCTACGACTCCAGTAACCCCCTCTCCTTCGAGTACTGTGCCAAAGTCTTCAAGGTGCCAAGTCCAGTACCGACCCTGTCGCTTCACATCTGCCAATCGCGTCCCAGTGACGCGCTTTGAGGACGCAGAATGTTTGTCGAACGTTGTTCATACGTTCACTTGAACTCATCAAGCAGACACTCTTATCCAGAGCAACACACACACACACACACACGCGCAGAGAAAAGTTTTGTCACTATTCCATCCCTCTCCCCCCTCCCTCCCTCTCCCCCCCACAGCAATACTTCATGGACAGCCAGACCCCCTGCATGATGATAGCGGCCAAGTCGGACCTGCAGGAGTGTCGTCAGCTGTACAGCTGCACCCCTCTGGAATTCTGCCGCAAGCACAAGATGCCCCCTCCTCAGTCCTTCACCTGCAACGTGCCGGACGCTCCCAGCAAGGACATTTACATCAAACTCACCACCATGGCCATGCACCCGTGAGTACAGCTAGTCACTTATCCAGAGAGACTTACAGTAAGTACAGGGACATCCCCCCCCCTGAGGCAAGTAGGGTGAAGTGCCTTGCCCAAGGACACAACGTCATGTTGGGCACAGTCAGGCGTTCGAAGTGAGAACCTTCTGATCAGCCACCTGACTCCTGACTGGTTCAGAGTGGTGGTGGGGTCAGGGAGAGGTCAGGGAGAGGTCACAGGGTTCAGCCTGGGTTGTGGCTCCTCTCCTATGGGTCAGAATGACAGCAGCCATGGCAGGAGACCTCACGTGGTTACATAAGCATGGAATCAGATCAGTTCTAATCCTCCTCTTACACACACACACACACACACACATCACACACCATAATCACAAACACACACACCACACACACTGGACTCACTTCCTGGTAATGTCGGTCTCTGATTTAGGAGGAACCTGTGTTGAGGCCCACGTAAATGTTCTCCATGTTCTCCCACGTTCTCCTGTCTAATGTTCTGCAGGTTCCTCCTGGTTGAAGGTGGTTTTCCTTTCTCCAGGACTCTCAATCACACTTTTTGGTGGTGGAGAATTCTGTGGGTGTGCGTGTTGTTCACCTACTCTGTGTGTGTGTGTGTGTGTGTCTCTCTCTCTCTCTCCTCAGTCACGCACGCCTGCGCTGCATGTGCACATGTAACAGGTGCACCTTCTGCCTGTGTCTGAACTTCCTCAACTCTGAGCTGGTGCAGTCGGTCAAGGCCAAGCTCTACACGGCCGTGTTCAGCAGGTTCTCTCTCTCTTTCTCTCTCTCTCTTTTTCCCCTCCCTTTCTTCTTTCGTTCCCGTTCATTCTTTGTTTTTTTCCCACTCGTTCCCTCATTTCATCACCTTTCAGCCATTTTCAACGCAAAACATGATTATTTGATTTTCTTTCCCTCCCGACCCGTTCTCGCTTTTCCTTTCCGTGCCGTGTTGACCCTCGAGGCGGCTCGACACTCATTCGTCCCTTTCTTCCTCCTCAGTGGATACTACTTCCTGTCTCTGTAGCTCACTTCCTGCCGTGTCATAACCCCATTCATTGGTTGCCCTCGTGCTGTTTGTCCTCATGCTTTCCTGGTTTGGTTTTTTTCCGTATCTCAGCTCTTCGTTCCTCCACAGTTCCACCATCTTGTGTCTTAACTGTCTTTTGTACTCTCATCTTTAGTGGTTGTAACATGCGACCTTAGTTAAGACTTGACTTGGGGAATATTACATTCCTTCTGATTGTGACTCGACCTCTTGTCTCTTTGTCTTTTAGAAGGGTTATGGAAAAGCATTACTGAGTCGAGTACTTTCTCTCTCCCTCTTTCTCTCTCTCCCCTCTCTATCTTGCCTGTCTCTCTCTCCCTTCTCCTCTCTCTCTTGCCCCCCTCTCTCCCTCCCGCTCTCTCTCCCTTCCCCCCCTCTTTCGTTCTCTCCCTCCTCCTCTCTCCCTCTCTCAGACACATGACCCAGGCAGACCTGAAGAGCTCCACCTTCTGGCTGAGGACCAGTGTCGGCGCTACTGTTTTTGCCATCCTGGGCTTCACCATGTACCGAGTCCTGCTTAAACACCGGTGATCTTCACCCCCCCCCCCCATCCTTCCTTTCCCTCCTATCATTTGCAATATATCCAACCCCCCAAAAAACGATTACATATATATTTTCCACCTGTAAGGGTGGAGATGCAGATAATCACTTATTTAATTTTTTCTACCTGTGGTAATGTATGGCAATTGCTCTTTTTGTTGGTGTCAATGATCAAGATATAGATAATATATTTATATTTATATTGAAAATGTGAGGAGAATGGCTGATCTATCCTGCTATCTTGTGTAATGAAGCTATGTTTGGTTGCCTGTGATTTGAAATGAACCATAAACGTAAGTGTGAAGTTAGTAACTTGAAATAGGACAGTCGTGTAGAATTATGCAATAGAGCCGCTGTACATCGATAACTACTTGAGATGTGACTGAACAACTAGTTTAAAAGCTTGTACAAACATACCTGACTGAATTATGTGCAACATGTCTACAACAACTCGACAATGGCAACAGCAACAGCCTAACATTGAATGTAAAGTTCTATCCGTTTTAATTCCATGGCTTAAAATAAGATCGCTTCGACTCACACAGTTTAAGGAGCCCCATTGGTTGCGGCATGACCTTTAGATGACCTTTCACAAACCGAGAGAAGCTCGTTTATGTTCGACATCCAAACAAGCTTACACCTCTTCAGAGAACATGGTCATTGGTGGAATGGAACTTCTCCTGACCTCCCCCCCCCCCCTCTCTCAGCTTAGACCCCCCCCAGCATAGTCTGCCCGTTCCTGGTCCGCATGGCGTCTGCATGGCGTCAGCACGGCGTCCGCACGGCGTCGGCATGGCGTCTGCACGGCGTCTGCACGGCGTCTGCATGGCGTGTGTGTGGCTAGTTGCTGTACAGTCAGAGCTACAGAACTGCATGTTTCACAGCAGACACTTGAAATCGTATTAACTGTCAGAACTTGCCATTCCAACCATTCCAATCAAGTAGCCCCCATCCCACTTATTCCAAAACTATCATCGTTGTTATTTTGATCACCGTCGCCTTTCCAAATGTTTCTTAATAAATAACTATGATGATACTGTGTCTGGATACGTTTCTTTTTGCCAGCATTTGAATGTGATGTGATACTGTGGTGCTTCGTGATTCGACAGAAGGGGGAATATGAGATGTTTTCAGTCACTGTGGGGCAGGGGTGGGGGTGGGGGGGGGGGGGGGGGGGGTGTTGCGAGCTAGCCAGCGATTCCCAAAGACGTCCGTTTTTTACTCGTTTGCCGACATTTAACCAAGAGCATCCGGTGACTTTTCGAAATAAAAGATTGTTATTAATTATCGTAATTCTTCGGCGGCCCGGTACCAACTGATCCGCGGCCCCGGCCCACATTGGGTCAACGGCCCACTGGGACGATGCCCGGTATGCCAGATGGCCAGTCCACCCCTGCTGTGGGGTAATGTGACCTGCTCTACCTTAGTGTGTGCGGTGAGCCAGTGATGTTAAACATTGACAATGGCACAGAGCTACTTCCCCTAGCTCCTGAAGTTCCCTCCATGGACACACAGCTGCAGTATTGGTCAGCCAATGAGAACCGAGAACCAGATGACAGGATTATATGTGAAGCACTTGTTTGTTAAAATACAGTCCAGCTAAACTGACTGAAATGCTGAACTGTCTGATATATATAGTTAGGAGCTCACAGCTTAAAGATGGCCTTCTGTTCTGTCAGATCGGAGATGTAGTTCCTGCAGAAGTCTGTCAGACACATTAGTATCTAACGAGCTGCAGCCTTTTGAAAGGGCAGAGTGGACAGGTCAGAGGTGAAAGGTCAGTGACATTCACATAGGCGAGGTATTTACGGCGTGTTCACCTACATTCGGCACCTTTCTCTGAACATCTTTTTCTTCCCCACGTGGAACTCGCTAACACTAAAACCTTACAAATGCTGTCAAGTAAACCACCACATTTATAAGGCTTTTGTGTTTCTCGTCGCAAATCTTGTTAAATTTTTTTAACAAGGACCTTGCGTTGAATTCCCTCGTGTTGGTGTGGCTGAAACCATGGCAACCTTTCCCCAAATGAGCGGTGAATACCAATGCCGGCCCTTGCTCTCATGGCAGACATCGCTGAGCTGCCTAATGACCCACAGTCAGTCTATATCTACAGTCTGTCCATATCCACAGTCTGTCCATATCCACAGTCTGTCCATATCTACAGTCTGGCCATATCCACAGTCTGTCCATATCCACAGTCTGTCCATATCCACAGTCTGTCCATATCTACAGTCTGTTAATATCTATAGTCTGTCCATATCTACAGTCTGTCCATATCTACAGTCTGGTCCATGTCCACAGTCTGTCCATATCCACAGTCTGGTCCATGTCCACAGTCTGTCTATATCTACAGTCTGTCCATATCTACAGTCAGTCTATATCTACAGTCAGTCTATATCTACAGTCTGTCCATATCTACAGTCTGGTCCATGTCCACAGTCTGTCCATATCTACAGTCTGGTCCATGTCCACAGTCTGTCCATATCTACAGTCTGTCTCCCTC
Organism: Protosalanx chinensis; assembly: GCA_030340685.1. NCBI lineage: Eukaryota > Metazoa > Chordata > Actinopteri > Osmeriformes > Salangidae > Protosalanx > Protosalanx chinensis. Next base: position 3,436,540 of record CM059342.1, on the reverse strand, counting down.
TTAAAGATAATGAGAAACTCAACTGATCTGAGACACACCAACAACCTGCTGAATGGAACTGCCCTGTCTAGACGCTGAGGTGTGGGAGTGTTAGAGAGGGTGTGTGTGTGTGTGTGTGTGTGACAGAGAGAGGCAGGTGGTCATTTGTGCCTTACCTGCCCCTCAGCTAACCCTCCCTCCCCTCAGTACGTTATTAGGAGTTGTTAGCAACTTCTGCAGAGTGCAGCTGGTGTTACCTAAGGACTCTGTTTCTCTCTCCCTCTACCTCTCTCTCTCTCTCTCTTTCTCTCTCCCTCTCTCCCTCTCTCTCTCTCTCTCTCTCTCCCTCTCTCCTCTCGCTCTCTCTCCCTCTCTCTCCCTCTCTCCTCTCTCTCTCTCTCCCTCTCTCTCTCTCCCTCTCTCTCTCCCTCTCCCTCCCTCCCTCCCTCCCTCTCCCTCCCTCCCTCTCTCCTCTCTCCTCTCTCTCTCTCCCTCTCTCTCTCTCTCTACTTCAGGCCATGCTGCACCTCTCATATCAGCAGCTGACCCGTGAAAGTCAGATTGTGTGAAATGCCTCTCTCTTTTAATTGGACGATCCACTCTCTCCTTTGTGGTGAACACCACGGTCAAAGGTGTGACGGACCTTCTGGCGCTGGTGTTGAAGGTTGGAGTCAGCGACTGCTGCGGATGACCTCACTCGACATCTGACTCCTCAGAGGCGATGGTGACGCACCGACGGTGTAGAAGTCAACAACCCAAGAGAATTCAGCAGGGATTTGAGTTGAAGTGAACCTTTTTGGATCATTTTAGATGTCAGCTGAGAAGATGCAAGATGGTCGTTCGGGGCGGTGAATCTTGAATACCACCGTCGAACGTTAATGTAAACCTTCTGTGAAGGTGTGAGATGTTTTAAAAATAACACAGATCCTTATATTGTTTCCATGGTAATGTCATGCACTTAGAAGTAGTGATGTTTAGGCTGGAAGATAAAACCTTCAGACAAATTGACACTCAAGCCTGGCTCCCTACAAGGTTTGTTTGAAGTGTTTGGTGGTCCTAATGGTTGGGTGAGGAACCATCATTAGGCTGATTGTTATGCCAGACTTGTAAGGTCCTTATGGCTTTTTATTGAACCTGGAATTTGCAGTCTGTGGGAACGTTTCATTTGCAAAATACAGGCTACAGGCTACATTTGTTGTTTATTTCAATTTAGATGTGTAGTTTTCGAACCCAATATTTGATTTATCTACGTCTATCGTTTGCTTTGAAGACCAGTAGAATTTTTGGGGGTAGATGAATAGATTAGCAACACTTAAATCAGCCAAAATGATGCTTTAGTTACGCTACTTTTTTATTTAACTTGGGGCCACGCTCACCTTTTTGCTCACACGCGCGCTTTGCTGTCTTCCTGTGAACGCGCGCGGACCCCAAAGCAGGAACCAGCTGGTGGGAAGAGTACAGGGGGTTCTACTGACCCTTCACAGTGGGGAGGGTGGTGTTCGGATCTAGCGGCCAAATAAAGCCCCATAGATCTGTTTCTCTCAGTCTCCCTTCCTCCCTCTCCCCCTCTCTCTCTGCACCCGGAGGCTCGCATGCGGCAGTGGAACAGAGTGGAAGGCAGTAGCCGGTTACAGCTCTCTCTCTCTCCTCCCCCTCTCTCTCTCCCCTCTCCAGCTCAGCTCCCTCTTCCTCCAGGCTGCTGAGCAGCAGCAGAGTTGGGCAGCAGAGCTGGGCAGCAGAGCTGAGCGGTGATGCGGTGAAGCAGCGGAGCGGTAAGGCAGCAATGACGCACCAAAAATAACACACTTTAATGACTTTACCATAGTCCAATAACACAAATACAAACACTTATATTGTCTTAGTATAACATTGTACTGTGCGGTATCTTATGGTATTACATGGGGTTTATTTGAAGTTAGGGTCGTTATTCTTCAAGCCAAATGTTGCCCAGGTTTCTTAACAATGCGTTTAATTTGCAGGTGAAACAGGGATTAAGTGGTGCAAACTAGGACTCCAGCCTGTCACTGCTGTGACCAGAGGAGAGCAGATCATCACTGGGGTGGTGATCTCCGGAAGGGGAAACGAGAACTCGGTCTCTCCTCTTCATCCCTTCTCTTCATCCCCTCAGACTGACGCGCTCCTGTGGCTGCGCATCATCCAGACTTTGGCACCCAACTTTCTCCAATGTCGCTCGTAAATCTCTAAAATAGTTTATTATACACAGACTAACGATTTTGGACTGAAGATCCAACGTTGAATAATAAGCTGCCCATTTTATGTAAATTTTTTTGGGGGGTATTCTGGATGATTGAAGGAGTATGGATATGAGTGAACACTCGCTCTGAGCGCCTATAATGGATATTCACCAGTCGTTTGGGATTATGGATGTAAGTAGTTTGGTGGATTGAACCGGGCAGCCCTGATGATGAAGCCCCGGGATGCGCCGGTGCACTGCTCCCCTGCTGTGGCAGCCAACATGGAGGGGGAAGAGATCGAGGTGTTGGAGAGTACAGATGTCCTTCCAGCTGCTCCAGAAGAGGTAAGATCCCCCTCTCTCTTCCATCCCCTTTTTCGTTTCTTCCTGCCTGCCTGTCTTTCTGTCTTTTGGCGCTAAGCTTGCCTCTGCCTCACGTACAATATTAAGCAGCTTTATAGATTTCCAGTTTACTTTCAGTGAAACGTGTCTCATCTTGCATAGATCCTTGAATGCTCTAGAGGGATATTGACCACCCTTGTCCACACAATACGCATGCCCAGACACCTGACTGTACCATATTTCCTTGTCTGCTGTATAATTGATGCTTGCTGTGCATGATTACTGTGGACTCGTTCAGATAATTACTCCCCACCTCCCTCCCCCAACTGTGTCTGCATGTCCTAGAAGAGGCACTGTTCTGGTCCGCTCCACTGTCTTTACAGCGTCTCTCTCTCTCCTTTTC
>CM059342.1:3404407-3433122 GCA_030340685.1 Protosalanx chinensis | reverse complement strand
GGGATACGGAGCGTTCAGGGCTGTTTTCGCAGCAGCCTCACTCGTACACAGCCAGGGACAAGCCTGACAGACCCACTCCAGCTGGGGTGAAGGAGGGGGGCTGAGGAGGGGGCCTGGGGGGGCCTGGCACTAAACCAAATATGAAGGTTTCTTCTAATGCAGTAGGTCTACGAGTATCTTGCATATGGTACTGTACAACAACAAAAACTCAACAGAAAAAAAAAACAAGAAAAAAAACACGATGAACCTTTTTTTTTCTATTTCAAGAGGTTTTTACGATAGCACTTACGAAAGAGCAAAATCGCTTCAACTGCAATTCAATAAATCCGAAAAAGGAGCTCAAACTAAACGAAAACGACAAAAACAAACAATCTCCCTCTCCCTTTGTACTGTATCTAAACTCTGAAACATGTCTGGCATTCAACTGGCTCCACTTTAGTCAAGAACTTGAAAATGGACAAGAAGGACCTTCCGAAACGGTAGCAAGAGGAGGGGAAACCGGTGAAAAACTGAAAAGACAAAAAACAAAACTGGAACTGCGGTGTATGATTGTTTTTTGGGGTGTTTTTAATTTGTATTTCTTCCTATTGAACGATATCAAAGTGAATATCACTGTTACTCCAAATGTTTATCCTGGGTTGTGACTAGAGGCACTAGACATGCAATGTTACCTGTGGGCCAGAGTTAGGGTGGAGATGAGGAGGGGAGGGGGGGGGGTCGACTGAGTGCCTCTGCTGCGGTGTCCTTGGCGTTGGCTGGGGGTCGGGGGGGGGGGGGGGGGGGGGGCTTGCTGGACCCCCCCCCCCCCCCCCCTTCTCAGCCTGGGCAGGAAGCAGCTCTCTGAGACTGGCCAATCAACACGGAGCTCCCAGGCACGCCTGCCGCCATTCGACCGCCCGCCGCCGTCATCACGCCGCGCCCCCCCCCCCCCTTCCTGTCACACAAAGATCACTTTAGCTGGAAGTTGAGAGTCATATTTCTGGAATTTGCCAGTGTTTTCATTTGAAAGATTTTGGGGGGTTTTGTTTGTTGGTATTGTAAATTTTGTTGTTGTTGACCTTTGATGTTGTACATTTTGGTTTGTTGCGTGTCTACATGCAGCGGGTCTTCAAAGCAGCTGCTGAACTTTGCCCTTCGCTGTTCAGAGGCAGTGAACCCTCTGGTCAGAGCTGCCTCTACAGTCTGATCAGAGGCAGTGAACCCTCTGGGTCAGAGCTGCCTCTACAGTCTGTTCAGAGGCAGTGAACCCTCTGGTCAGAGCTGCCTCTACAGTCTGATCAGAGGCAGTGAACCCTCTGGGTCAGAGCTGCCTCTACAGTCTGATCCTGTGTATTGAATGCAAAACAAGGATCAATACTGCAGAATGGGCTTGATTGGTCTAATCGTTATAACTGCTCATGCTCTCATGTTGTTCGGGACAGTATTCTGTAGTACTTCCAGGTTATCGAGTTCAAGGTCACCCCCAGCCCCCCCCCCCCAGCTGCTACGCCTCCCCAGCCCCCCCCAGCCCAGACCACCGCCCCTGAACGGAGGACACAGCCGGTCCCCACAGCTCTGTTTCTATGCAAAAACTAGAGGCTAGGGCCCTTTACAACGTGCTAATCCTGGTTTAGGAACGGCCACTTCTCTCAGAGCTAGACCCCCCCCCCCCCCCCCCCCCTGCCACCCTTCTCACCCCCTTCCCCCTGCCACCCCCCAGCCTCTCAAAATGGCCGCCTCTCCTGTAACGCTGGACTAAACCACAACACTGTCACGGTATTCCTGAGCCTCCTGCAGGGGGCAGGATGGGGGGGCAGGATGGGGGGCAGGCCTCTGTCCCTCTCTTTACTGTGCTGAAGAAGACAGACACCTTGTCAGCTTGATCTCAGGGTAGGAGAGACGACTAGAAGACAGACAGACAGACAGACAGTCTCTCCTGGTTCCTGTTCTTACAATAGTAGAAGCTGTGCAGATCTTAACACTAGAGGCCCTCCTGTGCGCTAAAGTCAGCACAATCCTTACGGGCCAATCAGGGAAGGGTTAGTAATGAACTTCCTTCCTGGTGAGATGGCCTGCTGGTCACAGAATATCCTAGAGACTCTGCTGCTTGAAGGAGATGCCAAGCTGACCCTATGTGCCAATACGAGCAGACTCAAATCAAGACTATCTTGCGAAAGAGCTCCTCTCCTCACAGGGGGGGGGGGGAAGGGGGGGGGGGGGGGACAGACTGAGATCATTTGTTTCGTTAAGGAGTACATCCCCACCTCGGTGGGTCCAGTATGCTACGGTGCACAGTTAATGGGTATCCCGGGTACGTATTTTTTTTAAACCAAAAATTTTAAAATCGCATTTAAAAAACAAAACGAAAAAAAAAAAAACGAAAAAAAACAAAACATCATTTTTATGACGTTTGACATAAAAAATCTAAACTGAGGAAGAAAAAAACTATTCTATAAAAATTACAAAAACGTATGAACAAAAAAAAAAAAAAAGCTCTGCACTTCTAGCTGAAATGTCTCCAGTTAGCAGCTCTCTGCTTCTGCATCCAGGAAGCGGCGAGGCCAGCTGGGGTGCCTTTTAAGTGGATGCTGTATTCATACCATCTGTTTGTGTTCCGCTCAAAGCGGCCTCACAGAACCGGACATTTCCACAGAGCAGGAAGGCTCGAGCTTCGCTGTATCACCCCCCACCCCCCACCCCTCCACCCCTCCACTTCATCTGCCTCTGCAGGAGGCAAAGAGGGGGGGTGGGGGGCATCTCGAGAGGTACAGAGTCTTAAAGAGAATTTAGCGAGTGAATAAATGGAGAAGGGGGACACACACACACACACACACAAACAGGACTAGGCTACCTTATGAGGACATGCAGTCCTGCAGCACACTTCACAAACATCACTGTTGCCTGTTTCTGTAACTGCCTTGTTCCAAGTTCAGACCGACAGACCCATCTGCCCTCTGGTCCTCCTGCTCTACAGGATGGGGGGTGGGGGTGGAGGAAGGGAGGGAGGGGGGGCGGGGGGGTGTTCCCATGTTGCACCAGCATCAGAGAGCTACTCAGCACCTCTACAGCTCCACTATTGGTCACCGTATCCCTAGACGACGGTGTGTTCTAGCACACCTAAGATACCCATCTCAATCGGAAGGTTTTTTTCTTCGTGAAAAACTGGGTTTCATTCAACTGAAAATGAGCAATATGTATTTGCCCCCTCCACCCCACACCCACCTCCCCCCAAGTCCAAGTACGAAGAGCAGACACAGGGTGGGGATTTAAGTGATACTTGATGAATCAAGAGAATTGTCTAAGTGGATATGCACGTTCTGATTTAATCAAACATTACAGTACCTTTAAGTGCTAGAACTGTATCGGTATTTGTCCTTTGACGAAGTAGAACTACTCAACCTGAAATCAGCAGTTTGAATGCATTCTTTACCCAGTCGAGAAAACGATCATAAACATATCAAAACAAACAAAAAAATATTGAAAACAGAAATACTTGAATTAAAGATCGCCAATAACGTAATGTGAAGTCTTTTAGTATGTATTTTTTTTTTGTCTTGAATTTTACACTTCGAGCTTTTTCAAGGACATCAGTACAAAATAATTGCATTAAGTTTTAAACAGATTAACAATATTGGAAAGATAAAATGCAAAAATCATTGATGTGTGCTTGAAAGTCAGGTGTGTATGAAAGGCCTGTTTTTGTTCCATTTCTGAATTTCGTATTTCTTATTTTATTCATTTATGATTTTTTTTCTCCTTTGTTGCTCGTTGAAAACTATATTCTGATAGACGTTGTTATCTTCTAATATTGCACTGAGTGTTATCGCCCCCTCACTCAGCTAACTGTAGATAAACACTAAGTACTGAAGGGACATGGTGACAATTCACGTGTTAATGTTTACTCAAGGACTTAATGGTAAAAATATTTCGTTTTTGTTTTTTTAAACTGTCAAATGTTTATCTACCTTATAGTGGCTTTTATTGTTGAATGATCCCCGACGAGGGTTATCAGAGTATTGCACCATTTTGTTCTGATTATAAACAAAAATAATAATCATTAAAAAAAATGTACAAAAAAATATAAAGAATAAGAAAAAAATAATCTTAAGAACTGTGGCCATAGCTAGTTGTAGAAGGAGTAGGAATCTCTGTTAACGTCACGGAGAATTGGAAAAGGGATGTTGAGGAGGGGAGTTTGTTACAAAGACTCCCTCCAGAGGTGCCTATCATCTTTGTTTTGTTTGCTAAATTTTACAAGCATTTCATTTGTCTGGAGTTCAAGGAAAAACTGGAGTTTCTAACAGGAATGTTGAAAACGGACAAATTCCACCTTCAAATCAAATGAAAATCGAATGAAAACTTGCAAAGTGAAGATTTTATGCTACTTTCATAACTCTGGGATTGATCAGTGTTGAGTCGTATTTCAAGTTTGGATTTATCTGTTGATGTCAAAAAAGACTATATAACTCTGTATGTATTGATTTGATTATGTCGTCGGTAAACAGCGCAATTTGCTCACTTATCTTGCACACTAATGAAAGACATGGAGCTCGTCTCAGGATGACCAGGGTTCCAGAATACCAACTTCGTCATTTTGATTCAAATTTTAGCTTAACTCCAAGCACTGAAGGATATGGGTTGAAACTTTCTTTCTTAAAAAAAAAAAGTCTGTAGCAGTTACATATTTACCAAATAAAGGACTGAAATCAACTTCTTTTTCCAAAAAAAGAGGTAAAAAAAATTGGGGAGTGCTTTACATGTAAAATTTCTTTACATTTAAATGAAATTGATAAATGGTGTAGCTTGTCAAAAGACGGAACACGTTTATTTGAGGTTCCAGCCTGTAATATTCAGGAGCATCGTGCATTACATGACTCTGTTTCACCATGTGTTCTTGAGGCAGGTATTCAGTGAGTTTCTCATGTGACATTGATGGTTTAGGAGACAGACTGGTGGAAAGCTGGTTTGAATAGGAAACATGATCTATGCACAAGTAGGAGGGGAGGGGAGGGGAGAGACCCGCCCCCTCCCCTCCCCATGACCCGCACCCTGGTTCCCCTTAGTTCCTTGTTTATGTCGAGCAAATTTTTGTGAGCGTTTTTATTTTTTCCTCGCCCCCCCCCCCCCCCCCCACTTTCCCCCTTTACCCACCTATCATTATTGTCATCTGACTTTATGGCAACACTTTGCATTGCATTCACTATGCTGTGTAATCCTTAACCAATGAGCGCTTCTTCTGCTAAAAGCACTGTGGGTTCTACTGAGGAAAAGCCCATGACTTCAAAAGGCTGTCCTTTTTTTAAAGGGGAGAGGGAGGGGGGAGGAAGGGATAGGGGGAGGGGGGGTACTTTGCCTTCTGCCTTTTCATTCATAAAAAAAAAACATTAAGGAAAATGTCTGTAACTGAGATACAAAGTTGTGGCTTTTAAATGTTGTTCTTTTTCTGTTTGTGTTTCCTTCCTCCTCATAGAATGTGATTGTTAATGACACCGAAAAAAAAGAAGAAAAAAAAATGTTTCCATCAAATATGGAACTTCTTTCAGACTATATTAATAAAATTGCAATTTTTCTTGGCTGTTAAAGAGCGTCTTACTATTGTGAATTCTTTGGAGTATATCGGTTTATTTCGGTCGTATGAAAAACGGTGTTACAGTTGAATGTTGAATAGACAAAAGTTCACTTAGAAAGCAGTTAAAAGATATTATTGCACTCTGAAGCAAAGCCAAATACACATTGAGCTACATGAGCGGCCTAGAAGCGACATCTAAAACATATTTACACTTTATCCTCTTCACCTAAATTACTATTTAAACGGCACAACGGTACAGATTAGAAAGCATATGGAAGCTTAAAATGGTGCTACTGTCCATTATATGACATGAAGGCGCTTCAGGACCCATCCAGGGCACCAACAGTGAAATTGTGAACTCCAGTGTGTGAGCTGTGACCTCTGACCTCTGTGGCGAACCTTCCACACCCCCCCCTTGGTTTCACTCATAGTGGTTCTCCGGCTTCACGCCTCCGTTGCTGTACAGCGCCACATCCGTTTCCTCCAGGTGGTAAGACGCCACTTTACAGTTGGTTGACCGCACCCCGATCATTTCCTCGTAGATGGCGTTCTGGGGCTGAGCGTTGACACGGGGAACCGCCTTTCCCTGAGAAGAGGAAGGAAGCCCAGATGAAATCAGGGCCAATCAAAGGATGAACCACAAACAGAGCGACACCTTGTTCGTTTGAAACTTAAAGAGCGTAACACACAATAATGGCACTTAGGAATAGTATGGCACTTCACATAATCTAATGTTGTTTAGAACTATTGGTTGGTCCCCTTATGGTAACTTGCCAGTGTTGTTTGTTGTATCTCCTGCTTTATGTTCACAATTGTTGTGTTATGCATTTATAGTTCTTCCCTTGGCACTTATTGGTTCTCATGATGTATTCACGATCTAAAAAACCCACTGTGTTCGGGGTCTATCACGTTGCTATGCTCAATGACTGATGCTCTTTGTAAAAGCTCTCTCTTGTAAGTCGCTTTGGATAAAAGCGTCTGCTAAATGAATAAATGTAAAGTTCAACGTTCTGACATTGTTATCGGCGATGAAATAATCATGTCGAAAGATTAAGCATCTCACACATGGTCTAGAAATGAAAAACACTGTATATACATGCAAGACATAGCAGGCACGATCGTTTATATGATGTATAACAATATTAAAGTTCTACTTACACGATAAGCCACGAACAAGGCCAGCAGGAGAAGTAACAACAGGCCCACGGCTGCAAAGGTGGTGTACAGCAAGACAGAGTAACTGGAACACTGGCACACAGCATCTACAACACACACACAGCACCACCTGGTATTGAGAGCTGTCTGACTGAACACAGCAAACACAAAACAAATCAACATTTATCACCTAATATTACTTTGGGTTATTACTTATATTCCAAATATTACTTTACAAGCAATGTCACAGAGGGCTTCACATACGCCCATAGAACTGCCTCTGAACCAAACAAAATACAACCATCCAATCCAATCCGACTTTATTTATATTGAACTTTAAAACAACACGGTTGACCAAAGTGCAGTACATAGCAATATTAAAACGCAATAAAACAAGCCATCTCTTCAATTCTAACCTGAATTTCACTTCACTGCCTCAGCCATATTGGATTATTTTTTTTAAAGGTATTCTTCAGGAAATTACTGCGAATGTGCCTTAAACAGACATACATAAACATACATACTTTAAAACATTTTCCTGATGAATATGAAGTTAGTTTCCACGGGGTGCTGTGCCGTTTTAGACGTGGCCATGCTCCAGTACACCAAACTCAAGTGAAAGGGTCGTTAGCTCGGCGCGCTGATTACCCCTCATTAGAATCAGGTGTGTTGGAGCAGGGACACGTCTCTAAGAACGTAGCAGAGATCAGGCCCTGAGGACCAAGGGTTGAAAAGCGCTGAAAACACCATAGAAAACAAACAACCTTGCAGTCAAGCTGTAGGGTTGAAGAGCCACAATTTTGATTTAGTCGGGAAAGAAATGTCAAAAAGGGCTCAACGTGGGGGTGGGGGTGGGGGATGGGGCGGGGTCTGGTAAACACATTATTTCTGAAGTCTTAACATACACCAAGCGCTTGTGGACAAATATGTTTCAGGATAGAGGAGAGAAAGGTTTAAATAAAAGAGAGAAAAAAAGAAGAAAAAAAAGTTCCGTTTTCAGAACATTAAACACACCGGAAACCGGAAACATAAGGGAGTCTTTATCCCCCCACCCCCCCCAAAAATCCGTCTGGCATGACCCACCTTGCACCGACACAAAGTACAGCTGCGTCCCCAGCGCGCTGTGCTCAGGCTGGTCTGGGATCAGCAGTTCACAGCTGTACAGAGCGCTGTCCTCAGGCTGCAGGTGGAGCAGGGTGAGGTTGTAGGCCAGGCCGCTGGGCACCGTGCCCAGGTGGAGCCTCTCTGGGGGGAACGGGGAGGCGGCGTGACCGGGGAGGGGTCGCTTGGAGTGGAACAGCAGCTCCGCCTCTTCCTGCCCCTGCCGCCGCCTCTTCAGACTCACCCCTTCCATGGGCGCCGTGCCCCCGTCTGGGGCGAGGCAGGGGAGGGTGGCCGAGCCCCCCACGCACGTCTGTATCAAGCCCACGGCCAGGGAGCCTGTGACGCCTCCGGCAGGAAGGAAGAGAGAGGGAAGCTTATTCCTGCCCTGGCCGGAGGTGTGGGGGGGGGGCTGGAGGTGTGGGGGGGCTGGAGGTGGGAGGGCCGGAGGCGGGGGGGGGGGGGGGGGGGGCAGGGGGAAGGCTGTTCTTGCGAGGAAGCAACTGCAAGAAGCGTGATAAGAAGCCACAGCTTCTCGCAACAACAAAAAAACACTTGTCCCCGAGTGAAGCTACAACAAAAGACTGGATCAGTGGAAGAGTTACTGATGTGAGGGAAACTACTAGTGCTGGCCCTGACCCTGACCCAGGCCCTGACCCTAACCCTAACCCTGGCCCCGACCCTGGCCCCGACAGAAACACAGGAGATGCTTACCGACGTCTGAAACATGGAGGAAGTACTCCGTGTGGCTGGTGACGTTCCTGTAAAAGATGCCGTTGAGGGTGAACACACAGTAATACACGTCCGAGTCTCTGGCCTGGAGCTGGCTGAGAGCCACCTCCACCTGCCCGCTCTCTGGCCTGCCCTTCACAGCGATCCGCCCCTCGTCCCTGGGGAAGTGGGGCTTGTTGAAGTTGGACAGGTACATCACTTGGCCCGGCTGGAGCCACTTGCGGTAGAGACCCAGGCCGATGACGTGATCGCCTGAGTTGTTGTACGCGCAGGGAAGGACGACAGAACCCCCACGGTTCAGCTTCAGGACCTGGACCTCCCCACACACTAGGAGGGAACCGGACAGACCACATCAGGCGTCACCAATCCTGGTCCTCGAAGTCCGCTGTCCTGACAGTTTTCGACGTTTCCCTTGCTCCAGCACACCTGATTCAAATGAATGGGTCGTTATCAAGCTCTGTGGAAGCCTCATAATGACCCTTTATTTGAATCAGGTGTGCTGGAGCAGGGAAACATCGAAACCTGCCAGGACAGCGGACCTCGATGACCAGGATTGGTGATCCCTGGACTACATCATCACTATCTGACTTATCACATTATCTTTCGTGTCAGAGGGGTAACCAGATGCAGGAGATACTCGGTCATTCCCTATGTGTTGGTTGTGAAAGTTGTACATTGTAAAAACAAATATTGACATAAATTATCACTAAAACATCTCATTTATACCTTCAACGCTAGTCATCAACAATTTGAGGTGGGAGAAATCTCATCGCACAGAAAAACATCCATCAACTAAGGAGTTTTAAGCAAATGTAGGTTTATAATCAAATGTCTCTTGGAAGTCGCTTTGGGATAAAAGCAAAAATGAATGAACGTCAACGTAAAACGTGCGTTCTTTCCTCACCATGATCAGGTGTATTATCCTCAGGTACTTACCCACCACAGCAAAGGTAATGAGAATCAGCCAGCCAGCTATCATCCTCATTGTCTCCCCACTACACTCTTTAACTCATCGAGGAGGGAAGCGGGCGACACAAGTGACATCTGGGAGATCCGCCTCAACCTCTTTTGGTGACAGAAGGGTGGAGGAGCTGCTGAGGGGATGTGGGGTAACTGGAAAGGGGTGGGGTAAGGGGGGGGGGGGGGGGGTAGGGGCTGGCTTTCTGCTAGAGGTAGAGGAACTAATCACTTCTGTCAGGCCTCAAGCCTAAACAGGAAGTGGGCACACAGTGTAGAGAGAATGAAAGTGTCTTAATATGACACATTCACTGAGTTAGTCTGGAGATCACTTTCTGGGGCATGGCGCAGTAGAGCTTTGGAGTCTAGACTTAATGATGCCAGGTTATATATTTTTTTTAAGGATTCCATTCTGGGAAGGTTTTTTGTATCCGTTTTTGTCCTTGGGAAAGGCACTTCACCCTACTTGCCTCGGGGGGGGGGGGGGGGTCCCTGTACTTGCTGTAAGTCTCTCTGGATAAAAGCGTCTGATAAACGACTAAAATGTAAAATGGGCCGTATGAAAAAATAAAGGGCCGTTTCATCAGCCAGGTCATGTGATCCCCCACAGCACGCTGAGCAGGAAGTCTCACTCTGAACCCACCAGCTGCTCTTCCACGAGGGCCAGATTACCACACAGGCATCACGACTCACGCTACTACACTGACCACTGTCACACGCATGACAGCTCTGCACGCGTGTGCCCTGCAAACACGCCAAGCTTAGCATGGCTGAATGGCAGCAGGCTACATACTGAGCTCCATCTGATATACAGTGAGCCATTTATCAGACGCTCTTATCCAGAGCGACTCACAGCAAGTACAGGGACATTCCCTCCCCCCCTGAGGCAAGTAGGGTGAAGTGCCGTGCCTAAGGACACATCATGTTGGCACAGTCTGAGGTTCGAACCGGGAACCTTCTGATTACTAGCCCGGCTCCCTAACCGCTCAGCCACTCGACTCCCTTCTTAGGAGCATCAGTAACTGACCCCCTCACCCCCTCCTTCCCCCCTAAACCTCCCATTAACAGCAGACACTATGCCATCTTGTTGGATGCTACTGTAGAATACTGCAGATAATCACACACTGTCTACAACAATGACACATCCCATCAATGGTTAAATACGCAAACCTTTTATTCGTATCACAGGCATTCAAACATACTTTAATGATACACATCAGTACTTCAACTCACACTTAAGACATTATCCTCATGACAAGCAGGGTCACCCACAACAAGGTGCAGTCATTCCAGATGCGATACTGAGTCTACAACATCTGAACAAATAGAAACCTGTTTAAATGTGTCCAGCAATTTGCAATACAAAGCTGGCTGACGTTAAATTATCCGTTCCTTCTATTTATCTTTTGTTCCATTTCCATCTAGTTTTGGTTTGTCTTGATTCATCTTCCTTAAGACAGGTGTCAAGGCATTATCAATATATAACAAGCAATATATAAAAGATTTCGAATAAAATTATCTAATTTATCATGGTTGGAAATGCCATTAATTTATCCAATCACAACTTGGCTCCTCGGTTTATAGATCCCTTTGGGATTTCCACACGGTTGAACGGAATAATAATTGATCCAATATCCACCAGGGATGTTTCCTAGTCATCTAGGCTGGTCGAATGTAGTGGACCTGCTCTGGTAACAGACTTACTTACCCAACGAGAGGGAACATTCGTTCCCAGAGAACGTGCCCTCCTGAGCACTTCCAACGACAGACAGGGACATAAAGCCAAGCATAGTAACTCCACACAGAGACGCACATTTCCCCCCCCCAAAAAAAAATCAAATAATCAAAAAGGTTGTACATTGACATTCCTTTTAAACTTTGGATCAGGAAGAAAAAAACAAAACAAGACATGGTTTAATGTTTTAACTCTAAAATCTCCCACAAACATGGAAATCCAGTGGTTGTAGAAGACAGCCAGTCTAGAATACAACATGGGGATGGTACTTACAAGAGAGACTAACCTGTCATTATCAGGTGGGCACCTTGCTTTATAGGCTGTAAGGCAGATATAGATGTGGTGCTCTCTAGGTGACAAACAAATAGCAATAGGACAAGGGTGGGGGAGGAGGGGGGGGGCAACATTAGGTTCTGATAGTATCACGCAAGAACCATTCATTTTGAGCAGTGGATTTTGTATTTATTTCATTAATGTCCCCTGGGTGTGTTTCTAAAGAAATACACGGCTTTAAGATCTGTGGCGCCATGTCAATAACCACTGGTCTTATTGGACGTTGGTCTATCGAAAGTGATTTCTAAGGTTAACGACGCCCGTCTCTCTTTTTAATGAGAACAAATGACATTGTGCAGTAAATAAAAGGTGGTTTATGCACCCAGAGGACATGACATTAGCCAAATCTTGGTCAAGGTCTCTCTCTCTCTCAACATGCATGAGGCAGCCATGACAACCAAGAACCAATCATCTAGCGGTGCATAAGCCCAACCACTCGTGGGGGAAGGGGGGGGGTGGTACCTCCCCGATCTCTCGAATAATGGTACAAACCTTCAGGTCGACTTCCATCCACAGGCCAGGAAAAACCAGCATTGAATTTAAAGTAGGTTTTATTACAACAGAAGAGTTTGTTTGTGTATATTTTTTTTTCTTTTCTCTTTTTTAAACAATACAGATGATGCAAACAGTTTGTTTTACCCCTTTCTTTTGATCATGGAATAATAAAAACCTGAAAAAAGAATGGATCTATAAGGCTGGAACAGGAGCATGACATTCTAGCTAAACAGTTGGAATCATCACAGTAACCAGAGGCCCTCACCAACCAGAGTTGGGGACTTGGGAGTCCAACAGCACCTAAACATGCTGTGAGGCCCTCTACCAATGAAACAAACAAAAAACAAGAAAAGAAAAGGGAAAAAAGGAAAAATATATAATCATATATTTACAGGAACTTGCCTTTAGTAAGGGGGGGGGATGGTACGATCATGTTAATCCAGCAGCTTCAAAACAACATGAACCGTATTTTAAAAGAACACACATCTACAAACCTGAGAGAAAACAGGAGCCAATCATAAACATGCGTCAGATGAACCTAGGTTGCAGTCGAGCCGTGTGGTGTTTTAGTAACTTCCCTGCCCCTCCCTACCCCCCCGATATATGATGTTAATGTCCATGTGATGCAAACATATTTGTTTTTTAGCATTTCTCTTCTCCGTCACTGGACTTAAACGCTCACTGGCTTTAGCTTTGTTTTAAAAGCAAGTTGAGAAAAGGTTTAACCTCCAAACCTATTGAAGGGGGGGGGCTGGGGGGGCCGTGGTGGTGGTGGTGCTGAAGCTTCAGTAGCGCCCAGCTGGAGACATGACGGGCGGCCTCATCCCCATGGGGGGGCCTCCCTGGTAGGGGGGCACCATGGGGGGGCCCTGCCCATACGGGGACATGCCTCTGGGCATGTAGCCCGGCATGGCCTGGGGAGGGGCCCCGTACTGACCTGGGGGGACAGACACACACAGTCAGACACTACATCAAAACACTGCTCATCTTGGAAGTCATCTTGGATCTCAAAGCTTCAAGTATCTTGGAACATTAAGGCCCAGACTAACAACTTTAGGTAACCTAGTATCCCAGGTGACCTAGTACCCCAGGTGACCTAGTATCCCAGGTGACCTAGTATCCCAGGTGACCTAGTATCCCAGGTGACCTAGTACCCCAGGTGACCTAGTACCCCAGGTGACCTAGTATCCCAGGTGACCTAGTATCCCAGGTGATCTAGTATCCCAGGTGACCTAGTATCCCAGGTGATCTAGTACCCCAGATGACCTAGTATCCCAGGTGACCTAGTATCCCAGGTGATCTAGTATCCCAGGTGACCTAGTACCCCAGGTGATCTAGTATCCCAGGTGACCTAGTATCCCAGGTGACCTAGTACCCCAGGTGATCTAGTATCCCAGGTGACCTAGTATCCCAGGTGACCTAGTACCCCAGGTGACCTAGTATCCCAGGTGACCTAGTATCCCAGGTGACCTAGTACCCCAGGTGACCTAGTACCCCAGGTGACCTAGTATCCCAGGTGACCTAGTATCCCAGGTGACCTAGTATCCCAGGTGACCTAGTATCCCAGGTGACCTAGTACCCCAGGTGACCTAGTACCCCAGGTGACCTAGTATCCCAGGTAACCTAGTACCCCAGGTGACCTAGTACCCCAGGTGACCTAGTATCCCAGGTGACCTAGTACCCCAGGTGACCTAGTATCCCAGCGTGGCCCAGGCACCAGTGCCTTCCTCCCAGCAGGGGTGAGGGTGTGGGTGAGACCTTTACCGTGCATGGGGTGCCTCATGCCCTGCTGCTGTGGGGGGATGCCCTGCTGAGGGGGCATCATGCCCCCCACGGCCGACACGGGCGGCGCCGACAGGTGGACCTGGGTGGCCCGGGGAAGGTTACGCTGGTATCGGGGCAACTGTGCCCGTCTCTCCTCCTGTTGGGAGGGCAAAAGACAAGAGCCAGGAGGGCCCCGCTCAGACTGAGGGCCACAGGGCCTGCCTCCCTTCGCTGTGCAAACAACAAACACCAAGCAAGTACACGGGCCTCATTCTAGTTACGTTACTTAGTGCAAAAACAAAAAGGGGGGGGGGGGGGGGGAGGTACGTTCGATTTGAGTTCACGGGGTATGCCGGATGAGTTCAATTTTGAGATGCACGAACGCGATCAGAAACTGTCAACGATCCCACCCATCCGGCGTACCCAGTGATCTAAATCCGGCAACAACAGTCTAATCACAGGTTAAAAAAAAAAGGGGGGGGGGGTGACCTGGTCAAACATTACTTACTGTGAAAGGGCAAAACGCACGGCTCAAGCAACTTACCAGCGAGATGTCCTCATCAGGGTGGATCAACTTACTGGTTGCACTCGAGGTGGTGAGGGTGGCAGGTTTACTGGACACTGTGGCTGGGGGCTTGGCCACAGTGCTGCTAGAGGGGTTGGAGGAGGAGGTGGAGGAGGCAGAGGGCTGGGTATAGGCAGGGAAGGTGGCTTTGGGAGGGTCGGAGGTGGCCGCAGAGTGGGGGTTGGTGCCGGACGCTCCTGGGGTAGTCTGCTGGGCCTGGGGGTGACAGAGCGGAGGGAGAGGGGGAGAACGGTGAGACAGGCTGGGGTTCAGAGCTCATCCAACTGTGGGCAGAGACGTCTGATTGCGTCAAGCTTACAGATGGTGTCAACCTTCACAATAATATATGCATAAAAATCTCTCTGCATCACATGACTCGTTAGCACCTTTGGTTAAACACCTTTCAGCAGTGTGATGCACACCAAGAGCAGGCTATTCTGAGCAGTGTGGGGCTCTTATACACTTTAAGGGAAGCCACTGATAACTGAAGGCAACACAGGCTTTCGTTGTCATCACATCCTCAGTTAACCAACATCTCAGCCCTTCACTGGGAGGTACAGAAGGGCCAGATAACGGGGCGGCTGTCAGTTTTGCGCAAGACGCTGAAGCAACCAAACTGCGTTTGCGCAAGACGAGGAAACCATGACGCAATCGTGGTGCGGAGAAGAGTGGAGATGTTCTAAAGTTGGGGTTGTTTTTGTTTGTCTTCTTCAAAATGCAAGTCATGCCAGAGATAAACAGATTCTTCAAGCTGCCGTGTTCCTCATAGCACGGTTAGGCAACACTTCTTTTTTTACTCAAATAAAAACATGTCAAGGCCACTAGATAACACCAAGGCACGTCTTCTGCTAAGCGCCTACAGCCAGGCCCAGTTAATTATTAGCTACAGAGAGAGTGAGAGAGAGAGAGACAGAGAAAGAGAGAGAGAGAGAGAGGGAGTGAGATAGAGTGAGTGAGTGAGACAGAGAGTGAGAGAGACAGAGAGGGAGAGAGAGGGAGAGAGACAGAGAGAGAGGGAGGGAGAGAGAGAGAGAGAGGATAGACACCAAACGGCTTGTGACAGAAGTTAAGACACAGGTGAGCCTCAAGTCGTTCCTTCTCCACGCCCACCTGTACGGCGCTGGGAAACAGGGGCTTGGTGACGGGGGGCTGTGCGGCCGCAACGGCTGGCCGGGAGGGCATCCCTGCTACCGTGGGCGGCTGGGCCATGTGGGGCATCCCGGGCCTGTGGGCCATGTGGGGCGGCATTCCTGAGTGAAGAAGGACAAAACACAGGTTTAACTCAGGTTGAACTCCATAACTGTCTAGCAGCAACAACAACAACAATCAAGAAAATATCTTTGATAAAGACATGAGATGTTGACCAGTGCTCACCTGGTGGCATGCCGGGCATTCCTGACATCATCGGCGGCATCATCCCCCCCATTGACATCATCCTATGAAAACACATCATCCGCACGGCTTTGAGGAACCTGGCACTGACTCTCTACACGCTGGGGAAGAATGTGACGTGTGCGCAACAAGACGAGAGGGCTGGGTCCTGTACTCACCCGTGAGGCATGCCGTGCATCCCCGGGTGCATGCCGTGCATCATGGGGGGCATGCCTGGCATCATGGGGGGCATACCTGAACCAGGAGGAGGAGCAGAGGGTGGGAGGGGAGGCGGAATTAACATCAGTCAGCCAACCTTGTTCCTTAACATTCAGTAGATGCTCTTATCCAGAGCAACTTACAGCAAGTACAGGGACACCCCCCCCCCCCCCCGAGGCAAGTAGGGTGAAGTGCCTTGCCCAAGGATGGGACGTGCTCCAGCGTACCTGCGTAGTTCCCTGGTGGCATGCCTGGAGCTCCAGCCACAGGGGGCATGACAGGCTGGCCCATGGCCTGAGCGTAGCCCTGCTGGGGCTGAGCTGCGGCCGGCTGCTGCGGCTGCTGGAACGACGGCCCTGGTTCGTCGTCATCGTCGTACTCGTCCGAGTCGTCCGCGTTGTTCTGTTTCTTCTTCTGGCTCTCTGGGGTTGGGAGAGGAAATGACACGTTTGTCCCCTCCTTCTACATGCTTATCCCTCGTTTGTCCCCCTCCCTCTACATGTTTGTCCCCTTGTTTATCCCTCATTTGTCCCCCTCCATCTACATGCTTATCCCTCATTTGTCCCCCTCCCTCTACATGATACCGGTGTTGCGTACCTTGTGACTTCTGCTCCAACGTTCGTCGTCTTTCTTGCATGTCTTTTTCGGGAATCCCCTCCATGCCGTAGATCTCCAGCTCTATGTCGATCCTCCCAGGGATGGCATTAGGGACACCGTCAATCGTTTCTTTATGAACCTGAAAAAAAGACGAAACAATGTCAAAACCATGTCAACAGCTCTCGTGTGTGTGTGTGTGTGTGTGCAGCCAACAGGAAGGATACCTGTTGAGATAAGATAATCCCCCAGAAGATAATTTGTTCCCCAGTGAGGGAATTACAGTTTGCAACAGCAGCAGTGTACAGTACAGCAGTCAGAGTAACAGTTTTACATATATAAAAATATACAACATACAGGGAATCCTATCTAATATGAAGATAAGGAACTAAGAGTATGAAAAAGTAAAATAATATATGAAGTAAGTGAGACTTGAGTGTGATGGCTGCTGCTATCGAGTGACATACAGCCAAGTTATTGCACTTAATATTGAACTTCAACTTAATAAAATTTCTTAAAGCACTTCTACTAACCTGCATGCAGTGAATAGCCAGGCCAGGACCTGTGTACAGTTTCTTGTGACATATATGACACTTGAAATGTTTAGCCTTTTGGTGTTGAATGAGAATTTTCTCATCGTCAAAATCTCGGTTACAATACCTAGAATATGGAGGTTAAGGATATGAACTAGAAATACAATAACAAAAACACAGTTTAATGTATACTTAAGGTCAAACACTTCTAAAAACAGGCTTACATCCACAAACACACAGAGCCTCATGCTAACCTGTGCGTGGCTACACGGTAAAGCTAACTAAATTACTGACACTATCTGTATTTCGGCTGTTAATAGATTAGTGATACCATAATTACATTTTGCTAAGGGCTGATATACGTCACTTGAATTCACAATAAATAGTTTTTACGTTTCGAAGTTTCTAGACATTATTAATAATACTTGTCAAACTATAAAGCCAGTTAGCCTAGCAACAGTTAGCATAGCAACACATCCAACTGGGGCCTAGCAACGGCTAACCATCTACTACGACAATCTTTTCCGTTTTGAATCAGATGTACGTTTCTTTCAACAAACCAAAGGATACCAACACCATGGCTTCATCTGCTTCTTTTTTTTACGTCCCATTTTTGGAGATTATTGAAACTGCTGGCGAACAAATAAACAGTAAAGATGCTGTCGTTATTATCTGGTGAAGAACAGCGACATGCTGCTCGAGACAACGCCGAAAATGGCGCCAGCCGGATGTAGCCAGCCCGTGTAAGGAAGTCCACTTCCGGCTGACAATTTTGACACATTTTAAGATTCTTTTTTCAAAAATATATATATTGCTCTCCTGAGATATAATTTAGACGTCAAAAAAATATTTTGTGTGTGCACGTGTGATTTCTTTTCAATGGTGGCTTAAGTTATTTGGCCCTGTCTAATAGAAGGCGGTATGGACATGTGTTTATCAAATTTCGTGTTCTTCTTATTTTATCTAAATAAGTCATATAGATATACGTATTTACTATATAAATAATCGTAATCGTTAAATCAAACCTGTCCACACGAGGGCGGCCGCCAGTTATTTTTCATGGACACAAGGCCCAGTTTTCTGTCCTGTCTTTTACTAGTTTATAAATAAATAAATTGTGCCACCTTATATAAACACAATACGTTTCTATTGTTGACCATGCGTTTAATTACAAAACATGAACATGAATCAAGTTTTCACTCTCTCGTTTTTGTAATTTTTCTCTAAATGATGACTGTGACTGGATATTGATGCAGTGAAAGACTGAGCAGTTTGACTCATAAATTATTATAATATATATATATTATTATGAGCGCCTCAGACCATAATATCAGCTGCGACAGAAACACTTTGATTAATTCCAGTTAAAGTTAATTAATCACTTTTTGACTTCCCACTCAAAAGTTCTGCTACAACATTCATGACAAAATACATATCTAAACATAAGATAAGATAATCCTTTATTTGTACCTCTGTGGAGAAATAGCAAACATCACTTCCAAATTAAAGTTTTTCGTAGTTTACAAAACAGGGTGGTATAATCTTCCCAGCTCTCTGACTAAGGCGGGGTCCTGTTGGGTCATTTCTGTCTCCCATTTTGTTGTAATTTTTTTTTTTTTATAACTTGACAACAATTTACTGAAGTCAGTTGTGCTAGAAGCACTGTACTGTGTGGTTGAGCAATGGTGTTATTGTCTGGACTAGTTGAAGAGCTCCTCTGTGATGAAACAGAAGTGGATTGTGGACAAGAAACCAGGCATTTCTATAAGACAATCAGCTGTACAGAATACATCACCCTTTGTTTCATTATAAAATTGTTTAATGTAATCCAATATTTACATATCAAATCTACAAAATATGCACATGTTAAAATATTATCGATGACTCGTCATGTTTTTATTTCTTCTTCCTCATAGCCCTTATTATATACAATCAAAAATCACCTTCAATCAATGTTTTAACAGGATACAAGATCAAGCACACATCACAACGCCGACCAATTGAACACTGTACAGCTAATACCGACAGGGTCTATGTCCAGGTTATGAAATATCACCAACTACTGTATGATAAAATATCAATTTAGTTATCCTTAAAGTCTTTAAGCTTGCTGAGTGCAAACAGTTATCATTGTGATGGACGTTATGGACCAGTGCAGAATGGGGATGGGGAGGTCTTATGTAGATCTGACTCTGGGAGGAACTCAGGCAAACCTGCTTGAAGGGTTAAAGGCTTTCACTGTTTCACCTGTGGTCCGATCAGACGGGTGGAACAGCTATTTTAGACTCCGGGAACGGATCGACGGGGCATCTGAACCCCTAGCTTTCATTTCATGGATGAAGGGTGAGAAACCTGTTGACAGTTTAACAGATGGCTCAACAGTTAAGGCGTCGGCCTCGTGATCGGAAGGATGTGAGATTGAGCCCTGGCTGCGGCTGTGTATTTATTCATTTAGCAGACGCTTTTATCCAAAGCAGGATACAGGACAAAAGACGTTGTGTCCTTGGGCAAGGCACTTCACCCTACTTGCCTCAGGGAGAACGTCCCTGTACCTACTGTAAGTCGCTTTGGATAAAAGCGTCTGCTAAATGAATAAATTTAAATGTGAATCTAACAGACTGACTACAAGTATTGATTTCGTCTGTCCATATGCAAATGCAGATAGCAAATTTGAGCCGGACTGATACGCAACAGTCCAAAAGTCAATAGAGACATTTAAAAAAACACTTAAAACAGTTCTCCTCCTGTGTTTTCTGCCCCTTCCTACGCTAAAGGCTGTGAGGTCATTTGGCAACAATGTGGAAAACAAAGCCTGGACTGTCCCTGCGTTGGTTATTTCCAAACCAAATGACTTTGGTGAGTCGTTTGAGCAGAGCAGCACCGCCTACCACGGAGAACCGAGTGGACTCACTGACGTGACACGTACCATACTCTAGAGACATTTAGTCACACTACACACACACGCACGAGGACACACGCGCACGCACACACATTTGAGGTTTACGACGGTGCCAATGGTACGAGGTTAACCAGAAGCATCCTGAAAAGGAAGGGCCAGATCTTCCTGCTCGGGCCCAAAGACTTGGCCAAACGATATCAAGTGGTCTCCAGTTCCCCATCTGCAACAGAACACTGGTCATCTTCAGACGTAAGTATGGCAACAAACCTAAAACCCTGTGATCGTCTCCTTGGCTGAGGCTCCAGGTCCGGGGAGTTTCCCCTCATCGATAGGCACCACTGGGTTCGTATCAATACAGTCAAGCAGAGCCGTTAGAACGGAGGCGGAGCCATCTCGTTTTATGTCCCACAAAGACAGCCTGGCACCGATCTGGAACGGCGTCAGAGTGCGGTGGTGGAGGGTGGGTGGGTGGGTGGTGGGGGGGGTGGGTGGTGGGGGGGGGGGGGGGGTTGGGAGAATGATGGGGGGCTTCAGGGAGCCGGGGGGAGCCGGACGTCCAGGAGGCTGTAGGCAAAGACGTTCCAGAACACGGCGCAGAGGACGAAGAGGGCGTACACGCAGAAAAAGATCCAGAAGAGGGACTGCTCCTGAAGCCGCTGCTCGTAGTTCTGCAGGACCACCACACCCAGGGTCAGGCCCACCGCCACGCCCCCCAGGTGGGCCACGAAGCTGGGGTTGGGGCAGGGCGGAAAGGCCGGGGGGTAGAACCGGAGCCAGACGGCCCGGCCGAATTCTACACTCACTGAGGGAAGAAAGAGAGAGAGATAGAGAGAAGAGAGAGGAGAGATAAGAGAGAGAAGAGAGAGAGAGGGGAGAGAGAAGAGAGAGAGAGGAGAGATAAGAGAGAGATATAGAGAAGAGAGAGAGGGAAGAGAGAGAGACGTTCATCACAAATATCAGGAAGATTTTCCTGAAAGAGGACATTGATGTCATCTCCTAAAAATACCATTAGCACCACTGCTAGAATGCCAGAGCCTATTGTTTGGGGGTTGTTGCATCTACTCATTTCCAAGCCGCAAGGCCAGAACACTTCACAATCTAGGTCAAGATCAGAGCGGGTTTTTGTGCAAGGTTGATGTACGTTAGACTGATGGTCCCAACTGGCAACCCAATATTTCTCCTCCCCCCCCCCCTCCCCTCCGTAATGATCCACATAAACCAGAAAGTCGTAAGGTTCCCCGGTGCAGAGGAGAACTAACCGGAGGGGGCTTCACATTCGAGAAACTTCTAGAAGGACTTACTGCACACCAGCGCCATGGCCATCCTGAACAGCTTAAACTGACACTTCATTCCCGACCAGTTCTGAGGAGGAAAGGAGGGAGAGAGACGGAGAGAGAGAGAGAGAGAAAGACAGAGAGAGAGACAGAGAGAGAGAGAGAGAGACAGAGAGAGAGAGAGAGAAAGACAGAGAGAGAGAGAGAGAAAGACAGAGAGAGAGAGAGAGAGAGAGGTCTCAGAGTCAAGGGGGGGGGAGCAGAGAGGATCATGGTTAGCAGGACGCCACGATGCTTAAACCGTATTTGAGGGTCGATGATGAGATTCGGAGCGGGACAAGTCGACCGCCGTTTGTGATGAACGCTTTTCATCAGTATGCAGCGCGCACACAAGCACGCACACACACACACACACACAGCCAGGTGACTCACAGACGGCATGTGTGGAATGTGTAGACAGCACAGCACCTGCTGAGGAGGAGCTGTGGGTCTACAGGAGACACTGACAGATGGGATATTCATCAAGAGGCTGGTCTACACACACACACACACACAGGGAGAGAAACACACACGCACACACATGGAGAGAAACACACACATGCACACACACAGAGAAACACACAGACAGACAGACAGACAAACATGCACACGGACTCCCCAAAAACAAGACACACACACAGAGAAACACACACACAGACAGACACACACACACTCTTACCATGACGACGTTGGCCAGGTGTGCTGAGACCAGGGCGTACACCCCTCCTGATGACCCCACCACCGGAGCGGTCATGTCCGTGACAGACACAGCCAGGGAGCCTGCAGGAGGGTCACACAGGTCAGAGGGCAAAGGTCAACATCAGCACTAAGCCGACAGAAGCCACGTATCGATGAATCAATAGAGCCTCTGTCAAATTCAATGGAGAAGCAATTCATTCATACTACAATACTGGCTGTGTAGTTACATTGACATGTATTCATTTAGCAGATGCTTTTATCCAAAGCGACTTACAAGAGAGAGCTTTTACAAAGAGCATCAGTCATTGAGCATAGCAACGTGATAGACCCCGAACACAGTGGGTTTTTTAGATCGTGAATCACAGGAGTTGAGTTACAGGAGTTGTTATATTCAATAAGGACAAAGATGAGGCTATTCAGTGTGTGTGTGTGTGTGTGTGTGTTTTTGAGCAGTGTCAGTTTAATGGACGGCCTCTTCTAGGTTCTGCACGGGACAGAACAGGGTTCTCAGCTGCCGGTCCCTGATTGGACGGGTACTGAAATGAGCTGGCAGCAGCTGTGATTGGCAGACAGGATCAGCGGATTCCTCCGCGGCACGCAAAGAGCTCGATCGGCCCCCTGAGAGAGGGGACGAAGACGGGCCCGCAGAGGCAACGCACAGCTGGGATCATGAGGGGGGGGAACATGAGGGGGGGAGGGAGACGGCCCCGCAGAGGCAACGCACAGCTGGGATCATGAGGGGGGGGAACATGAGGGGGGGAGGGAGACCGACGGAGGAGGAGAGAGAGGGAGTGAAAGTGTGAAGAGGGGGGGGGGGGGGGGTGATTGAGAGAGGGAAAGTGTAAAGGCGGGAGGGGGGGGGCGATCGAGAGAGGGAAAGTGTAAAGGGGAGGGAGGGGGGGGGGGGGGTGACTGAGAGAGTGAGATAGAGAAAGACAGAGTCATTGGGATAGAGAGCGAGAAAGCGAAGTGTTCTTAGGGAGGGCAAACAGACAAATCCTTCACACCCCCCCCACCACCACACACACACACACACACACCCTGGCAGGGGGGGGTGTATTCCCAGTACATCCTCCAGACTCCTTAGCTCAGCGTTACTGACTGAGGTGAATTATTGATGCTAACTACAAGGAACACACCTGTCAAAGGTGGGGAGTGATCTGTCTTTCAACCACAACCACACTCACTCACACACTCACACACACACACACGCCCACACACACACACACACACATCTACACACGTGCAAAGCGATAAACAAGTGTCTCTTGTACGCTGCCACACCTCAGTGGATAAGGCATCTCAATCAGGGGCGGGGCTATTTATAGCCGGTGTGAGGTGATTCAATTAAGTGTGTGTGCGTGTGCAAGGTTGTGTGTGTGTGTCTGTGTGTGTCCATGTAAGGCCTTTGTGGATTGATTTCATGTGTCTTTGATCCAGATCGAGTGAGAGAGCGTTGGATCATTAGTGTGTCTGACAGTGGTCAGGGTTCGACCCCTCTGTGGATCAGCTGCGTCCCTCGTGACCCTTGACCTGAACCCTCCCCCCGCCCAAATACGGCCACTAAAAGGGACCGAGAACACCCCAACAAAGAGCTACAAACAACTAGAAGGTTATTCTACACACACACACACACAAGCACACACACACACACAAGCACACACACCCAAAGACAGATTGACACACACACACACGTACACACACACCCAAAAACAGATTAACACACACGTACACACACACATACACCCAAAACGTACACACACACACACACGTACACACACACACACACGTACACACACACACATACACCCAAAACGTACACACACACATACACCCAAAGACAGATTAACACACACACACAGACAGACCAACACAGTTAACCAGTGGGTCGATATCTAATTAACACAGCAGTCCCATAGGGACTTCCTCCTTAGTCTGATAGCTGTTATACAGTATGTGTGTGTGTGTGCGTTTGTGTGTATGTGTGTGTGTGTGAACGTGTGTGTGTGAACGTGTGTGTGAACGTGTGTGTGTGTGTTTCCCTGTGGGTGTAAAGCTGCAGGACACTACAGCTGAGGCTCCCAGGGTTTATTTATACACACACACACAGGCACGCACACACACACACACACACACATACACACACACACAGGCACACACACACACACACACACATACACACACACACACACAGGCACGCACACACACACACACACATACACACACACACAGGCACGCACACACACACACACACACACACACACACACACAGGCACGCACACACACACATACACACACACACACACAGGCACGCACACACACACACACACACACATACACACACACACACAGGCACGCACACACACACATACACACACACACACACAGGCACGCACACACACACACACACACACATACACACACACACACAGGCACGCACACACACACATACACACACACACACACAGGCACGCACACACATACACACACACACACACAGGCACGCACACACACACACACACTCTGGGTAATTTCCTTTCCGCAGGACTCCCATAACATATCTTGACCTTTTGGAATATACAATGGAACAATAACTGCAATATGCACATTCTCTCAAGTAAACACACACACGCACACACTCACACATACACCAAACTACAAGCGTGCACACACATGGAGTGTGGACACACACACACACACACACACACACACAGCCACAGGGCATCGTTTCTCTGCCAAATGGCTCCTCAAACTTTCATCTTCCGAACCATGCTGGTCCAGGCCAGGCCAGTTTCATCTCTCTCTCTACCCCCTCCCCACCCCACCCACCCCTCTTTCTCTCTACCCTCACATCCCCCTCTTTCTCTCTACCCTCACATCCCCCTCTTTCTCTCTACCCTCACATCCCCCTCTTTCTCTCTACCCTCACATCCCCCTCTTTCTCTCTACCCTCACATCCCCCTCTTTCTCTCTACCCTCACATCCCCCTCTTTCTCTCTACCCTCACATCCCCCTCTTTCTCTCTACCCTCACATCCCCCTCTTTCTCTCTACCCTCACATCCCCCTCTTTCTCTCTACCCTCACATCCCCCTCTTTCTCTCTACCCTCACATCCCCCTCTTTCTCTCTACCCTCACATCCCCCTCTTTCTCTCTACCCTCACATCCCCCTCTTTCTCTCTACCCTCACATCCCCCTCTTTCTCTCTACCCTCACATCCCCCTCTTTCTCTCTACCCTCACATCCCCCTCTTTCTCTCTACCCTCACATCCCCCTCTTTCTCTCTACCCTCACATCCCCCTCTTTCTCTCTACCCTCACATCCCCCTCTTTCTCTCTACCCTCACATCCCCCTCTTTCTCTCTACCCCCACACCCCCCCTCG
Organism: Protosalanx chinensis; assembly: GCA_030340685.1. Lineage (NCBI taxonomy): Eukaryota > Metazoa > Chordata > Actinopteri > Osmeriformes > Salangidae > Protosalanx > Protosalanx chinensis. Next base: position 3,407,727 of record CM059342.1, on the reverse strand, counting down.
CTGATCTCCTTTCCTCTCTAGTGACACTACGTTTGAGGACCCTCCTCATTGTCAGAGATGTACCGCCCCCCCCCCCCCCTCCTCCCCTCCCCCCACCAATCAGAACACAGGACCATCTGTCCCAGACGGGTGGGGGGGGGGGGGGGGGATCCCACAGGGACTGGTGCCCCCTCACAGTGTGGGGGGGGGGGGAACTGATGGATATGAACACACACACACACAATGCACAGACCCAGTTCACAGATTCACCCCCCCCCCCCCCACCACCCCCTCAGCCCACACACACACATGCAGATTGAGCGTTGTCGCGTGGGCCCTGTTATGGAGATGAAAGGCTGTTACTCCCACATTCTGTGAGTGTGTGGAGTGAGGGGGGTGGAGTGTGTGTGTGGAGTGTGTTTGTGTGTGTGTGGAGAGTGTGTTTGTGTGTGGGATAGCAACATCCTCTGATTCTCATCACTGCACCAACTTCTTCAAAGTTCACAATACAACTGACTGCTCAAAAGTACATATTACACCTGGAGATGAATGTGTGCACGTGTGTGTGCATGTGTGTGTGTACAGGTGTGAGTGTGTGTGTCAAGTCTTACCTGCCAGAACACCACACACGTACACCAGTCCAATCCTCAGGGCTCCGTGACCATCTCAAGAGGAACGCCAACCAGCAGCTGCATGGCCATGTTTAGACCCAGGTGTTCTATCCTGCCACACACACACACACACAGGCATGCACACCACACACACACACACACACACAGGCATGCACACACACACACACAGGCATGCACACACACACACACACACACACACAGGCATGCACACACACACACACACACAGGCATGCACACACACACACAAGGCATGCGCACGCACACACACAGGCATGCGCACGCACACACACAGGCATGCACACACACACACACACACAGGCACGCACACACACACACAGGCATGCACACACACACACACACAGGCACGCACACACACAGGCACACACACACAGGCACACACACACACACACCAGGCACACACACACAGATGATAGGATTTGTATTATACTGTACATCACCTGTCCACCCACACAGACAGACACAAACGCACAGACACACACAATCTCCCACCCCCAATACATTATCCCCCCCACACACACACACACACACACGCAGCTTGAGGAGAGAGAGGTGGCTGCTGGGAGTTCACCAAATCCCCTTCCACAGCTTGCGTTCCAACAGAGAGGGCTCATTCTTTCACACACACACACACATGCATACACACACAAACGCACACGTACACGCCCACATGCACACACACACACAGTCTAAGTCCCTGTGAACACACATACCCACCATCAATACATCTAAGCCTGGGACTCACAAACACACACACACAAGCGTGTGGTACACACACCCACACACACACACACGTCCTTCATGCCTACACAGTCCACACAGTTAGCATATTCTGCAGGTCCTAGTCACACACACCCTGGTCTCTCGCTCTGTGTGTGTGTGTGTGTGTGTCTCTTTCTCTCTCTCTCTCTCTCTCTGTGTGTGTGTCTCTATCTCTCTCTGTGTGTCTCTCTATCTCTCTGTGTTTGTGTCTCTCTCTCTGTGTGTCTCTCTCTCTCTCTGTGTGTCTCTCTCTCTGTGTGTGTGTGTCTCTCTCTCTCTCTCTCTCTGTGTGTGTGTGTGTCTCTCTCTCGCTCTCTCTCTGTGTCTCTCTCTCTCTGTGTGTGTCTCTCTCTCTCTCTCTCTGTGTCTCTCTCTCTCTCTGTGTGTGTGTGTCTCTCTCTCTCTCTCTCTGTGTGTGTGTCTCTCTCTCTCTCTCTCTGTGTCTCTCTCTCTCTCTGTGTGTGTCTCTCTCTCTCTTTGTGTGTGTCTCTCTCTCTCTCTCTGTGTGTGTCTCTCTCTCTTTCTCTCTCTCTGTGTGTGTGTGTCTCTCTCTCTCTCTCTCTGTGTCTCTCTCTCTCTGTGTGTGTCTCTCTCTCTCTGTGTTTGTGTCCTCTCTCTCTCTCTGTGTGTGTGTCTCTCTCTCTCTGTTTGTGTGTCTCTCTCTCTCTCTTTGTCTCTCTCCCACACACACAAAAACACAACCCAACAGATGCACAAACACACGTCTAAAACATCCAAACCTCCGCAGAACAAATCAGTCTCATCCGTGTCGCAGGCAGAGGATCTGCGTGGTCACAATGGGGGATATTGATTGGCTGAGAAAGGCTTCTCTAGACACACAAGGCTGCTCCACTCCAGATAACAAGAGCCATCTATTCTCCTCTGTGCTAACGAGGGCTAGTGGGATCCTGGGTACAGGCAGCCGCTCTCCAAGGATACCAGACAGGCTATTGTCTGAACACAATAGCTCTCAAAGAGAGAGATATACAAGACTCATCGTCTGAACACACAAAGAACAACAAATGGAATGAAAGGTTCTCCGCTGTCTGATTATAGTACACTCAGCATCCTGTTTGGTTTCTATTCGGTAGAAGACTTCCTGTTTAATAGAAGACTTCCTGTTCAATAGAAGACTTCCTGTTTAATAGAAGACTTCCTGTTCATTAGAAGACTTCCTGTTTAATAGAAGACTTCCTGTTCAATAGAAGACTTCCTGTTTAATAGAAGACTTCCTGTTCAATATAAGACTTCCTGTTCTTCCTGTTCAATAGAAGACTTCCTGTTCAATAGAAGACTTCCTGTTCAATAGAAGACTTCCTGTTCAATAGAAGACTTCCTGTTCAATAGAAGACTTCTGTTCGGTAGAACGACTTCCTGTTCAATAGAAGACTTCCTGTTCAATAGAAGACTTCCTGTTCGGTAGAAGACTTCCTGTTTGGTAGACGACTTCCTGTTCAATAGAAGACTTCCTGTTCAATAGAAGACTTCCTGTTCAATAGAAGACTTCCTCTTCAATACTTCCTGTTCAATAGAAGACTTCCTGTTCAATAGAAGACTTCCTGTTCAATAGAAGACTTCCTGTTCGGTAGAAGACTTCCTGTTTGGTAGACGACTTCCTGTTCAATATATGACTTCCCTGTTCAATAGAAGACTTCCTGCATATTTGGTCTGAGATGAACATGTACTTACAATCTGGCAATTTGTATCAGGAACCTTTCGTAAAGTGTTAATTTCTCATGATTTCTAAAATGTGGCTTTAAACATCTGTTTGGCTTTAAATATGGATTGTTTCAAATGGTCAGTTATATTGCTATTGTGTTGCAGTGGCAACTGTGTGTGTGATGTATATGAATGGGTATTTGAGTGTGTATAGAGTGTGTATGGGTGTGTATGTGGTTGTGTGTGTGTGTGTGTTGAAGAGGTCACTGG
>CM059342.1:3334525-3403907 GCA_030340685.1 Protosalanx chinensis | reverse complement strand
TCCCAAAGAAAATTAGTTCAAATGTACATAACCACCTAATCATTAGGTCATAATATGACGACCATGTAGGCTCCACTGCTCTGTGTATGGTCAGTTAATGTGCCAGGTACATGTGCAGTATTTGAGGACAGTATTATGCAACCGTGTGCAAGTAAAGCACTTGTGTGGACTCGTTCTTGTGTGCGTGTGAAGAGCCTGTCTCTGTGTGTGTGTGTGTGTGTGTGTGTGCCTAGCGTGTTTCGTTTGGCGTGCACAGTCCCAGGGTAGTCTGCTGGGCAGAGAGGGACTGCTTAACATCAGCGATTCTGGAAATGTGGAATCACACGCGAAAGCAAAAGAGGTCTTCTAAAGGAAGATCCTCATCACAGGGCTGAGTCCAAGAAGAACCTTACCCCAAACCTGCACACACAGAAGGCAGGGAAACATCTCAGACTTCAGGACAGAGGCTCCCGAGGACCAGGGTTGCCTACCCCTCCTCTAAGGGCCTAGAACACTGTGGGCCTAGAACCGCTTTGGTCCTAGAACCCTGTGGGTTCCCCACCCTCAGAGTCCTCATCATAATGGCCTCCTCCAGAACCAGGAGGAGGTGTGGAGGCCAGCCACAACCGGGGGGGGACAGACGACACTCAGTCAGTCTGCATGTTCTCAGACTTCCAGACCGGTCGGTTTCTCCTCTCTCATCCTGAGGAAGACGTCCGCTCCAGCCCTCTCTAAGGCGGGGACAGCTCCATGTGCCGACCACACGGAGCCCCGTGGTCCACGCTGGACACGAACACTGCGATCCTACGGAGACGCGCTCGAGCCAGAATGGAGATGCAGTTGCAAGAGAAAACACACGGTCAGACTGACAGCTGTGTCCCCCCCCCCCCCCCCTCAGGCCAGCGGAGGAGCCATCGCTCTGGTGAGAAAGCGCGGTTCTCGGGGGGGGGGGGGACTCATCCAAGTTTGAAGGCAAGGAGGGGGGGGATGGGGGGGATGGGGGTGGACGGGGGGGGTGGGGGGGTGAGGATGGGAAGGACCATGGAACCAGGAACTAGATGCTGAACTTCCTGGATTTAGGATGTGTGTGGATGTGTGTGGATGTGTGTGGGGATCTGGCTAAAGTGCCGCCCCCCCCCCCCCCACACACACACACACACACACCTCTCATAAAAGACAATCTCTCTGCTCTGCGAAATATGAATCGTCCACATGGAACTTTTCACAGAAGTCAGTGAAATGTTGGTGGGCTGCCACGGAGAGACCAGGAGGCAGAAAGAGTCCCATCCGCACAGCAACACTGACCCCCGGTGGGCGGATCCAGAACTGCACTCAGGTGAAATCCCCACAGCACGCAGCAGAACCATCTGAGAAGATGACGGATCATTTGCAGCCTGTCGTTCAGTTTGTGGTCCGAGCCCTACTCTACACAAGCTGTTACAGAAGCTGCTTTATCACGTAAACACCAGTGTTTAGCCCCAATATGGAGCTGGGAGAGAAAATGATATCCACCTAAAGGTCCGGTCAATCAAACAAACATCATTAGAGATGATCCAAGATGAGTTATCAGAGATCGGGCCTGACACTAGAAAGAACAGAGTTTCTGAAAATTGACGGTGAAAAATCGCGAAAAAAGTTGTTCTCAGGCGAAGTTGTCTGAGAGACACACAGCCTTCACGCTTTTACACATGCTGATATTTCTCTGCTACACACACACACACACACACACACACACAAACACACGAGAAGATGCTAAGTCTCATGCTCGGCCATGCTAACGGCTGACTGACGTTCAGCTCATCTTCAGAGGAACTCTAACTAGAGGCTTCTATCGGAGGTCAAGGGACGACAGCTAGGCTATCAAGCTTTTCGTTCACACACAAACACACCACACACACACACTCACACAGACACACACACAAACATTACAGTCTGCAGTGAATTGTTCCTCATTACACTGTGCAGTCATCAGCATTCAGATTATTACTCACTGTGTCTATTTTAACATCAAATCCAACCGTTTTTCCACCATGTTACCATAGCAGCACTTCTGTGTAGTTGAAGGGGAAGTTTATATATCTGACACTTAAAACAATAACCAAATCACAGTGAATCAGAAAGATAATCTAACTTTACAACGCAGAGAGGAAACACGCAAACATATTTATACAAAATCAATTTACAAATAAGGTGAGTTGACCGTCTGACAGTTTTGCAGACACACACACACCACTTAATGGGGGCCCCCAACCTTGCCTTCTCTACAGGAAATGAGCAGAATCTTCTACACAGCACACAGACGGCTAACTTTAAAGTCTCAAAGTTCAAGCAGAGAAAGAAAGAAAGAGGGAAAGAAATTGGTCTCCCCCCCACCTCCTCCCCCCCCCCCCCCCCCCCCCAAAAGAAATCCTGGATGTGAAGAGAAAATTGAAGTTAGGGAGGACTCTTACCAGCTATTCTGTCTCGCTCCATAATGTGAACGATTCTTCAAAGAGCCACATGGAACTTCTCGTTTCACTCTCCTCTCTCTCTCTCTTTCTCTCTCTCTCTTTGCTTTTTTCTCTTCCCAAAGACTTCCCCTTTCTCTGACTCTTGCTGACTTAGTCCACCATGTCTCCCTCCCTCCGCCCCTCTCCCCCCTCACACTCTCCTCCTCTCCCAGCTCTGGCAGTAATGTCTTCAGCCTGTCATAGTGATGAGTGGAAGCAGAGTTAGGCAGCCTCTCTCTCTCTCTCTCTCCCCCTCTCTCTCCCACCTCTCTCTCTCTCTCCCCCCTCCCCCCACCCCACCCCCCTCTCTCTCCCTCCTCTCCTCCTCCTCCCCCACCTCTCTCTCTCCCCCTCTCTCTCTCCCCCACCTCTCTCCCTCTCTCTCCCCACCTCTCTCTCTCTCTCTCTCCCCCCTCTCTCTCCCACCTCTCTCTCTCTCTCTCTCTCCCCAGACTTTCAGGCTGCTTTGTGTCTTTGAATGAAACCTCCATACATGTGACTCCGACGTTCTGGAAATAACCTGCTGGGCAGGTCCTGAGGGTCAAATAACACCACACACACAAATACACACACACACACACACACACCTGCACGCTCACACACACCAACACAGTCAGATCAAAGACCTTAAATGACCAAGTTCAGTGACTTAGGGTGAAGTTGTGTGTTGAATCAATGAAAACAAACAGTGGAGTCACTAAACAGTTCTAGAACCTTCCACACCCTACCCTGCTCCTGCGGGGTGGAGGAGGGAGGGCAGGGGGGATTTAGCCCACCTTCTACTTCGACAGGGTCAGGGGCCACTTAGCGAGCCGCCGTCTGGACGAGAAATGCCCAATCACACAAGTGTGTGTTAAGTGTGAGTGTGTGTGTATGAAAAGATAGCATAGGAGACAATCCAGGTTAAACCACTCACTTTTTCTCTCTCGTCTCCTTCCAACATCCCATTCAGGGATGTGGAGAGGGATGTGGACAGGGACGTGGACAGGGATGTGGACAGGGATGTGGACAGGGACGTGGACAGGGATGCGGAGAGGGATGTGGACAGGGATGTGGACAGACAGGGATGTGGACAGGGACGTGGACAGACAGGGATGTGGACAGACAGGGATGTGGACAGGGATGCGGAGAGGGATGTGACAGACAGGGATGTGGAGAGGGATGTGGACAGACAGGGATGTGGACAGACAGGGATGTGGACAGGGATGCGGAGAGGGATGTGGACAGACAGGGATGTGGACAGGGACGTGGACAGACAGGGATGTGGACAGACAGGGATGTGGACAGGGATGTGGACAGACAGGGATGTGGACAGGGATGTGGAGAGCACCATACGCCCTGTGTTTGTCTTGGCTGGGCTGATGACAGACGCCTCACACTATCTGAGCTGCTCTGATAGGCTGTACTGCCTGTGACAGGGGCCGGGCTGGGAGTGAGTGTGTGTGTTTGTGGAAGCGATTAAACTGGGAGGTTTTTCCTCCGCAGGTCCAGCTGGGTGATGCTGCTGTTTATTGCTGCACAGTCAGCTGGTGAACTTGAACTTATTGCAATTGTAGTTGTTCCTCTCTGCTTGCTGAGTGATCTTCCTCTTTCAAAACTGCTGCGTTGCAACATGAGAGGGAGAATTAGTCAACACAAGGTGTTTGTGTGGACACACACACACAGACGTAAACACACACACACACACACAAAGAGACACACACAGAGACACACACAGAGACACACACAGAGACACACACAGAGACACACACAGAGACACACACAGAGACACACACACAGAGACAGAGAGACACACACACAGAGAGGACACACACAGAGACACACACAGAGACACACACACAGAGACAGAGAGACACACACAGAGACACACACAGAGACACACACAGAGACCACACACAGAGACACACACAGAGACACACACACAGAGACAGAGAGACACACACAGAGACACACACAGAGACACACACAGAGACACACACAGAGACACACACAGAGACAGAGAGACACACACAGAGACACACACACAGAGACAGAGAGACACACACAGAGACACACACACAGAGACAGAGAGACACACACAGAGACACACACACAGAGACAGAGAGACACACACAGAGACACACACACAGAGACAGAGAGACACACACAGAGACACACACACAGAGACAGAGAGACACACACAGAGACACACACACCAGAGACAGAGACACACACACACACACACAGAGAGACACGCACAGACACACACACACAGAAACAGACACACACACACACAGTCCCACCTCTCCCCCACATGCCCAGAGGCCAGTATGACGTCATTGGTGAAGGAGTGAAGAGAAGCAGAGGCAGATCACACACACACACACACACACACTCACACACACACACACACACACACACAGCTTGTGCAGGAGGGGCACACAGATACAAGATGAGAGGTTTATTTTCAAAGGGATCTGAAGGTGCAGATAACGCTTACTGCTCATTCATGAGTTACATTTCCACTTGGATGCAAGCATGTGTGTGTGTGTGTGTGTGTGTGTGTGGGTGGGTGGGTGTGTGTGTGTGTGTGTGTCAACATGTGCACATAATTGTGTATCAAAAAGAATAAAGGTATTGAAAGTCATTGATTTGAATGAACGGTGTACCTGTTTGACCCCAGCTCAATGGGATGGAAGTGGGACATATGTTACACAACGATGCTTTAAAAACCCAAGCCTTTCATCTGCGCCCCCCGGGGGAGAACCGCCTCGCTTTCAGTCTCCACACGTTAGGTACGTAAACACACACACACACACATACACACACACACCCAATGCTATGCACATACACACACTAACACAGTCTTAATGTCAAAAAGTTGATTACAAATGCAGTTAGTGCTCTTCTCTAGTTTTTTTATTAACCTTTTGGGGAGGGGGGGGGGGGACCGTGTCATGCCTGTAGCTCCACCCAGCAACTCAGGACAACTCTGCAGTCTGGACCAAAACAAACCCTTTGGCATGGGTTCAAACAACACACACACACACACACACATCATTCAGTCCTTTAGCAGACGCTCCTCTCTGCCTTCTCCATACCTTTCACCACCTCCCCTCCATCATCCCTGCTGCTGGATACACTCAGGTCCTCCCACCACACACACACACACACGTATACATACACACACACGTATACATACACACACATGCATACACACACACGCACTTTTGCCTGTGTTACTCAGATTATTCACGCATGACCGTACATCCTGTAAGCGCACACACACACACACACACATCTGTGCACAAACACGTACAAACAGACGTACGCACACACACACAACCTATCCATGTTGTTGTGCGGAAGGGCAGATGGGCATTAGGGGCAGACATACACGTGTGCATGTGCGCTCAAGCGCAAGAATCCAACACACACACACACGCACCAAACACACACGCACCAAGATACACAAACACACAGCCTGAAAAGCAGAGTATACATTCAGTGACTAATGCAGGGCTTTTGGAGGTGGAGGGGAGAGGGGGGGGGGGAGAAGGGGGAAGGGGGGGGGTAATATTCATGTACGATGTCTCTTTTGGACGTGACCTATGGCGCGATGTGTGAGTCAAACATGCTCCACGTAGTTATGTAACTCGTGACTCTCCCACCATGCGTGCCCTCTCGCCGTGCACACACGATGAACTCTGATTAGATTAGATTAGATTCAACGTTATTGTCATTGCAAACGTAGAAATGCAAAGAAAGGCACACAACACACTCCCTGTGCTTGCTGCGAGTCGCTTTGGATAAAAGCGTCTGATAAATGGCTGGAAAGGAACCGAGGGGGGGGGGGGGGGGGGGGGGCTGCTGTGGACCAGACCCCAACCTGGTGTTTTAAGTCTGGGATCACTTCAAGGAAGGGCGGGTGGAAGAGCACAAGTTAAGGGTGTTGGGGCAGTTGGGGTGTTGGGGCAGGGCCTCAGCTCGATTCTCACTCATTCTCTTGGCATTTCCTGCCAAGGGTGAGGAAGGTAATTGACCTATAGGGGATCGAGACTTTGGAATTCCGGAATGTTTTCGGTTCACGGACGTTCAAGTATGAGAAACTGCATTTTATTTTGATTCCTCGTGTAAACACAGCTTCACATTCAGCACGTCCATAACATGCTAAGGTTCCTGATATTGGTTTGGCAAAGGGGGATTCTCTTTTATACCTCAAATCATCGAGGAATTTCCTCGGTGTATTAAAAAACATACTTCTCCTCTGAGCTCATGAAGCCACTTGTCTAAATAAAGTTTGGAAATTCACTACCTCTTGTAGTTGAGTGAACATTGGCACTTATTTTCCATCTAGCCTCGAAAAACACTCCCTCGAACGAATTAAACAGACTGACACCATCAACACAAACAAACACAGCCCCACAAACACCGAACAAAAACAACAAATAGGCTGACTTAGCAAAATAACATCTACCCCCTTAAAAAATATATATATATTCCCCTCAGAAAATAAGAAAATCTGAGAATATTTTTTCGTTCTTTATTTCTGAAGCCATCGTATGTGAAGCTGTAGAAGTGCTGTGGCTGCAGTCTGGTGGGTCTGTCCCGGGCCAGGCTGTGGTAGTTCAGCTGCAGCTCTCCCTGCCATAAGGTAGTCATTAGCGTGGGGGCAGGAAGCTGGCTGCCACAGAGCTCCAGTGGGATATCCTCACAGTCTCAAGGCACTCCGGCTCCTGGGGGAGACTCCTCTTTCCTCTGGGAGTCTCTCCATCTCATTCTGTCTCTGTGTCTTACTCTCTCTGTCTAATTCTCTCTGTGTCTCTCTGGACACCTTGAGACACTGTCTGTCTCACTATTTTATTCTCTCTCTCTCTCTCTCTCCCTCTCCTTCTCTCTCTCATTCTCCCTCTATTACTCTCTTTTTCTTTATTCATATATTTGTTCCAGAAGGCCTGTCTGATTTCAAACACAGAGGCCAGTTCAGTGTGAAGGGACACCTCTGTGTGTGTGAGAGAGAGAGAGAGAGACAGAGAGAGAGAGGGAGAGACAGAGAGAAAGAGAGAGAGAGAGAGAGAGACAGAGAGAGAGAGAGACACAGAGAGAGAGAGACAGAGAGAGAGAGAGACAGAGAGAGAGAGAGAGAGACAGAGAGAGAGACAGAGAGAGAGAGACAGAGAGAAAGAGACAGAGGGAGAGAGAGAGAGAGAGAGAGAGAGAGAGAGAGAGAGAGAGAGAGAGAGAGAGAGAGATAGGCTGAGAAATAGACCGAAAAGAAAGAAGCACAGAAAGGGGGAAAACTGAGAAAACGAGGGAGCGGAAGAGATACAGTATACACAGAAGTTAGAGACCGGGCAGAGAAAGAGCGAGAGAGAGAGAGAGGGGGAGAGAGGGAGGGAGAGGAGGGGAGAGGGGGAGAGAGAGTTCCTGTGGTTCTCTGTGGCTTTGAGCCCCTGTAATCAGCATGCCGAGCTCCTGATGTCTAAATCTGCACCGCTGACCCAGACAGTCCACACAGAGAGAGAGAGCGAGAGGGAGAGAGAGAGAGAGAGAGAGAGGGAGAGAGAGAGAGAGAGAGGGGGAGAGAGGGAGAGAAACAGGGAGAGAGAGAGAGGGATCGAGACAGAGAGAGACAGAGAGAGAAACAGGGAGAGAGAGGGAGAGAGGGAAAGAGAGAGAGAGAGAGAGAGGGATCGAGACAGAGAGAGAGACAGAGACAGAAACAGGGAGAGAGAGAGGGGGAGAGAGGGAGAGAGAGAGAGAGGGATCGAGACAGAGAGAGAGACAGAGAGAAACAGGGAGAGAGAGAGGGGGAGAGAGGGAGAGAGAGAGAGAGGGATCGAGACAGAGAGAGAGACAGAGAGAAACAGGGAGAGAGAGAGGGGGAGAGAGGGAGAGAGAGAGAGAGAGAGAGAGAGAGAGAGAGAGGGAGAGCGAGAGAGAGGGATCGAGACAGAGAGAGGGAGAGAGAGAGACAGAGAGCTCGATGTAGCTCTCCCAGATCAACCAAAGGGCCGGTAGAGTGAAGTGTTCCATCCGTGGCTCATGACCAGGAGAACTATTAATTGACCAGACTAATGATACGTTAGAACACATTCCGCCAGTTAGATGACTCAACAGAAGTTAAAAGTTAACAGGAAACACGTGCGCGTGCTTGATGTTCATAAGCTCATTTTCCTGACAACAACGACCCCGTTAAACATGGTTCCGCCGGCATCTGCCGGGAACATCAGGTGTTATTCCAACGCATCGCGGGAAATCATTAATGCTAGAAAGCTTCACATCACAGTGAGTCTACGTGACACGGGCCGCTCCCTTATGCGGGGGGGGGGGGGGGGGGGGGGTAGTAGTGGGGTAGTGCAACACTGACGTAATCGACCCCGAAACGCGTCGAAGAACACTATTTATATCTGAACTCTGACACACTACGATGATGTCATTCTAGCAAAGCGGCGTTAGGGAGGTTAGTTGTCGGTGGGGGGGGGGGGGGGGGGGGGGGGGGGGACATTTGAATTCTTAGCCACAGGCAGCCTGATGTGATAGGATCTGGGAGCGGGATGAGACACAAACTGAGCATCGTAAATGAGTCACTTCCTCTTTGTAGGCTGCTGAAAATGAGGCCGGCGAGACGCCGCGCTCACGTCCTGTCGGAGGAAGTTCCGGAACCGATTCAGAGAAGCTGACTTAAGTCTCCTTCCCAAAATCCTTCCGAATGAAGCGAGGAAGCTTTCGAGCGGTGCTTCTAATACGCGGAAATCAAAAGGTGAGAGATCAATCTCTTTCAGGGAGGATAAATCCTTTTTCGGCTGAGGACGTGAGTTTAAGAGCAGGAAGGAGGGGTCGAAAACCTTCAGCTGACTGATACTCATCGTGAGCGAATGCTAATTTGGTATCTGTTGAGGGAGGGGTTTAACTGTACGCGGCGGGGCCGGGCCAAGCGCTGCATGATTCACACCCGGAGAATCTGGACGAGATGTGAGGAACCATTGTTACAGAGAGACATAAAGAGAAGTCCTGACCCTCTTCATCTGCTGGGTCTCTCAGGGGACCTGCCTCTGTGGTAGGGAAGGAGGCTGGACCATCAGCCTGTTAACCACCCTGCGAGAGGGAAGGAGGCTGGACCATCAGCCTGTTAACCACCCTGCGAGAGGGAAGGAGGCTGGACCATCAGCCTGTTAACCACCCTGCGAGAGGGAAGGAGGCTGGACCATCAGCCTGTTAACCACCCTGCGAGAGGGAAGGAGGCTGGACCATCAGCCTGTTAACCACCCTGCGAGAGGGAAGGAGGCTGGACCATCAGCCTGTTAACCACCCTGCGAGAGGCCATCTGATCACCAAGTCTAAAGACCCCTAGTGACGCATCAACGACAACTGTGTTCCGTTTCCGAAAAAGGGACCTGACATCCCCATGTGTCGTCTGGGGGATTATAGGGGCAGGTCAAACGTAGTCCAACAGTGACCCCCAGGGGTCTGAACACCATGATGTCACTTCCTCTTGTGTGTTTTCCCTATGGTTACTACTGAACACTAACGTTCACTAACAAGACATGACTAAAGCCACACAAAAAAACCTACAAAAACACGCACACACACAAATACTATGCGTGGAACAAGTCGTTGATAATGCACTATTTAGGTTGGGCGTCATTTTCAGCCGCAGTAGTTACTGAATAATAAAAGAAATAAAAAAGTGAATCCCTTGTCGTGACGAGGGGGTAAATAGACCATAAGATCTCTTATTCAGTTCATTTCAACTGAATTTCGAGAGACTTGCATTCCGATCCACAGCGCTCTCCGCAACGGTATGACGTCAACATTTAATTGAGGTCACAATCAAAGTTGGAAAGGGTAACAAATTCAGAACTGCCTCGAGAGGAGAGGGACAGAGAGAGAGAGAGAGAGAGAGGGAGAGAGAGAGAGGGAGAGAGAGAGAGGGAGAGAGAGAGAGAGGGAGAGAGAGAGAGAGAGAGAGAGAGAGAGAGAGAGAGAGGGAGAGAGAGAGAGCCGCGATACAAAAGAGCCTATTCAGTGGGAGGACAAGACATGTTTTAAAGCGTCCACAGCATTAAGGGAAGAGTGCTGGACAGTGTTTACTGTTTACTGGGTTTCCTCATGGGTGGGGAAAAGACTGAGATAAATGTGAGAGATTCAGAGAGAGAGGGAGAGAGACAGAGAGAGAGAGGAGGAGAGAGAGAGAGAGGAGAGAGAGAAGCACTCTGGGCTTCATCTCATGCAGGGTTGTTACTCAAAAATACCCAGCATGCATTCAAAGGAGACAGAAAGGTAGAGAGAGAGGAGGGAGAGGGATTGAAGGAGAGAGAGAGAGAGAAGAAGAGAGGGGAAGAAGAAGAGAGAGGGGGATAGAGGAGAGAGGGGTAGAAGGAGAGAGAGAGGGGAGGGATAGAAGGAGAGAGAGGGGGATAGAGGAGAGAGGGGTCGAAGGAGAGAGAGAGGGGAGGGATAGAAGGAGAGCGAGAGGGATAGAGGAGAGAGGGGTAGAAGGAGAGAGAGAGGCTGATAAACAGTGATAACTCCTGATACAGACGACCCTGTAGACAGATGCAGTCACAAGGAGGTGGAAAGCCCGAAAGGCCAGCTCCCTATTAGGTCATGAGACATGAAGGATCTTGGAAGAGGTATGTGTGTGTGTGTGTGTGTGTGGGTGGGTGGGTGGTGTGTGTGTCCTTGTCAGTGTCCGTCTGTGAGTAGGCGGAAGTGATTAAGAAATGATCGGGTTCTTGGACGATTATCAAGCATTTATCCCCAACACTAATGCAAAGTAAGAGGCCTCAACTTGTGTCCAATCCAGAATGTCCTGTGATCCCCCATGCTCGCTCGCCCGGACCCTGGGAGTGGGAGAACGGAGAGCAGATGGCTCCTGGGCCGTGCCAGGGGTGCTCAGGCACACACACACACACGTGCAAGCATGCAAAATGCATCTGAGAGTGCACATGTCCGCAAATACACACGCACGTACCACGTACTGCGTGCAAAATACATCCAAGAATGCCGCCAATACACACACACACACAAACGCACTTTAGCACAAGCATGAACACACACACACACACACACACACACACACACACACTGGGTGTACGGTGTGTATTAATAGATCTAGCCGGGGGTGCCAGCACATCCAGATGAAGAAGGGACAGACCATAATATGCATAATGAGGTTGCCCTTAATGGTTACAAACACCAGGGGCTTTCCCCAAGGACACTGAACTCTTGCACAATTAAGTTTAGATTTATTTTTAATTTTTAAGGCAACTAGAGTTACAGGATGAACTGATTTTAAATGTCCTTTCCACGTCAGTACAAATGAATAATATTGATGTAGTTCTATAGGTATCTTAACAGAATGTAGAAGAGAAGAGAAACATTATAAGGAGACGTTGGTAACAGTGTTGGAGGGTGGCAGAATAAGCAGAGGGCACTAAATACACAGATACTTATCCAGTAAGGATATCCAAACTTTAAAAAAGAAAGAAAATATGATATTAATAGATACATACCTGAGTTTGCAGTCTTCTTCATGCTTTATTCTGGGATGATCAGGACCTGGATAAAGTATCTTAGTTTATAAAAGATCTCTTCACTGCGGATAGTTCAGCTTCCCCAGTTGGTGAGTCCGCGCGCTCTTGCGTTACCGCTGGATGGCCCCGCTCGGCTCGTGCAGAAGTGTTTCCGCTCGTGTCTCGTGGTGTTCTGCTGGGAGAGACTGATGCACACTGGGAACGCTTCAAGACACCGCACGAGCCTGTACAAGGGGATCTGGAGCGCACGAGCGGCAGGGTCGACGTTATAGCGCCTTTTACGCACGGTCCCATTAAAGACCCCCAGCGTGCATGACACCCCCCCCCCCACACCCCCCACCACACACACACACATGCACACACACACACACGCAGACACGCACACACAGACACACACGCGCACGGTTACAGTGGGGTTTATCTGAGCATAGGGCGTCATTGTTGAGCGTTGACACGCGGGAGCCATGCATGTTACATGTGTTGTCATCAGCATGTATGTTCATTCAGCCAGCGTGACAGCTGGAAGATAATAGTTTAATGCATAATTAATTATTGTGGTTTCCAGTGAAGAGCGCGAGCTCTTCTAGAGACACGCTCACCAGCCACTATTCTGGATCACATAGCAACAAAGTCACTTGAGGTCATTTAAATATCACAATGGGTAACAATTAACAAGGCTTATTTAATTGAATAATTAGATTCACTCGCAATCTTCACGTAAACCGTCACGCCGCTGGCCCGTTCACCGGCTGCACCTGCCTCATTAAGGTCCTGACTGAGTCTCTACTGCCCTCTGCTGTGCACCTGCCTCATTAAGGTCCTGACTGAGTCTCTACTGCCCTCTGCTGTGCACCTGCCTCATTAAGGTCCTGACTGAGTCTCTACTGCCCTCTGCTGTGCACCTGCCTCATTAAGGTCCTGACTGAGTCTCTACTGCCCTCAACTGTGCACCTGCCTCATTAAGGTCCTGACTGAGTCTCTACTGCCCTCTGCTGTGCACCTGCCTCATTAAGGTCCTGACTGAGTCTCTGCTGCCCTCTGCTGTGCACCTGCCTCATTAAGGTCCTGACTGAGTCTCTACTGCCCTCTGCTGTGCACCTGCCTCATTAAGGTCCTGACCGAGTCTCTGCTGCCCTCTGCTGTGCACCTGCCTCATTAAGGTCCTGACTGAGTCTCTGCTGCCCTCTGCTGTGCACCTGCCTCATTAAGGTCCTGACTGAGTCTCTGCTGCCCTCTGCTGTGCACCTGCCTCATTAAGGTCCTGACTGAGTCTCTGCTGCCCTCTGCTGTGCACCTGCCTCATTAAGGTCCTGACCGAGTCTCTGCTGCCCTCTGCTGTGCACCTGCCTCATTAAGGTCCTGACCGAGTCTCTGCTGCCCTCTGCTGTGCACCTGCCTCATTAAGGTCCTGACTGAGTCTCTGCTGCCCTCTGCTGTGCACCTGCCTCATTAAGGTCCTGACCGAGTCTCTACTGCCCTCTGCTGTGCACCTGCCTCATTAAGGTCCTGACTGAGTCTCTGCTGCCCTCTGCTGGTCAGAACGGTCATTACTATGAAGACCAAGGCGCCCCACAATGTCTGGTGCAATAAGTTTAGAACCACTAAAACACTGACAACATGGTAGAAATAATCTAACAATGGCTATTCATGGTATATATTATTTGTTTATATTTATTAATAATCATGCAGTCACGCCTTAAAAATAACAATGACATTAGCAAAGTATAAAACAAGGATTAATAAGCAATGACATGGCAGACTGTCATCAGTTTATAGTTTACAAATATTGAAACAAAAACCTTGGTTTTCCCAATTTCTTGATTCCTGTTGGTTAAAAACCATGGGAAGGACGCCACCTACTGGACAGTTTTGCTGTTGTTATAAACCCATCATTCCTATTATCAATGAACAGTGCATAAGTAAAACAAGACAACATGTTCTGAATGTTGTGAAAGATCGAAATGACAACGTCAACATTTAATTCATATATATACAGAATTTAAACTTGTTCATCCCCGAGGGGAAATACAGTATCAATAAAACAAATTAAAAATAAAATCATCACATACATATCATACAAAATATGGTCAGAACAGATTATATAACAGTGCAGACTAAAGAGCTTAGTGTGGCATAAAAATGAGATGTTGGAATTCCTGAATTAGTGAAAAGCTGTACTGTGAAACAACAGAAACTAGTGTTCCTTAAACTAAATTCCCCTCAGAAGATTTCCTCTCAGACGAAAGAAGAAGTGAAAGAGGATCGTGTTAAGATTGTAATAAAAAGGAGCTGATACATAATATATGCAGCTATACAAATCACAGTGGGACCGAAAGTTCTGATTGCATCAACTTGACCGTATTGGAACGACATGAACATTGTTCCATTCATATCATTCTTCAGCCAGTCAAAGAATAACTGAAATCAAAAGAGAGGGAGAGTGTGAGAGAGAGACGATACCATATGATCACGATCTATAAAATGATGACTTAAGAAACAGAGGGAAACAAGGAGTTTCTCCTCAGGGTAAGTGGTTCATGGTAAACATTACAGAAATGTTAGTACCTGGAGCCTATGGGGCAACATCTTCTTCTGTAATCACCGGATTGTGTCCATTACCTACAAGGAGACAAACCCCACAAAAATCAGCTGATAATACTTCTGAGGTCATCATAATCCACACACACACGATACCACCACCTCTGAAGCTTTGAACCCTGTTAGTGCAGACGCCGAGGAGGTCACTTATTTACAGGACTAAGGTGGCTGAGTGGTTAAAGGTGTCAGGCTAGCGATCAGTACGTTGGAAGTTCGATTCCCGGCTGAGGCAACATTACGTTTTGTTCTTGGGCAAAGAACTTCACCCTACTTGCCTCACAGGGGGGAATGTCCCTGTACTTGCTGTACGTCACTCTGGATAAGAGCGTCTGATGAATGACTAAATGTTAAATGCGTTTGAGAAGAGGTTCAACTTCAGCAGTAGTCAGAGGAGGAGACCAGACCTTGGGGGGGTTGAGGAGGGAACACAGAGTGAGAAGGTTGTGGTCTTGGTTCTACTTTCACATGACTTCTTGTGTGTGTCTTTCCTGTTTTATTTCTCAAATGCAACTGTATGTGTCTTTGTCATTCGTAGGTTGAAATGGTCTGGAGGACAAGTTAGAAACCCCACCGAATTAGAAGTGTAAAAGTAAAAGTTAGAGCCAAATAAACCCCACCGAATTAGAGGTGTAAACGTTTTTTTACACTATTTGTAAATGCATACTCATTAAAGGTACTGTTGACGGCCGTCGGACGTCTGTCAGAACAAAAATAAATCAAAATAACCTTTTATGTTGTATTTTCTTATCTGAGATGTGAAAATCGAACTAACAAATCTAGTTTGACATCATCTGTTTGTGAAATCACATGACAGTTCTAGATAAAAGGTGCTTTATGTAGTACTTTATGTATCTTAACCTTTATACCTGCGTAGATTACTTGTGAGCAAGTGTTGCAATAAAACAAGTTGCGTTGGTAATTTTTTCACTGCTTGGCCAAATGGCTGACTGCCAATAATTATTCAACCATGTTATCAACTTCATGCTGTGCTGTACTTTGATCATGAGCTCTATAATGTATATGGGTCCTTAAAGAACAGTGTGAAATACTCTATTAAATCAGTCAATGACCCCTTTAAAGAAGCACCTAATGGGAATGTCCTGTCTGCTAACTGGGACTGCAGGGTTAAGCAGCTCTGCTGAGTACACTTACTCCGAGAACGTCTTCTGTACAGGACCAAGATCAGCAGTCCGACTATCAGCGATCCAATTACCACAAGAGGAGCTACGTATCTGGCGTGATAGTCTCCCGCGGAGCGACCTGCAAAATTACACAATCGATTCAGTCATTATCGGGGTTTTTTTCTTCCGTAGATGTCGTTCATGCTTAATACGTCAGATCAACGCATTGAGTTCCTATCAGTCTCACTGTCTTTATCATGTCACTATCAGCTGAGCTGTTCTGAAAAAAACAAAACAAAAACAATGACAGAATCTCCTGCTGTAAATGAACCTTTGAGAAACAACACTTGATTTTATGATCGAGGGAAAGTCCAACCTTGTGACCTCGTGAAGTTTCCATGACCCTCATATCACCCTCCTACGCTTAAGATAAACATTAACCTATTTCTGTTCTGATATTCTACCATATCAAAATCACCCCCTGGCATTGAAAAATAGGAACAATATCACAATCACATTATGTTCACAATCGTTGTGTTATTTATAGTTCTTCCCTTGGCACTTATTGGTTCTCATGATGTATGATTCACGATCTAAAAAAACCACTGTGTTCGGGGTCTATCAAGTTGCTATGCTCAATGACTGATGCTCTTTGTAAAAGCTTTGGATAAAAGCGTCTGCTAAATGAATAAATGTAAATGTATCACCCCCTGGCAATTAAACTAAAAATCAGGAGTGGCAGACAAGTTTTTCTGAGACTAAGACAATGATGCAACATCAAAGCTGGTTGAACAGCCTCCGTTAAGCTGCCTCCATATCTGGTGTCATAAAACAATACCAGCTGCTCCATCACTATCTCCCGCCATGATAGTAAAGTTACTCAATTACTCTACGTGTCGTCATGCACGTCTACACGAGCCACACATTTAGTGTTTGGCTAAGAAAACAAGTGAATCTTGAAAGATTAGCCCAAACGAGCAGCTGTGTTGGTTTTGAACGACTGGATAACTTGACACAACAATGCATTGTGGGTAAGCAGGGGCGGAACTCGAGCCCTGCGATGCCAGTTTAAACCGGATGGGTTGTTCCTAAGGAAACAACAACATTCCCGCTCGATACTTTGAGTGAATATCTTAGTTTTCATCTGAATCTTCATACCAGAGAGCACGTCAAAACATGATTGTCTTTTTTTGTTTGTTTTTTTAAGTCTTATCTCAAAGTCAGTTCATCAGTCTGGCTGTTACAGAGGAAGATCTGCACAACATCATGTTGTTGGCAGAACAAAGCCCAAAGACAAAACGTCTTGTCTGAAGTTGCGATTGTTTCTCTACTGCAACAGTGCTATGCTGACGTTTATTGGGTTAAGATTATACTCTTACCTGCAGGTTCTGGAAGTAAATCTGAAGAAAAAAAAGAAAAGAAGAAAAATGTATCAAATTAAATAAGCACCAATCAAACCAGCAGTTAGACTGAAATGTAGTTTGACGTTATTAAAGCAAAAATACCCGGAAACTGTTTAGAACTTACTCATAAACTGTAGACTGAGACTGGCCTTGGAGTCCTGAGCACCTCTGGCGTTGAATACTGAACACGTGTAGTTGGTTGAGGTGGATGAGGAGGCCTTCAAAACCTTAAAGCTGCTGAAGAGGTTGAACAGTCCATTTTCAGTCTTACTGACGGTCAGTTCTGAGCTTTTGGTCCAGTTTGTTCCCCACTCATCGAACCATTGAATGGAACCTGTTCGGTCCCCCCCTGTCGCGTTACAGAACAGAGTGATGTCTGTGCTCTCCTTGATGTTCTCAGCAGGGACGGAGCTCAGTGTTGGAGTTTGATATTTAGCTACGAAAACAAAAACAACAACAATAGATACATCCTTAAAAATATATCCGAAGCTTGTTACATAAAGGCTCCATATGTAATCCCAAAATCTGACAATAAACAAAGTCAACCATTCTGGAAAAACACCTCATGCAGGAACTAAAAGTTAACAACTCGAATCTAAAATCAACCCTGAACATGCGGTGTGTAAACAAATCGGATTCCAGGAAGACTTTCCATTTTCTCAAAAGATCCCCTGTGGTTGAGTAACAGTAAAGCTTTTAAGATTCTCACCTGTGACACTGAGTTTGGTTGTGAATGTTTCGTAGCCGATATCTGCCATCACAAAGCATTCATACTTTCCCATGTCAGACATCTTAGTGTTTGTCAACAGCAGGCTCACGTTCTTCGTCACCCTCCAGTTCGGATCAGCAAATTGAAAGCCATCTTTAAAATTGGTTAAATTGTCTTTATAGAACCTCAGCAACATCTCCCCCTCTTTCTTCCATACAACATTGTGGATAGTGAAATCTTTTTCTTCCTGATTTGATTTGGCGGTGCAGTTCAGCAGTGACCTCTGACCATAAACTCCATGATATTCAGTAGAACCGTCCAGGGAGAGGAATCCTGGAATCATATTTCACAAAATGATTTCAAATGAATGTCAGGTTTAACTGTATTAAGGGAACCAGATTACACCAGATTACATTAGATTAGAGTCAAATTAACAGTTACCTCCGTCAGACTTGGAAAACGAAATCAAGGAGATCAACAGCAACAAGTGGACAAGTGAAGCCATGATCCCATTCCTGTGACACCAGATTAAAATGACACATTCATTACAAGGCCAAACTAAAAAATCATGAAAAACTCTTTAACTCTCAACTCTAAGTATCAGAATGATAAGGTTCTAGTAATCCTAAACAGCTGCAACATCCTGTTTGGATCATTTAGCCAAATTCTAGGTCTCTTGTGAATAGCCTTTAGCCATGGCTGAGAAAAGAGACATACCCTAAAACAAACTTGAATGTGAAACCAATATCTAGCTAGATGGAGCAACTATCGTAACCGCATCAGAGAACTGAAATAAAAAACATTTATAAACGTATTGAAGTCTGTAGCATGTAGAGGGGTCAGGAGATGGCTATAAGCAAGGACGTGGCATTTTCTGTCGACGGATTATCGAATTATCGTATTTCTTCGGCGGCCCGATAATTGCTAACGACGCCCATGGTGATAAGTCTACAAAACATAACAGTCTGTTTGCATTCGTGCAATTCAGACGCTCAAATAGAAGGGTTAGACTGTGAACTGGAGACAGAAACGATGGATTGATTTGAATAGTGATCACAGGGTTTCACTGCACACTTTATTGAATAACCTGATGAACCTGTCTGACTGCTGTGCCTGGGAGAGGAGAGCCTGGATCTGAGCTGTGCAGTAACGCCGCTCCGCAGAGGGAACCCAAGGGGGTCTGGGGGGCACCAAAGTGCTGAGGGGGGCACCAAGGGGTCTGGGGGGCACCAAAGTGCTGAGGGGGGCACCAAATGGCGGAGGGGGGCACCAAAGTGCGGAGGGGGGCACCAATTAAGTGCTGATGGGGCACCAATTTAGTGCTGAGGGGGGCACCAAATTGCGGAGGGGGGCACCAATTAAGTGCTGATGGGGCACCAATTTAGTGCTGAGGGGGGCACCAAAGTCCTGAGGGGGGCATCAAAATAAGCACAAATAAATCATTAAAACGAAACCGAACCAAAACCGATGCCGGCATAAGGCAATGGCAAATAACAGCAGTAGGTTTACTGGAGTTGTGCTTTTTTATTTCCTCACAAGTGATTTTAGATCATGGCTGATCTGACTTTGTTTAAGGAAATAACCTAGTCTGGTCTGGGTCTATTTAAATACGGATCATATCTGCCAACACTGCGAACAATAATAATCAATACCAACCTAACTATAACATATTTCAATATATAAATGTTATATTGTAAGTTATATTAATGACAAAGGACTACCGATTGCCTTCATCGGAAAGCAAGCGACACTAAAACAGAAAATTCGACACAGAAAAGTGGGACACAAAATCAACACAGAAGGTGAAAGTGAAGAGAAAATAACTCACAAGCAGCAGGCAGTGTTGATCTTCAGGACCGATTGAGAACACTTTCAGTGTGAGCTCTTCTAAACTAGGTATAGTAAACCACTTTCAGTTTCACTTTGAGTGTCTCCATGTGCATTGGTTGTTCGTAGACGTCTACGTGTCGGTAATGTCTCCAGCTGCAAGTCCACTGTTGAAGTTACAATATAAATTCTCCCTTTCTCCAGTAAGGAACTTATTTTGCAATGAATACTTCCAAATCTCTGCTTTCGATCGTGACCAAGTACTAATAAGGGATTGAACAATAGACAAAAATGACCTTCACCTACCTTATTTCACGCAGACCACTGTGGATGATCAAAAGTTACTTTAATACCATTAATACCCCCCCATTGATACTCCCCCCCCCCCCTTACAGTCACATGCACTTCTCTGTCTTTCCTTTTTAACTTATCTGGACTTTTCAGGCGTTTTCTTTGGGTGCAAAACCAAAAACGTTGATGTCCATTTGAGATGAGCTCGACAGACTGTCTAACTGACACAGTGAATTCATAGGCAGAGCGGTCCATAAGGTGACTTCACATTCTGCAAGATATGACTGTCATACAAACAAGCATTCTATCTTATTTTTTTTTTCTTATTTCTTTTTACTTTTACACACACCCAGCACTCAAATACAACACCAATATGTAGGAACTGCTACATACAATACAAAATTAAATAAAAATGCACTTTCTTGACAATAGGCCACTTGTTGACAGCGTGATTTGTTTTACCATCTTACCTCATCCGGTGGAAAAGGTACTGTTTCATAGATAATACCTCATTTAGCCGACGCTTTTATCCAAAGTACAGAAATCATGCAACCCACCGATGAAACACAATGCAACAATTTAGTCCAGCATCACCAGAACTCAAACCAAAACGAGTCCTTTCACAAACGCCTTATTCATCCCAGCAGGGATGTGCATGCAGAATCGCCTGACAATGAACACTGTGCGATAAAGCCACAGCTCTCACCATATCCATCTTTTATTGAGCATGGTTAAGACACACCGAATCGTTTTCCGAGAGCTTGTGCCGTTACACCGGACCGGAAAGAGAGGGGGGGGGTGGTGGTGGTGGGTGAAGAAAATGAGACAAACCTAAACCTCATGCCTCCCTCCAGCAGACCTGACACACAGCCGGGTCCAGGCTGGGGAATCGGACACATAAAGTGCTTCTGTCAAAAAAACTCTTTAGAAAAAAAATAAAAAAGGGACTATAAAAACAATGTACTTTGACAAAGGGGGTGGGGGGGAATGTGGTTGTTTGACAGGTTCCCGGGAGCTGGAGAGGGAAAGTTTAGGAGATCCTCACTTGAGGTTCGGCCGGGGAGGATGGGGGGGGGGGAGAATACTGGATGGCAGAGGAGTTCAGGGGGGTTGGTTGGATGGGTGGGTGAGGTGCTGGAGGTGTTCAGCCCAGGATGAGGCTAGACTTGCCCCCCGGGGGGTTCCTGCGACCCGAGGGAAGCCCGGCTGCTGAGGGCTGTGCTGCCCCGGCCTGGGCCCCTGAGGACTGGGTCACCTCGTCCATCTGCTCTGGAGCCGGCTCTGCCTCCACACAGCAGTCTGACGAGAAGAGAGACAAGGAATGCAGGTGAACACACACACCTGAGCAAGAGTGTTTATTCTGACCTATTCTAAACACACACGTGTACGTCTATAAAAACCTAAGTGGCAATAACCCCTTTAATAAGCTATAAAAAGCTTAGCTTTAAGCGAAGATAATCCTTTATTTGTCCCGCAAGTGGGGACATTTGCTGTCAAAACGAAACGTTAACGACGATGAGTTCATCCTCACCAGCACTGCCCACGTCATTGTCATCATCCTAAAGAGAAAGAGGGACGGAGAAGATGGAAGTCGTCACAACCTTGCCAACCAATCACAAATTCCTTTGGCCTACGCAAACTACCAATCAGAGAGGGGGGGGGGGGGGGGGGGGGGGGGGGGGGGGGGGGCTGGTGCTTAGTGGTCATCTCACCCCTGCAGGTGCCTCTCCAGGGCTGCTTTTGGAGGGCTGACCTCCAGTTCTCCTCAGTGGGGCTGAGGGTTCTCCGCAGAGCACGCCTGTGGGCTTCCCACCTGAGAACAGACAGGAAGAAGACCTTTAGGATCGGGATGCCCACTCGCTCCGGAGCAGCTTTCCGGAAGGCGAGGGCATCAAGGGTGAGAGAGTGTTGAAACGTGAAACGAGAAACAAAATATCGAAAAGGTTAAGACTGTTCAGTTAAGACAAAAATCCCGTCAAGGTATGGACGCACCAATTTGTCATGACAACATCTCTAGATACATGTAACAAAGGGGTTTACACACAAGGTGGAGTTGAAAGGGGTCTCCTTCTTCTTCTTACGACAATAACCTGTTCACAATAACCCCGGTCACTATAAGCATCCACAAAAAAACGGGCGTCAGATGGCTCAACCGTTGAGGCGTTGGCCTCATGATCGAAATGTTGCGAGATCGAGCCCTGGCTGTGGCTATATGACACAGGCACTTCACCCTACTTGCCTCAGGAAAAATTGTCCCTGTACTTACTGTAAGTCGCTTTGGATAAAAGCGTCTGCTAAATGGATACATTTAAATGTAAATGTGAAAGTGAATACAAAAGGCTTCTTAGAATTACAGTAGTGACCCCCTCAACCAAAAAGTGAAAGTATGATTGGGGGGGGATTTCAGCAGGAAAGGTTTATGTGTTTCTGAAAACATAGCTTGTTCCCCAGATATGACCTAACATGGATGACGGGATTTCCTTGTAAATATGGATATAATACCCTCCCTTCAGACAGGAAGTGACATATAGGTTGTGATAAAAGGCAAGAGACAAGTATGGTTTTGTTTAGAACTGAACTTCCCTTTTTACTAGGCTACATTAGTCATTATAGGCTTTCAGAAGGTATTTGGCTAAACAAATGCATATTGATGCGATACTACTCAGAGGGAATAATGGAACTTTCTCTAAAGGCCAAAGGCGCCTGGAAGGAAATCCCCCCTGAACATTCTTGGCCTTCGTACAATGACAGTGTCAACGTGTAGCCTCACGTCACAACACCCCCTAAAGAGCCCCAAACGCTGGCTGATAATCGTCCTTTCTATTCTAAGGACGGAGGGCGTCTGTGTAGGAGCACTGGAGTGGTACCATAAGGATAAGACATTCGGGTTTAGGAAGGAAAGTTTAGGAATATTTGACAGCCCTAAACAACCTACACCTGTGACTCAGTACAAGAAATGTCAATACTGTAAAGCCAGTGATGGAATATTTAACGAGTATGGATCAGAGATTTAATTGGATATTTGGAATCCTGCGTGACTGTGCAGAATTCTGATCGACTCAGCAAGGTGACTGCATTCGGAATTCCAAGGCAGAATTGGAGACAGTATACAAATGTTCCAAGTTGGTTAAGGGGCAGTTCTATGGACTGTGGACTATGGATGGTCCTATGGGTGAAGCCCTCTGTGATACTGCTTGTTAAAAGGGCTATAGGCATTACATGTTGATTTGATTTTAAATCCTGTTAAGCCAATGCTTCACAGAAGGAGGACCAGAGGGGCCCTTGAGGGTGTAGAAGTGATGCAGGTAAGGAGGTGTTACCTGGTGGGTTGTTCCTTCGGTGAGCGTGGGGGTCTTCTGGTTCATCAAAGATGCTGGAAGCCATCTTGTCTTTTCGAACAGGGGGCTTCTCCTCTGCGCCAAAGGAGATGTTAGAGGCACCACCTGGAGGTCGCAAGACTCTGAACAAAGTGGGGAGAAGAAAAAAAAAGAAACATTCAGAATGAACAACCAAGTTTCATCTACCTGCTGAGGGAACTCATTCATTCACTCAATCATCGTCTACCGCTTGCAATTTATATTTATAAAGCACAATTCATACACTGGGTAACTCAAAGTGGTTCACAGATTTTTTTTAAATGTAAACCGACTGCATGTCAGATTTATTGCACGACTCGTTTGGCTGAGAAATTATATCGCTATTAAACCTCTGGTGAAGATATAGATCAAATAGGCCGACAGGTGGAAGGTTTTCTATGTCATTTCATGTATTTTATGTTGATGCATGATGTGCTAGGTGTCTTTAGTAGTTCATTTTGACACACTTAAAACGAAGGCATTAGGTAACTCCTTTTAAAACACATTCTGGTGCATCTTTGCCTGTCCCTGGTAGATACAAAGGCTATGTCTGCAGTCAGCAAGTCATAAAATAAGGATGTCATCAGCAGGTCATGAAATAAGGATGTTATTGTAGATCTGTCTACAAGCTGCTGTTATATGAACAAGATACTCAATCAAGCGGCTTTAGCCAATCAGAGCACGACTTGATTGAAACATCTGAATAAGTCATTGAGATATTTAAGCACATCTATTGGGGCTGTAGATGCCAAGGTAGCTAGCAGAGGGACCCTTCCCTTAGTAGGGGCCCCACCCAACCATCAAATTAGCTGCTGATGCTGCTGCTGCACCGCAAATCTCTGAAGTTTCATTTTGCACGAAAATAAAAATAGCTGGAAAAGCGACAAGCAACTCAATCTGCATTGTAACATTGCATTGGCAAGCACAGAAATGAACTATTCAGTGATGTGAGTGTGCAGACAGATCTGTCTGGCTAGGCTGTCACAGCAGCTCCACAAAGGGAGGCAGGGAGGGGGAGGCAGGGAGGCAGGGAGGGGAGGCAGGGAGGCAGGGAGGGGGCAATCAATGGCAGGGTAGCATGCATTAGCTTAGCATCCTCTGGGATTTTCTGCAAAAACTAGCGCGCGCCTAAAGACTGTGTTTTTAGCAGAAAAAGGTTTTAACAGCGTGTTATCTTGACTGTTATTCATGCAAAACAGCCACAGTGTAGATTTCCTTAGTGTTACACTAAAGCAGATAAGATTGAAGATCACATGCACACATGGAGACATTTTGCAGACCTGGAGCTGCTCTTAGATCCAGGTTCCATCCCCTTAAAGGTGGTGGTCGTCGTCATTTTACTGGGAAAATCTCGGCAGGTTTGGTAGTTTTGACTTGAGAGAATTAAGGATGAATGTTTAGTTAATGTTATTAATAATATCAGCAGCTCATCTCGTTCATCCCTGCAGGAAGCAAAATGAAGTAAATGGATGAATGTGGAGAGGGAGGGTCTGTCTTAGGACCACCCCTCTGTCTGATCGCATCCTGGGTTCCTGGGAGAAATAATAATAATATTAATACATTTTATTTATATAGAGCTTTTCAAGGTACTCAAAGTCGCTTTACAGACAATAAAATCCATCATAAAAGTTTCACATTAAAAACATATTAAACATTGTCTCGGTGCATTCAACGTGTTATTCAAATATCAGGGTTTTAATGGGAGAGATTATAGAATAATAATAAAATGTAAAGTGTTATAAAGGATGTTTTTATGATCTGGCTGCATCAGATCAGATCACATCAGATCAGAAAAACAAATGTTCTTTAATAAATCCAAAATAAATCCATTTATTCAATAGCTTCGCATAGACTTAAGTAAGTAATTCAGAGTACAGCTCTATTTGAAAAACAATTTAAACCCATAATTCCACAACAAAAGTATAAAAAGTTCAAGAATCCAACTCGGAAAATATGAAGATGTATGTGATTATGAGGAAGACTAAGAATAAAATACAAAAACACTTTTCCAAAAGCAGGACTTTATCAATAACATGAAATGTTTTCAGTTCACGTTGCATTCATGCATTCAACTCCCCTTATGACTAACTTCAAATAGTTTTTCTAATTAAAATGACTGGTAACACTGCAAGTCAGGCAGGAGTACAAAATATACATAATATTGGTTCCCAAGTGAACAAAGAGAGGATAAGGGAGGTAGAACTGAAGCCAGGAAATAGTCTTTAGTGAGGAAATCCTCCTGTTTAGATTGAGACAGACTGTAGGGGGCGCTATACATTAAACTGATCACTTGTGATGGTGTGTCTGTCTCATTTATGGGTTGATCATCAAATCTAAACTGTATTTGTCTCATTGTCAGTCCCTGCAGACACACATGCATTAACAATATGAAATATTTTCTACACTCTTAAAACTCACTATTAGGCCTGTGAATCCTGCCACCTTCTGGTTCATGTGCTCATTGCGCTCAGTCTTAACCCCCTCCTGAACACACACACACACCCATACACACTTTGAGTGCAAAAAACAACATAACCAGAAACAGAGGTTTTTATTAATAAATACTTTAATTCCTTCATGCAGAGAACGTCTAAAAATATGAACTTATAACCAATAAAGAGCTCATCGGTTCATTTCTATGGACAAATACAGCAATCATTTTATGACAACCTGGTTTTAGGATGTTTGAAGAATTCTTGTTGAGAAAAAGCTCGGACAGAATGCATTCAACACTATCACAAAAGTACCTTATAGACTAGGCCTATTTGAAGAATGGTGGGGGCAAGCGAACATAGCCTAATTGTATAAAAATGCCAAGAAATACAATTTAAAAAATGAAACCGAATTTCTTTCAGGCAGGAACGTAACTTAAAAAAAAAAACGGCATTCTTTTGAGTAAGCTCTAGTTTGACTGCCGTTACCGGTAAATGAACAGCTAATCAAGTTTTTCCGGACTGTCGAGGGGACGAGAATGAAGCGGAGGAATTCAACAAGAACCTGCCAAGTCTAAAACTGTGTGCGGAAACTCATTAACACTACTGCTCAAAAACAATTAAGCAAAACATGAGAACTGAAATACTGAAGGTATCTCTGAACTATCAAGTTCCTTCAGGTGGGTTGTTGGAACTAAAGACAGAACTAAAGAAATCCTATCAAATGAGGCTATAATTGTAGGACACACATCTGTAAATATAAGATAAATAAAGACTCCCAACACTCACCAACAGATTTTGAAGCCAACTATATAAAAAAAACAATTGTAGTGACGTAAGAAATGCTGTTTCCTATGGAGAACTAGTGAGCCCCACTTATGTCATGATAGTTCATCTGGGCCTGAACCTTGATAGTTACTGTAAATGTATTTCAAGTGTACTTCATTCTGAAACCAAACATCGTAAGTCTGCATGGAATTCTAAAGTGCAATCATTCTGTAACAAACCCCCGACAAACGAAGTAGATCGTCTTAGACGGAGCAAAATTGCACTGAACGCAAACTATAAAGGATATAGTTATATGAATTCATCTACTAATGAACAGTAACCACATTTTTTGGGAGGGGAACTCACTATGATGTAACACAAATACAGCGGATCTCCCCAGCGCCCTGAAAATACTGTTTTGTATCTGCTCGAGCTGCACCATGTGTGAGGGGCTCCACTGTCCTGGCACTGCGCTGCTGTCTGAGGGAGAGGGGCTATAGAGCGCCCCATCTCTCCGCTGGGGGGAACTGGTCCACCTCTCCTGTTTCTGTGCGCTGCTGGTCTCCCAGAGAGAACGTCAGCTTGTATCTCATCCGGACCTTCTCCTGAAACACACACACACACACACAGACACACATACACACACACACACACACACACACACACACACATTTCATTGCCTAGATAACAAAGCCTGGTGGTTATCACTACATGCATTAGTGCACATCAGAAATCTTTGACGTGAGGGCGAAAAAGCAACTAAAGATCAATGATAACATTGATAACAGTCATGTAGCAGACGCTCTTATCCAGAGCGACTTACAGTAAGTACAGGGACATTCCACCTGAGGCAAGTAGGGTGAAGTGCCTTGCCCCAGGACACAACGTCATGCTGCCACCGCCGGGGAATCGAACCGGAGATCTTCTGATTTAACAGCCCAGCGCCCTAACCCACACGACCCCCAATAACACTGGACTTTATCGTTCCCCCCTATTGTTATTGTTATATTACCCTGCAACTCTGTGTGCTGTACTTTACCCTGCTGCTGTTGTGAATCGCAATTCCCACCCCTGGAAGACAAATAAAGGTTTATCTAATCTAATAACAGCACGAAACAGCTTCCTGTCCTCTCTCTCGCCCACATCAGTGTGTCATGACATACCTTCAGGGGATTGGCCAGCAGCATGAGCTGAGTGATGGAGGCTGGGGGCAGGATGGGGGTGAAGGCTGCCAGCTCTGTCCCCGATGGAGGCTGCAGCCTCACCTTCATGGACTGACAATGACAAGTATTTATTTAGTGACTGAGGTCCTCAGAGAGGTTAAAGGGTGGTGACATCGACACGCCATTACTGTCATCATTACTGTGGTGTTTCCACAGGCACCGGAGACCTTCTCCCCTCCAGTGGAGGTGAGTGTGAGGGCCTTTACCTTGGGCACTGCAGCCTGCAGGACCACGTTACTGATGGGCAGGGGGGCTGTGTTCAACATGGACACCACTATCACCAGCACATCAGGTCTGCCAGGGGGACAGTCAGTAGCAAAGTGGAGGAGAACCCGGACGCCATCTTTATCGTACGCCGTCACAGGACACACTTTGCCTTCGGTACCACAGATAACCGAGAGAGAGACAGAGAAAGAGAGAGAGACAGGGGGGAGAGAGAGAGAGAGAGACAGGGGGGAGAGAGAGAGAGACAGGGAGAGAGAGAGACAGGGGGGAGAGAGAGAGAGAGAGAAAAAACTGTCAATGAACCAAACTTTTATGTCAAGAGTAATATTACATACTCATCATATCATATATTCATATCATATCAGCAATTAACCATTGGCTGACGCTACCATTCCTGTAAACTACAATACCCAGAATCCAGTGCGGGATACTAAGGAAAGCACTACTCACTCGGCCTGATGGAGTCCAGGGGAACATGGACGTTGGCCAGGGAGACCTCCGGGGCCAAGCCCAGAGGGAGGACAGGAGAGAGGGAGCGAAGCAGGGGGCTGTCGTCTCCCTGGGGCCGGCTGGGGAGCAGGCTGGAGGGGGCGGCTGCTCCAGGGGCTGCTGTGCCCAGGGGGAGAGGGCTGGATCTGGAGGGTGGGAGGCCCACGCTGGGGATCACCCCCTTAACGTCCCCCATCCCAAACAGGCAATCTGGGTCCAACATACCAGGCATGCTGTCGAGATAAATGCACAAAACAAAACATACAATTACAACGTGTACAATTCATCCCTCAACCGCTATAAATAAGGCAATATCACATTGTCAGTTGTCCTGGAAATAGACAGGTGAAAGGCACCAGGTAAGGCCCAGACCCCCTCACCTCTTGGGGTTTCCCAGGTCCAGCATAGCCAGGTCACCGTGGCCCAGAGGGGCAGAGCCAGACCGACAACCAATGGGAAAGGAGAACGAGGTAGCGCTGGAGGATTGTGAGTAGTTTATCAGAGCAGGGCAGGTTGACACCGGCGTCGCGGACGAAGGGGCAGCAGGGAGCGCTGATGTGGCGAAGGGGAACGAGACGGTGCTGCTGGAGGATTGTGGGTAGGTGAGCGACGAAGAGGCTGTGGCCGGAGTGTTTTCGGACGTTGTTGGAGCGGTGACGGGTGTGTTGCCAAGGAGATCCAAACCCAGGTGAGGTGTCTGTCAGAGAGTGAGGGGGGGGGGGGGACACACAGTGCCATCATGTCTCCATGGAGACGTCACTTGGGGAGACACTACGGTCCCAGTTCATGAATCAAAACCCCCCCTTTTTTCGAAATGTAAACACGCTGACATACCTGGGATGATAACTGCTGACTGAAGACGTGATCTTTCGCTGTTTCCGTCATTGCTCCACTCAGAGCTGGAACAGGGTCGTTCAGGCCTTCAAAACAAACAAACAAACAAACCCTTTCACACCCGTCACCAGCTCCGAGTCACTCCACGCGAGCGAGAGTTTTTCAGGCGTTACCTAAAGAGATGAGCTCTTCATCCAGCAGGGAGAGGGCTGTGGAGGGTTTGCTGGGGCTGAGGTCATCGCTGAGGGCCGGACAGCAGGCCTGGGAGGAGGGGGCAGAGCCGTACAGCAGGTCGGCTGGGATGAAGAGACTGGGCTCTGGGTGCTGGACTGTGGGGGTCGGCCCTGGAGGGGAGGGGCTCTGGAGGTCAAGCCCTGCCAGGTCAATCAGAATCTCTGATTGGCTGGTGTCTTTGGCGCCTGTCCAAGAGAAGGTAAAGGAAAGTACAGAGACGGTGTGAGAATATTTGAAGGCAAACTAAATTAATGGAATTGCAGTTTGATCAGGAAACATTCCGCTTGATAACAGATAAAAAGAGTCTATGCTAGGAGAAGATGAGAACGTATTCAGAAAAGAAAAGGTCGTGGACGCTGTACATTGCGAGCGGGACGTTCCCAAAGGCTCCATCTCTCCGTTGATGTGCTGCCCTTCCACGATCTTCCGATACGAGTTGATGACCCGGGAGAGGTCATCGCTGGCCTGCAGGATGTCTCCTAGCGGTTCAGACAAGAGGTCAGAGGTCAGAACGGGAGGGAAGCCATGGATTGGTCCGGTGGATGGGGGGGGGGGGGGGGGAGGAGTTAGGAGGCTCACCCAAGCTGTCGTCGTTGTCTTCCGTCTCTGTGGCCAGTTTAAACACCGTCTGTCTCAGTTTGTCACAGTCTCCGTACAGCTCCTTTAATGGCAAACGAATCACAATAGTCCAATAAGAAATTCAACAGAGAACCACCTTAAGGCTGTGCCTTCATTTCTGACGTCCGGCTTAAATTGTATTTTTCTTTGTCCTGCAAACTGCACATTTCAAATTTACATTTATCAGACGCTCTTATCCAGAGAGACTTACAGGGACATTCCCCCCCTGAGGCAAGTAGGGTGAAGTGCCTTGCACGTTGGCACCGGCCGGGATTCGAACTCGCAACCTTACTAGCCCGATTCCCTCACCGCTCAGACCCTAATCATGACAAGGTCATTCCAGCGGGGTGATTTCAGTGTGAACATGTGGGAGGAGGAGGAGGACACTGACCCTGATGAGCTCCTTGTCCCCATCCGAGGACTCCTCCCTGCTGAAGTGACTCAGCATCTCGTGCAGCAGCTTCACGCTGTTGTTGACCTCCTCCAGAGTGCTGCTCCGCTTGGAGACCCTCTGAGCCCTCACCTCGTCCTGAAACAACAACAACAAGCACGGTGAGAGCTGTGAGAGACGGGGGTTAAATCAGCATTTCCACTGCACGCTGCTCCGAACGCAAAGAATGGCTGACGGTTGGTGGACGCATGAAGCGGAATCCATGCAGTGATTTGTTTAGCAATAGAAGCAAAAGTAACACAATCAAAATACGATCTGGATTCAGCATTTGTGTGTGTTTATCTCAGTGTGTTTTTGTGCTCTCTGTGTGTGTGATGTGTGTGTGTGTGGAAAGTGAGGCTTATCTATCTGCTATTACAGCACAGCAGAAATCTGTGTTTCTGTGAGCGTCAGCTGACTACTCACCTCCTTCACCATGTTCTTGATGAGCATGTTGGCTTCCTGCAAGTCCTCTGGTTTCTTACTCTTCAGAAGCTCGGCCAATCGCTGAAGAGAGAGGACAATCGCCAGTCAGGAAATAACCCCTGCATGTTTCCCATGGCTCCTAACCAATCACAACACTCCCCCCCCCCCCTCGCTCCCCAAGTCTGGAATAACAGGTTTTAAGGAAAACAACTAGGGGCCACAGTTCAGCCAGAGAGCGCAGAAAAGTAAACACACTGTCCCCCTGTCCCACGATGATGACATCAGAGCGGGCGTGGGGGAGAGAGACGCTGCGTGGCGAGCTGCAGCACGAACGCTCTCTCTAACCCTGCTGATCTTCCCAGGGGGTCTGGGGTCGGAAGACTTCTGCTCACACGTGACCTCACTCTCACCTTGCTCTTCTCCTCGTTCTCAAACACAGGGTTCTTGGGGTGAGCAGGGGGCGAAGCCGTCAGCGTCTTCTCCAGGGGGACGGCCGGGTCCTCATTAACGACACCTGAGAGAGCGGGCCCTCGTTAGAACGCAGCGACTACTGTGGCGATTTAGACTGTCGACGGAGAAGAGGAACGTTTGTTTTTACGCTTACATCTTATATTTTGTCATTTAGCAGACGCTCTTATCCAGAGAGACTTACAGCAAGTACAGGGACATTCCGCCCCCTGAGGCAAGTAGGGTGAAGTGCCTTGCCCAAGGACAGAATGTCTTCTAACCCGGCCGGGAATCGAACCGGCAACTTTCTGATTACTAGCCTGATTTCCTAACCGCTCAGCCACCTGACTCCATTTTTAGGTGGAACATCTCACCTTGCCTCCGTAGCATCTGGTAAGCTTCACTGATTTTAGCTTCATCTGGTAAAGACTGGGTCCAGCTGAAGATTATCTCAATCACTTTACTTTTGACTTTTTCTGATACTCGATCACCTAGGTACTAAAAGGGATGAAGAAAGAAAAAAAGCCATTTGTACAAACGATATATAAGAACTGACCCATAAATATTGAAATGATCTTCGGTACAGAACATGAATGTTATCTATGTTAATGTCTAATGTTATCTTACCTTGGGTGACACCACTTTAATAAGTTCGTTCAAAAAACGAAATTTCCCCACTTCGTTGTGAAACCTTCGGCCACAGTTCTTCATGCAAGCTTCTAGTACCTGCAAGAGTTGAGATATTAAAGCGTTAATATATTATATATGATTTTTAGGCTTCTTAGAAAAAAAATCTCCTTGAAGTGTTCTGTTTTCTGTAGGCAGTTACTTACCGTCAAAGCCTGTATTGCCTCCCATTCTTGTGGGGACTGAATCTTGTGAGCTAACAATCTCACAGAGATCTGGGGACTGGAATATTAATAGAAAAACAAACATTTAACACTAAGAAACAATTACAGGCCGTAACAAATACGACTGATCTCACAGACCCCAAATTTAGCAAGCCCTCATTGATTGGAGTTAAGATGAATGAGTGATGATGAGAAGAGCTTTGAAAGGACTTGAACAGAAAAAAAATCCACAATCTTATTCATACCCTTCCAACTCCTTATTGACTTGATCGCAGAAGCCAATGATGTACTCCCAGTCCTCTTGTCTGTTAGAAGGGTTTGTGGCTTTGTCTGTCAAATATGATACAGTTGTGCTGGTTATTAATGTCATTTTTAATCAAATATAAAGTTTTTTTCCACCCAAATACTGACTCACTGCCAGTTAGTGTACAAAGGGGTGTGTCTGTCAGATGGAATTATGTTGATATGCTTGATAATAAACTCCAAATAAAAAGCTTGGAGTTGAATTTATTAAGCAATATTTGCAAACGTATATTTAACTATATTTTCGTATAATTTTTTATGTATTTGTAAATAATTATAATAATTGGTCAGCTGTATCCTAATTGTCTTAAAGCTAGTTGGTAAAGCTAACTGTTGTTAGCTGAACTGGCTATCAACATTGGAAAATACAGGGACAATTAAACACGGATTTTAATGACAATCACAACAATATCATCAACAGATTATTCGATGTAAACTATCTTATTTACAAACTGTTGGACTGTTGTTAAATTAAGTTTGTTAGCTTAGTTACTTACTGAGCCACGACTCTAACGACTCCCCTTCCGCATCCGCCATGTTTACTGTGCACGAGCCTTTCGTGACTCTGATGAGGTTGACGTCACGCGCATCTCACGCCCCCCAACATACATTTATTCATTTATTTATAAGAATCAGAATCAGAATGGGGGTTTATTCGCTATGCAAGATTAACAAACATAGAATTCACTTTGGCAGGAATGAGCAAACATAGAACATATATGTGGCATACTAATAAATAAATAAAAAATGAATACAATGTAAAATACATATAAACAAATAATACAAATGATAGAAATAATACATCAACAACCATCATTGTCTTTGGCAGGCTGAATTTCTTCAGTTGCTGCAGGAAGTACATCCTCTGCTGGGCGTTTTTTGTGAGTGAGCTGATGTTCAGCTCCTACTTAAGGTCATGGGAGAGGGTGGTGCCCAGGAAACGAAGGGACTTATAACCTACATTTAACTTTCACATTTAGTCATTTATTTATATATAACCTACATTTAACTTTCACATTTAGTCATTTATTTATATATAACCTACATTTAACTTTCACATTTACATTTAGTCATTTATCATCACTTTTATCCAGAGAGACTTCTGATTACTAGACTGATGTCCTAACCGCTCAGCCACCTGACAACCTGTTTTTTAAGTTTTTTAAATCAAGAAAATAATAATGACAGTGAACATGAACATCCATGTTGAAGTTAATGTAAACACCAGGCCAGCAGATGGCGTTAAAATCTTAGAACAGTTCGTAGAATAAACTCATTCTAAATTATTAAGGAATACACTTAACAACACCTCAGTTAGACCACACATTTCAGTCCAACCCAACCTGTTAGAGGCTGGCCGGGGTCATAAGGTGAAGCGTGATGTTCAGGCATTTATAGTATTTGAAGTTTCGCGACCGGACGAACTTCTTGAAACAGGTTACTTCTTGAAACAGGTGAAAAACGCTCCTAACCCCCACAAACTGTTCTCTACCTTGTCCTCACTCCTCAACCCTCCTCCCCCTCCTCATCCCACTACCTTGACAGCAGACGACTTCTCTTGCTTCTTTGGGGATAAAATTGCAGACATCAGCAGCCAATTCCCTGAACCCTCCCTGCCTAACCGCTCCCACACCTTGTCTGAACCCTCTACTTGCCTCTCCTCCTTTTCCCCCTTATCTGAAACAAGAATGTCTGACCTCATTCTCTCCCACCGCCCCACCTCTTGCCCCCTTGACCCAATCCCTTCCCCTCTTTTTCAAACTATTTCTCCTTCTATAACTCCATTCCTTCTCCATGTCCTCAACTCCTCACTCACCTCTGGCACTTTTCCCTCAGCATACAAACAGGCTATAGTCAAACCCCTACTCAAAAAACCCTCTCTTAACCCAGCCGTCCTCCACAACTACGGACCAGTCTCACCGCTACCCTGCTTCTCTAAAACAATTGAGCATGCTGTAGCCAACCAACTGTCAAGCTTTCTTTCCCAGAACAACCTTCTGGACCCCAACCAGTCGGGCTTCAAGACCGGCCACTCCACTGAGACTGCCCTCCTGTCGGTTACCACGGCCCTCCAGTCTGCCAGAGCAGCCTCAAGGTCTTCTGTTGTCATTCTGCTGGACCTCACCGCAGCATTCGACACAGTCAACCACCAGATCCTGCTCGCCACACTCGAAGAGATGGGCATCACTGGCACTGCGCTGAAATGGATCTCATCCTACCTGACAGGAAAATCCTATCAAGTCTCCTGGGGAGGGAAAACATCTGGTACCCGCCTGCTCTCCACTGGGGTCCCACAGGGTTCCGTCCGCTCCTATTCTCCCTATACACCACCTCACTCGGGCCAATCATCGCCTCCCATGGCTTCTCCTATCACTGCTACGCTGACGACACGCAGCTATATCTATCCTTTCCCCCAACTGATCAAGGGATATCGACCAGAATCGAGGCCTGCCTCTCTGACATCTCAGCCTGGATGACCAGACATCACCTCCAGCTGAACCTCACCAAAACAGAACTCCTCATCATCCCTGCCAAACCCTCAATCACCCACAATCTCTCCATCACTATGGGATCTGCAACAGTGACCACTTGACAACCTGTTTTTTAAGTTTTTTAAATCAAGAAAATAATAATGACAGTGAATATTAAACATCCATGTTGAAGTTAATGTAAACACCAGGCCAGCAGATGGCGTTCAAATCTTAGAACGGTTCGTAGAATAAACTCATTCTAAATTATTAAGCAATACACTTAACAACTCCTCAGTTAGACCGCACATTTCAGTCCAACCCAACCTGTTAGAGGCTGGCCGGGGTCATAAGGTGAAGCGTGATGTTCAGGCATTTATAGTATTTGAAGTTTCACGACCGGACGAACTTCTTGAAACAGGTTAATTGCAAATGTAATCCGTCCCCTTCAGAGGATACAGAATGCAGCCGCTCGTCTGGTTTTCAACCTACCCAGACGCTGTCATGTCACCCCACTCCTCATCGCCCTCCACTGGCTTCCCGTCATGGCCCGCATCAGATTCAAGACCCTGGTGCTGACCTTCCGGGCTGTAAACGGGACTGCCCCGACCTATATCAACTCTCTCCTCCAGCCCTATACCCCCACTCGCCACCTACGGTCATCTGCTGACAACCGTCTAGTGGTACCTCCCCTCAAGAGCGCCCGAGCGCAACACAAACTCTTCCACTGCCTGGCTCCCCAATGGTGGAATCAACTCCCCACCTCCATCAGAAGCACAGACTGCCTTCTTCAAAAGAAGGCTTAAAACTCACTTATTTAGACAATTTAATGGCACTTAGGAATAGTATGGCACTTCACATAATCTAATGTGCTATTTGTTGGTCCCCATATGGTGACTTGCCAGTGTTATTTGTAGTATCTCTTGCTTTATGTTCACAATTGTTGTGTTATGCATTTATAGTTCTTTCCTTGGCACTTATTGGTTCTCATGATGTATGATTCCCGATCTAAAAAACCCACTGTGGTCAGGGTCTATCACGTTGCTATGCTCAATGACTGATGCTCTTTGTAAAAGCTCTCTCTTGTAAATCGCTTTGGATAAAAGCATCTGCTAAATGAATAAATGTAAAATGTAAATGTAAGAAGACAGATGAAATCTGCAGCTTAGAACCAGGAGGAACCAGCAGCGTGTCCACAAAGACCCCTCTGTCCCCCTGCAGATTAGAACCAGGAGCAGCGTGTCCACAAAGACCCCTCTGTCCCCCTGTAGATTAGAACCAGGAGCAGCGTGTCCACAAAGACCCCTCTGTCCCCCTGTAGATTAGAACCAGGAGCAGCGTGTCCACAAAGACCCCTCTGTCCCCCTGCAGATTAGAACCAGGAGCAGCATGTCCACAAAGACCCCTCTGTCCCCCTGCAGATTAGAACCAGGAGCAGCGTGTCCACAAAGACCCCTCTGTCCCCCTGCAGATTAGAACCAGGAGCAGCGTGTCCACAAAGACCCCTCTGTCCCCCTGCAGATTAGAACCAGGAGCAGCGTGTCCACAAAGACCCCTCTGTCCCCCTGCAGACGGTGCGAGGGGCTGTTTTGCATGCGCTGGAGCGGGGAAGTTCACGCAAGGTTCAAAGACACCCGAGATTCTAGATTAGGTACTAAATCTATTTGCATCCCAGATAGAGATAAGCAGAGAGAACATGAAGTCATTCAAACCCACAGGAGGCTAAATATGGTCGAGGTTCTTTATTTTGGCGTTATCTACATGCCGTGTCATCCAGAAAGCAAATCAAGAGTTGGGAGAGACATGGGGAGAGAAAACACCACTTTACTCTCCTGACATCAAGAGGCAAGATGAACACCAAGGCTGCACACACACACACACACACACACGCGCACCACATCAGTACAACATCTCCAGCTGAATGGAAATAATAATGACATTGTCTTGGGAATGTCGGTTGCCACTCAGTAATCATAGCATTAAGTACGATTCATATAGTTCTGACAGGAAGGGGGGCGGGAAAAAAGGTAACAAACCAAAGTTTACATTTAAAACCAGTTAAGAAAATCCCCTTCTAAGTCTTCAGTCTTCTAAGCGAGCAGAGTTTTTGTGTCCAGTTTAAATGTTTTTGTGTCTAATAAAGTGAACAAATCCTTTACTCTAAAACAATAGGCAGAGATTTACACTTGTTTGAAGACCACTGCCAACATGCAAAAGTATTTGGCATTGATTTTTTATTTAAATATGTTGTATATATTATTTTATCTTCACCTTTTCTCACAGCAAACATTTGGAATAACAGCTCTTGGATTGTGTCCTTGTGTTGTGAAAAGGATGTTCTTAACATTGATTCCATATTCAACATACTGAAGTGCATGTGAGGCTGTGTCGAAACATTTAAAAGTTGACTTTACAACTGTACTTATAACAACTTTACAACTGTTTTTAAATCCTTCCATTGACCCCTATTTTGAAAACAGAACATAAAAAGGCTGCAGCGGTGAGATGGTTTGTGTCCATGATGCTCAGGAGGTCTGTGATGTGTCATATTCCTCCAGGTCTGAAGATTAAAGGTACCATTTGTGGTTTCCAGTTCAAAACCCCATGAAAGATTCCTTGCAAGAACGCAACCCACAGCGCTCCTCACTGTCGTAAAACGTTGAAAGTGTGGTAAAACAACTTCTGAAAGATCCCCCCCACACCCAGCACGAGTTCCTGTTCACAGCAAGATTGCTACTTTCACGACCCCCAGATCATTTGAATAAATATGACATCATTAAGGAGATTTAGCTTCAAAGCTCAAATCAGCAACATATGTACAGTTCAGCAAAAAGAGCTGGCCACCATTGACAGTGTCAAAGATAGATTTCCATGCAAACCAAGACCTTTTCACATGCAGAACTGCATCTGAAGAATATGACATTCCACGAGAAAGTTAGAAGTTGTAGAAGAAACAACTTTGAAAACTTAAGTTAGAACAATATTGGAATTAAAACATGTATTTTACAGTAAATGGAGAAAAAACCCATCAGATGTATTAATGTCCCGACAATTAGTCCCCATGTCAAATAAATGTGCAATCAGTGTTCAGGAGCAATATTGCAGACACAGGCTTAGAGATGCTATTGATTTAATCAGTGGTGTAAAGAAATAAAATAATCTCAAATAAAACTGGAAAAACGGCATTTCCCAACAACCGGTCCTGTAGCCAATAACATTAAAAACGAAGAAAAACAGGCAAAACCACTTTCAACCAAAACCATCCTGTCATCAACATATTCCCAGAAAAAACACGAAGCTCAATAGAATGAATTCAGAAAAATCCCAGAACAAGATCATTAATAACACCATGCCAATCTTTGGTCGTTGACGCTAGACTGTTGGAACTTAGATTTGCTTTAAACATCTTTTCAAATGTCTTTATTTCGAAGCAACAGTAAAAAAAAAAAAAAACGGTCAAAGTACGCCAGCGTACGCCAGCGCCTCACAATCCCCCCCCGCGGTCAAGAGATCCGCCCCCCTCCACCCATGAAACAGTGCATGAAGTCCCTCAGTCTCTTTGAGCCTCCCTCTCCTCTCCTCTCTTCTCCTCATCCCTCTCCTCATCCCTCTCCTCTCCTCCTCTCTTCTCCTCTCTTCTCCTCTCCTCTCCTCATCCCTCTCCTCATCCCTCGTTCCAGTCCGTCGGTACTTGCATCGTCATTGGCCGTCGGCTCAGCTCGTTAGGCGTTGTGCGGCGTGACGTAGTTACGAGGGAAGGTGCCCACCTGGCCGTGGCACATGCCCGTCCACCAGTTGGCGTCGGTGTTCTCCGTGACTTTGATGATGTCACCGCGCCGGAACCCCAGCTCTCCGGGCTCCTTGGGGTCGAAGTCAAACAGTGCCTGGACATACACCTGCAGTGGTGGACACAGGGAGGGAGGGGAGCCTTAGAGGACGATGCTATTCTGGCGTATCAATGGACACGCTAAGACATTTTTAACTTCCATCTTTTCATCTTGTCGTCTCTTTAAAAGCGTTTTTTTGTTGTTGTTGTTGTTGTTGTTGCTCAATGCTTCGTCATAAAAAAAATACAGGCTTCATACTTTATCACAGTGCAGGAGACGTCTAGGTGTAGGTATGGTTTGCTTGGTTGTTCAGTCAGAGAAGTGTGTGTGTGTGTGTGTGTTTGGATACGGCACGTGCCTGAACCCTTCTCACCTCTGTGTCAGCGACAGGTTTCATATCCTTCAGATAAATCACTTGACTACGGGACACAGACGCTGCGCGATGATACTCCACCAGTTGGTT
This sequence comes from Protosalanx chinensis, assembly GCA_030340685.1. Lineage (NCBI taxonomy): Eukaryota > Metazoa > Chordata > Actinopteri > Osmeriformes > Salangidae > Protosalanx > Protosalanx chinensis. The sequence continues at coordinate 3,364,578 of CM059342.1, read as the reverse complement.
GAGAGAGTTAAACTTCACAACCCACAAGAAATACTTCCCCGCCCCGTCCCGGAGGACCTTGAAGTGCTGGACATCGTTTCCCGATCTGTAGGGAGCGAATCATTTCAAGAAGATTCAGGATCCAATGATATCACATTTGTGTAACTGCGCTCGTGTTCCAATTAGGACAGCTAAAACAGAGGACTGCTTTTAGTCAACATGTTCACAGCAATCCAACATGTACATGAAAGGCTTTCAAATCCCAGGTCACTTAGGCTTCATCCCCCGACTCAATTCACTGAGTTCATGTGGCCGTACGTGTTGGAACCGTGCGATCGAGCGAAGGTGTGAACGACTCTATGGTTCGTGGGCTTCCCAGCCATCTGTGACTCCCAGTCCCCACCCCTCCCAGTCCCATGAATGATTTAGGCTTTGCCGTCCCAGTTCCCCTCACCACCCCCCCCCCCACCCCCCCTCACCACTCTCCAACCCACCCTCCGTCTCTCACTTTTGGCCCAATCGAAATGCGAGAAAGGCTTGTTTATTTCATGAGATCCATTACTAACGAGGATTCCGACAGCGCGGAAGCTGTGAAATGTGAGTGCGATGATAATATGCTGACAATGAACGCCCTGTTACCTTTCCCTTACCCACAGTTCATATTAGCGATGCTGTTTTTTGGGGGCCACTGAAGCGTCAGACTGTAACGCTGTGCTTTAGCGCCCTCAGAGAAGTAGTTTGACGCAGACTAAAGTGTTTTCACCAGGAGATAAGGCTATGTATGGCCCCAGGTGGCTTTCAAAACCACACAGGTAATTTACCTGATAATCATTGCCAGACAGACTTTGCATAAAGACTGGAAGAGCAACAGATTAGTCAACAAAGCCCAGGGATTAGATGAGTCATATTACACATATTGGCTCATATTAACATTTGAGCTATGTCCCACCTTTTATAGATTCATCAATGATATGAATGGTACAATTGATATTATTATTTTATACAGGTATACTTGTACTTTGTATAGATTTTTTGTAAAGTCACCTTAAGAAAGGTGTGTGTTTGTGTTTGGCCTCAAAGGTTTGAATTTGGCAGCGAGGTCAATGTGGACATACCTGACAGAAATGGAGAAATCTCCAACGGTGCTCTCGCTGTCTCGGATGAGGAAGGCCCCGTCGAAATTTTGCTTGGAGAGGATTTCCTCCGCCTTGGCCCTCCTAATTCTCCCATGGTACCAACTGTCAACACACCGCAAACCCTCGTTTCAAAAAATGGGGTGGCACATGCACCTGCCAAGGCTCGATCAACGTTCAGTTGACCCAGATTTTTGTAACCTAGCTACGGCTTAAAACACTGCCTTGGGCCGTTCGTAAATAATTGGAAAGTTCCGAATATTTAGCATTTCGAGTTAATTACAGCAAAAGGGGAAGGTAATGGTGTCACTGTGTCAGGTGTGTGCTGAGGGCTGGTTTTGTACGAGCGTTCAGCGAGAGGAATGCTGAGGTGAAAGATTGCCTTCACAGCCACGCCTGCTGGGATTTCTCTGAAGGGAGAACTCAGCATAAAGATAAAGTGGATATCCTTCTGTTATCCACAGGCTTTCCTGCACTGGGAGAGGACTCTCTTTGATGTTGTCCCAATGACACAACATGAACAACAGGTTATATAAACGCTGGAGGGACCAGGCATTCACCTAGCAGAGATAGCTGGATGATATTACTGTGTGCGGACTATATAGGGTTTCGCGAGGCGACTCGTAGGACTAAAAGTTTTTAAAAGGCTGACTGACCAGGGCCGATTAATTAGTCATAAGCTGAGGCTGTCCAAACTCTCTCAGATAAGCTTTTTAAGCTAATGGATGTTTTCAGAGTTGTTCTGGGGGGGGGGGGGGGGGGGGGCTCTAAGGAGCAGGTGGCAGCAGCGTCACAAGGGGAACTTTCTCCTTCTCATCTAGCTGGAATCAAAAGGACAAACGGGCTCTTAGCCTCTGGGGGAAACCGTTAAATTGTCGAAGCTTGGGCTCTTTGGTTCCCTGAACAAGAGGATGTATTGATTGGAGAGGCGTATGGACGAACCCTACTTGACTCTGTGCGGTGGAGTGGACGGCAAGATGGCTCACCTGTGGGGCTTCAGCTCGATGTAGTTCTTGGGGACCAGGCCTTCTTTTCCATTTAGTTCAGCCATGTACCAGTTGTTGTCGCAATTAACATTCAAAACCTGCAAGAGAAGAAAAAAAAGACAAAAAACGTAATTATTCTAATATAAACATTTGTTTAAATGACACCAAAAAGGTAATCGCCATGAAAAAAAGAAAAAAAATATCTAACAGACATAGAGAAAGACAGACATTTCACTCACGCTTATTTAGAAGTTTTTCAAACATATAAACAACTGAAACCCAGACAGGATTACGGTTCAAACCCCCCTCCCCTCCCAGACTCTGGAGGTCAAGCAAGTCAGTCAACCCGAACGCCGTCATCTGGACTCTCCACAGTGACGGCCAGACGGTGACCGATGCCGCAACGCCTCCACCGAGTGGCCATCTGTCAGCGTTAACACGGCCCACGATGCACCAGGGGAACTGGCGCCCTCTCACCAGCACCAGGACTGAGTCACATCGTCTCTCAAAAAAGGCCTTTAAATGGCGGCATGCTGTGCTTATCCGTATCTAGGCAACTATACTCTATAACCACGTCTGAAACGCATTTCCATATATAATCAGAGAAAAGCACGTCAGCCACCTCCACTTGCTGTTAAGTTGTTAAGAGCGTCTGGCTGAACGACTACATGTAAATGTGATGACAGCTTCCTGGCTCCACCCCCTTCCTGTGATCTCGGGTTTGCCACATTGAAGAGCCGGCTGAAACATGTGGGCCCTTCACAGCAGGAGACAAGAGGCCCCTCATCTTTATGCACATCGTGTCTGGCTATGGTACACAGCTGTGGGAAGACAACAATGCACATGAATTGACAGGGGATTCACACTGTATTGGCATCCATTTTTTTGTTGTTGTTGTTGCCAAATGTACCCACATGGAACATGTTGATCTAGGTAAGCAGTAATGAACAGTAACGCTCAACTAGTCATTATAATTCAGCTTCTGATTTCCACCTTAACCAATGTAATTAAACCCACCCTCAGAACCAGAAATAACCTCAAGATGCGTCTAGACTTCCCTCCCTTTTTCTACAGAAATATATCTGCATGTGTGAAATGTGGCCTGGATTTGGGTTCTGAGATGGCTAAGATGAAGGGATCAGGAGGGATAAGCAGACACACAAACAACGGAGAACTGAAACACACACATTTCTTTGTGCATGAGACAGCAGCCACTTCCCCTACAGTATACCTATGTGTGAGAGAGTGTTTGTGTGTGTGTGAGAGAGAGAGAGACAGAGGTAGAGAACGAACGACAGAGAGAGGGAGAGACAGAGAGAACGAGAGAGAATGAGAGAGAGAGAGACAGACAGAGAGAGAGAGGGAGAGAGACAGAGTGAGAACAAGACAGAAATGGAGAAAGAGACAGAGAGAGAGAGGGAGAGAGAGAACGAGAGAGAAAGGGAGAGAGAAAGTGAGAACGAGAAAGGGAGAGAGACAGAGAGAGAGGGAGAGAGAGAGACAGAGAGAACGAGAGAGAAAGGGAGAGAGAGACAGAGAGAGAACGAGAGCGAAAGGGGGAGAGAGAGAGAGATAGACGGAGAAAAATACGTAGAGCAAGAAAGAGAGAGCTAGTGTGCAGACAACCTTCCCTGAATGCGCTCTGACTGACTGATCTGGTGGTGCTAATTGGAGTAACAGAGGAGGTCTCAGTGTTCTCCCCCCCCCCCCCCCCCCCCCACTCCACATCTGTGTGCAGTCAGCAGCTGAACGCTCCTCTCCTCTCTCCCCACTGCCTCGACGTCTCATCCAGACTGACAGAACACGGACGGATGTGACAGCGCGCACGATATTCCGACACGTCTTCCCTGCAACAGGATCCAGAATCAGAAATATAAAACCGCTTTGTGCATTTGTATAAATAGCCCATCCTTGGCATGGCATCAAATATATATGTCCCTGAAATGTCTGCTGAATACAATTTCAGCTCTCCCAGTGTGTGAGAGAGGGCGAAAGGGAGAGAGAGAAAGAGAGAGACAAAGACAGAGAGAGAAAGAGAGAGAGAGAGAGAGAGAGAGAGCAGGACATGCTGCTACAGAGGTGGCTGATGGGAAGGGAGGACAGCCCCTGGCATTACGGAGGTCCCTGAATCCCAACACACCAGACACATTCATGAGTCACATCAAAGGAAAGTGTTGGGCTACGACTGCAATTCTGTCTGTCTGCATCCATGAGTGTTTCCGGTAGATTAGTGAGGTTGAGGAGGAGTGACTAATGTGTGTGTGTGTGTGTGTGTGTGACAGGTGAGGAGGAAATGAGGGTCATAAAGAGCCTGTGTGAGTCATTACACTAAGAAGAAGAGAAAAAAAGAGAAACCGAGGGGACAGGAAGTGATGGAGAAAGAGAAGAAAGTGTTGCCCTGTGGGAAGATGGAGGTTGCAATGCCGTTTGCTAAAAAGATGGTATTGCGTTCGAAAGCTGGACCCCACATTGTGTACCTGACCGTGTCCAACCCTGAGCACTAGGGAGGCACGTCGCACAGTCGGTTAGGGATTCAAACCCCGGATGTGCCAACATGACGTTGTGTCCTTGGGCAAGGCACTTCACCCTACTTGCCTCAGGGGGGTGAATGTCCCTGTACTTGCTGTAAGCCTCTCTGAATAAGAGCATCTTAAATTAATATGTGTAAATGTAAACACAGCTTTCTCCCATGAAGTGCCCCCTGCTTACCAAGGGGTTTGAAATCAAATTCGTATTTGTAAAAAAAAAAAACTATTACCGTGACTATTTAAGTGTGACGATATAAAGATGCAGTGTTCCTCTTTCATTTGGTGTATAGAATCTCCCGTAGTCCCTTTCTCCTACTCTACCTAAAGCAGGAGGGACAATGAAGGAGGCGGAGGAGTGGAAGTGGAACAGTGAGGAGAAGAGGAGAGATTTACCATCGAGGGGTAGCCTAGTCCTCGGGGGGAGGGGGGTGGAGAGAACTGGGTGGATATCAAATCCTTGGATTAAAGCGCGGGTGTGAATTCAAAGCGGCAGACGACAAGCTTCTCAAATCCAAGCATGGCCACAGGAGGCTCCGGGGCAGAACCGCTTCCTTCTGACTGATAATGGCCCACCAGCAAAACACAGCTTCTTGTTCCCCGCTATATTATTGTGCTATTGGGTAGCACAGAACAAGGTTTTCCAGCAATACTAGCGAGACATGAATATACATGAGGGGGGGGGGGGGGGGGGGGGGCAGAATAATGAGATGGGGGGGGGAGGGAGCAGAGGGAGAGAACGATAGAAATAAAAAAGAGTGCAGGAGGGAGAAAACGAGAGCAAGGAGGGTTATCTTGTTTCCGGGGAGATACACTCCGAGCAAAGGTGTCCGCGGGGAGGCGTGTAAACAGACAGGCGATGCCTGGTTAATGAACTATGTGAGGTGAATGTGAGAGAGGGGAGGTTGTTTCGCAGACTATCCCTGAGAGAAGAAACCCCAGGTTGAACCACCATCCATCCAGACGGAAAACCTTGGATCTGCCTCCCTGCACACGAAGTACAAAAGCTGAGTTGCTGAGTTCAGCCTTCAACTCCCCACAGTCGTGAAAAAAAGAACAGAAGTTCTTCAACGTCGGGGAGGCTTCTTGACTTGAGATGAGGGGCGCTGGAGTGGGATCTCTCTCTGAACTCCTTGTTTGTGGTCTGATCAGAGAGGAGCTAATGTAAGAGAAGACTTAAGAGTTAAGCCATTAACAATGCTACCGCTAATCCAGCTACACCCAGGGCATGAACAGACAAGCGTGGGGATTGGACTGGTGGGATTTAGGGGGAGAGAGAGAGAGAGCTGAATGGGCGGAGAGACCAGGGGAAAAGGCAGCACAACATCCGGTGAGAGAAAGTACATCGCAAGATTGCGATCCGGAGGTAGCACCCTGGGATGAGATAAGGATGAGTCACTGGCGGATCAGCTGGTGCTGATCTTTAGTCATCCATCCACCTGCTGTTATCTTTACAACCTCAACCTCTCACCTTCAGAAGAATCAGCTAACCTGTTAGAGCTGATTCACCGACCTCACCGACATTTAGCCAGACGCTCTTATCCAGAGCGACTTACAGCAAGTACAGGGACATTCCCCCCCCCTGAGTCAAGTAGGGTGAAGTGCCTTGCCCGATGACACAACGTCATCCGGCACGGCTTGGAATCGAACCGCCATCCTCCTGATTACAAGCCCCTGATTCCCACCTGAACATGAGTCAGGATGTGAGAATCACCGTGGCAACGTCAAACTCCCGCCGTTGGTAAGAAGCTTCTTATCTTCGAGCGGAAGACGAGAGATGACAGGAAGAAGGAAGAAGAACAGGGGAAAGGAACTTCCTGGTCTTAGATAACGGTGGAGAACCGTGTCACGCAAATAACTCGTTCCTTCTTGACTCCATCGTCAAAGCAAATCGATGAAAGGCTGAAGAGTCAATATCCGTGTGTGATCATTAACCTGCTGTGTCGACATCAGAGTTACGCGGAAGGAAGATAGGGATTGGCAGAGCAAACACAGAGCTACAGAGAGACTGGGTGGACTTATCTTTCAAAGCTAGATCTATGTTGCGGTGTTCTAGGAAGAAGGTGGTTTAGTAAATGGGGTTATACTGTTTGACTGGGCTTTGAGAGCTCGTTGATATGAGAGCTCCCTGGATAAGAGACTGTCTGAAGTGGGGAAGAACATGTTGAAGAGCCTTGTACCTCGGTAGATACAAATACATACAAATCAAACAAATGTCTTCGATCGAGAAGTACGTAGAGAAAGATCTTTACATCTAGCCGACGCTCTTATCCAGAGCGAAGTACAGCAAGTACAGGGACATTCCTCCCCCCTGAGGTAAGTTTGGTGATGTGCCTTGCCCAAGGACACATCGGCACAGCCGGAGTTCGAACCGGGTACCTCCTGAATACTAGCCCGCTCAGACACACGAGCGAATTGCGCGTGCGCCCGGTGTACAGGCGAGACGCGCACGCATTGGAGGGTGCGTGCAGGGGAAGCATTCGCAGCAACAGGAAGTCGTGGCTCAGCGTTGCTTTTGTCATGTCGCCTCGAGGCCAGAAGAGTTGCGCAAAGCAAGACACAGACAGGAAGGAAGGCGGAGTGTGCCGCGGTGAGGTTTTCATTACCGTAGCCCCCGAGGCTAAGACCGAACGCGATTGCCACGTCGAGCCGCCCTACAGCCAATCAAAGTGCAGAGCTTTTTCTCCTCAGCTTCCCCAACCCGCGGCTGAACAGTCGGTTTCTCGCTTCGTTTTTTTTCCAAGCTTTGGTGCCGATCCCAGAAGGATTTCATGGGGTGGGGGGTGGGGGAGATACGGGGGGGGGGGGGGGGGGGGGTAATTCAGCAGCAGCAGCTTGTGTCGAAACAGACAGGACGGGAGGTCAGGAAGACGGCAGCGGTTCAAAGGGACCCGTCTACGTTAATCAACTCGACGCGATCGTGTGTAAAAACACCAGTGCTGAACGCCAGCGAGCGCTGAGCCCGTATGTCAGTGTTGCTCCTTCTAATCAGTATCCATAATTAGGTCACTTTCATATCCAAGGCTAACACGCTTCAAATGAAGGCCCAAAGGCTTTGGGGGGGGGGGAAGGGGGCTGCATAAATATCGGAATAGCATGTTTTTGAAACCCATCACCATAACCTGTAAAACATTATTGTTATGTTATACTACAGCAAAAGTGTCTTCTCACCCTTCTCTCAGCAAATGTTTTCCTCACAAACATTTGAGAAACTAACGCAACACTTCTTCTTTATCGTCAGCAACGATCAACATCCTTGTCACGTTCTGCTGCCCTAGAACTAAACACTCAATGAGCCAATCAAGTGCCAGAACACTTAAGGCATTAATTGGCCTCCGCAAGGCAATTTATGGTATCTCCAAAGAAACACTAAACACAAAGTAAGACAACATCAAATTCCCCAAAATGACTTTTGACCCCCCTTGTCACCGTAGCGACGACCTTTTTCGAAAACCACTCTGCCATGTTAAACGTTGTCATGGCGATGAGAGACATCCTGGCACATGAACATGTGTTTACTTCTCTCTCCTTCCTGACTTGTCAAGTGACAGAAGTGTCAGAGAGGGGGAGGGAGAGAGACATAGAGAGAGACAGAGAGAGAGGGAGAGAGGGAAATAAGAGGAAAAAGAAGAATTCAAAATGGCCAGCTTGGGACCTTCTGTTTTGTTTTCGTCTTTCTCTCCCCTCTTCCTTATCCCTTCCCATCTGTCAAAGATAAACAAACCAGGTCATGTCTCCAGAGCTTTCCATTTCCTGCCTTCCCCCTTCTGTGTGTCTTCCCCCCCCCCCACCCCCCCACCCCCCACCCCCCCACCCACCACCCCCACCTCACCCTCCTCCCAATTTCTTGTCCTCCCTCATTTCTCTCGAAGAGGACTCTGGAAGGTGATGAGAGGTGACCAGAGACCAGACATGTTTCGCTCACCTCCACACTTCCAGCCCTCGAGGTCTGACAGAGGACGGATGATCGCGCTCACGTCGTTTGGTCTATAAATGGCCGCGATCAATTCGGCGTTTATTTCCTTCCCAACTTCCTTCCCCCTCTGTCAGCTCAAGTGTCTCCCCCCCGGTATGTTTCTACTCGTAATGAAGGACACCAGAGATTTCCCTGGAAACCAGGTCACATCGTTAACACTATGATTCCTGTATGTTGATGTTCACGTCTGAGGTAAAACATGGACCGAACAGACCGTAAATGAACCGAGTTGAACCATAAGTTCACGCCAAGTTCTGGTTGTACGGTCCAACGTCATCACGCTGAGCTAAGAACGGTTAGATCTGCCCTGACAGCTCCTCTCCGGGGACAGCTGTAAGTGGCTTCCCAGGGAATCACAAGTCACTCACTGTAGCAGAAGCACCGGTGCATCTGCTTTACAGGAGAGCAGCTCGGCTTCAATCTATTTCAGTTTCGGCCTCCAGCATCTCGGAGAAGTGCTGCTGAGAAGCCTGGAGGTCTTGTTCCCTCTTTACGTCAATACTGTCAAGATGGGGGTGGGGGGGTGGGGTGGGGTGGGGGTAGTCTGAGGGTGACCAACACGTCGCTCATCCAGGTTCCTGTCAAGGTTCCTTCAACGTCTGAGGTTCTATATTTAGCCTTTAGACTCTACTGCTACCTCATACTCCTCATTCAAATAGCAGTTTTATAAATAAAATATAAAACCTCTTTCACTTATATATTTTATAAATTATATATATATATTTATAAACCCCTGATTCTTCAAACTCCTTAAATGCATTGTTTCTGAAATGCTGCCTTTGTGCTTGTGTAATAACTATTGTAGAACACTTGCTGACTGAGGATTATTTGTCAAGACATGTTGACCGTCAGCCTTTAGGTTCTTTTTTCCAGGAAAGGTTTCGCAAACGGAGGAACCTACTGTGATTCGACGTCAACGCAGAACTTGCAACAAACTCTGAGGCTTTGCCTAATAGATACAGAGTGTACCAAACGCACCAAGGGCTAATCTAGTCATGGACCAAAAGCCCCCCCCCCACCCCCCCCCCCATGCCATAGAGCAGGGATCACCAATCCTGGTCCTCGAGGTCCGCTGTCCTGGCAGTTTTCGATGTTTCCCTGCTCCAGCACACCTGATTCTAATAAAGGGTCATTATGAGGCTTCCACAGAGCTTGATAACGACCCATTCATTTGAATCAGGTGTGCTGGAGCAAGGGAAACATCGAAAACTGCCAGGACAGCGGCCCTCGAGGACCAGGATTGGTGATCCCTGCCATAGGGCATACACTGTAGCATCAGGTCACCAAGGGAGCGTTTTGATTGGCTGACAGAAATGCCTGCAACACCGTGCAGAGTTCCAGCTCAGGTTTGGGGAGTGATTCAAAGAAGGAATGGAGAAGCGTCTCTTGGCTGAGGGCTGGGAGGCGTGCGGTCGGATGCAGGACGAGACTCCATCATCTGGAGAGGAAATTCAATTAGGAAAGAACAAGAGGCGGCTCATGTTTCTCACAAGGCACAGCAAGACAGTTTCTCCTCTGTACCTCCCTTCCACTCTCGTCCAGCTCTCTCCATCTGTTCCCCTCTCATCGGCCCTGCGAAACGTCAGGAACCATCGCTTTTTTTTAGCAGAGTTGAGGCGCAACATAACGCAACGTTGCGCTGTGTGCTGCTCACCACCATGCAGAAAAGCTGGCGTCCGCTTCCGACCCGACGGAGACGAGGATGAAGGTGCGGTTAACCGCCGAGAGGTTTCGCTCGCAGGAACAGCGTGTCGTCACATTCTCCCTGGGTTCCTGGCGGTCGATTCTTGCGCGGTCAACGAGTTCAATTCCGGACGCGGGTTTCATTTTGAGCGTGCAGCGTGAAGCACATGTCCTTGCTTTGTGTGCCTGCTCTAGTGAGTCAGGTGGCTGAGCGGTAAAAGGAGTCAATCAGAAGGCTCCCGGCTCGAAATCCTGACAGAGCCAACATGACGTACTACCTCACTTGCCTCGGGGGGGGGGGGGGGGGGAAATGTCCCTGTACTTGCTGTACGTCGCTCTGGATAAGAGCGTCTGGCTTGATGACTGAAATGTAAATGTATCTCTCTGGGACAATCGCAGACTTGTTGTACAGAGGTACATGACGAACATACACTGGTCTCTTTGAGTCAGGTCACATGGTCGACTGTCCTGAGCATGAGCAGAAGGAGAAGTGTGGTTGTTGACTGTAAGTTGTTGAAGCTGAAGGAGCGGAATCCATTCGAGACACCTGATTGGGTCAATTCCCCCAAGGCCAAGAGAGTAACTCACGGAACAGTTTCAGAGAATATAACACTGATAGAACATTAACTACAACAATCTAAAGACATGGGCAGGTATGAGAAGAAGGTTGCGCAAGAATGCCTGGATGTATATATATATATAAAAAACGAACAATAAAAGCTGTGAGTCACATCGTCGTCATGGCGTCGAACCAGGGTGATCACTGCGTTTTTCACTGAGGATCTGAAAATATCTGTAAACTCTCTGCATCTGTCATGGTGCCAGTAGAGCTGGTTCTGTAACTTTCCTGTGGGACTAGTCTGTGGCGATCCAGTCTTATGGATCCACAGAGAAGATAGATGCACCTGGGAGTGTTGAGGCTGGTTCTGGGAGTGTTGAGGTTGGTTCTGGGAGTGTTGGGGTTAATTCTGGGAGTGTTGAGGTTAATTCTGGGAGCTGTGTTGACATGGAAGTTGGGAGTCTAGGACTAGAAAACATCCTATGTGTTGACCAGGAGCCTGTACTGCCAATCAAGATTTGGCGTTAAGGAGATAACTAACTTTTAGTTCAACCCAATACAGGAACCCCCTAGTGTCCCCCCAATACAGAAACCCCCTAGTGTCCCCCCAATACAGGACCCCCCTGGTTAAACCTGAAGTTTATCCTCCTTAACGCCATATCGTTGTACAGGCCCCCTGTCTTGTAAAACTCCTGCTTGTCTGGTTGGGTCTGTTTGTAACCTGCGATGCCCTCAGGGAGCTCCACACATCTGTTATACAGCTGCCCAGACTCCATCCTGTTCCCTGGCTCTGGGGCACCAACTCTTCCTGCCTCCTTAGTTTCTGCTTACTGAGCTGCCTCTCAGGTCTGGCATGAAAACAAGGGCCCCTTTTAAAGAAATGCTTCACGTGGACTTTCTTGACTAGACAAGATATTTGAACACATACAACTATTCCAGGAAGTCAAACCAAAACCGATGAGAAATCAGTTTTTACTTATAAGAACATTCACTGTGGAGAGAAAAAATAATATATCTGTAAGGGTTAAATAATAGTATTAAAAACACGTACGTGCGTAAGGTCGGATCTAGAGTTGCCTCTTGTCTACTGTACTCAGAAACAATGGACTGGATCTGATGCTTTACTTACCTTTAATGTGGTTCCACGTTTAAAACTGAGTTCATCCGGAGCTGTGGATTCGAAATCGAATTTAGTGATGGCCTCCATGGGGTTCTTCTAAAGACTTTAAGGTTTAAAAAAATAACCAGAACCCCTTTGAACTTTGGCACGGGAGTTTCCTCAAGGAAAATATGAAACAAAGTAGAAGAAAAAAAATCAAATACAAAAATCAAATACAACTGTACTAAATCGTACTGTTTTTAACCCTAGAAAAATACTTAAAAATCACATATCCTATTTGTGAGCCAGACAGCAGTCTTAGAACAGTGTTGAACACTTAGAACCCAACACTTAGAACCCAATGCTGCAGCACCTTTTAAAGTGTTGCCTCGCCCATGCAGAACATCCGACTACTACAACTGAGAGTGAAGGGGGAGGAAACAAGAGAAATGTGATTGGCATCTCATCCAGCCAATAGCATCACAAGAATTGTTATAACTGACCAATGGGATAGGAGGAAAGCATCCAATAGGTGTACTCTAAATAAGAAAACTAAGATTTAAAAAAAATAAATCATTCTTATGTCTTGTAGGCTACTAAAGTGTTAGAGTAGAATCATCTGAATATCGACTTGTCACTGTTGATCGTTGTTCTACGTGTTAATGGTTAACGTACAATTATATTTGCAATAAAAAATCAAGACGTACATGAAGGTCTGCACCTACCACGAAAGGCAACATGTTATAAGACAGTGATTGGCAATGTAATCCTGCCATCTAGTGGTTAAATCAGTGAACTGCACAATAATACTCGGGTTGCTGTTCTTAATTATGGTTTGTGAATTAGTGGTAGTGTAAGTATACAGGTCTGTGCATATTTTCTTCAGGTTCTCTTGGCATTCTTAAGAAAGTAGATTATTTCAAGACCATAAAAAACATCCCAATGAGGCTAATGTGCAGAGAAAAAATCAAGACGTACATGAAAGTCTGCACCTACCACGAAAGGCAACATGTTATAGGTCGGAGATTGGCAATGTAATCCTGCCATCTAGTGGTTAAATCAGTGAACTGCACAATAACACTCGGGTTGCTGTTCTTAATTATGGTTTGTGAATTACAGTCATATTAGTGGTAGTCTAAGTCTACAGGTCTGCGGATAATATCTTCAGGTTCTCTCGGCATTCTTAACAAAGTAGATTTATTCAAGCCCATAAAAACATCCCAACGAGGCTAATGTGCAGAGACTAGTCTGTGTCTAATTTATAGTGATAAATGATTTCAGACTGCAGAGAGGAGGATGGACAGCGCAGTGGGTTAATATATTCAGTGTTACTGCTCAGCAGCTGGAGTCAGATCAACTCCAACACCAGATACTGGAGGATCCAAGAGGAGAGGATGCTTCATACCACAGAGGGAGAGATGCGTCTATAAGAGACCTCTGATGTTCTTGGGGGAATTTATGTTTGGTCAACCAACTATTTTGACTTCTTTTTCCTTATTTCAACACATTGAGATACACTGAGACAATGGATTTTCTTAGCCAGCCTAACAACACATCTCTGATTGAAATGAACTGCACTTCAACAGGTAAGTTTCAGAAATTGTAATTTTGGAATTAAAAGTGGTAAATTACTGTTTAACTTTTTGACTCAGTCTTTATAGAAAGTAACATGTATCACTTTATTAAGAAGTAAAAAATACACACATAAGTAGATAGATGAATATATAGCTATTTTAAAAAGCTTGTGAAAGTCCTGTTTTCTCCATATTTAGAGATTTAAACTATTGTTTTGCAGGCACAGCAAAGCCTTGTCTGAAAATGTAGTCCATTAAATCACCTATTCAGTATTTTTTTTTAAGAAACAGAAAAACTATCTTCTCTATATGTACAGTATATATATAAAAAAGTGTTTTGTTACTGGTTAAAGAAGTGCTGTGTAAATGTGCTTCTCCAAATAAAACAGGAGTGGATTGTGGGAATGATAAAGAGTTCCCGTACCACCACATCATCCTGCCCGTCATCTTTGGAATGATCTGCTTCCTGGGGATTCTTGGAAACTGCATCGTTATCTACACTATTGTTAAGAAGACCAAGTATCGTGCCAAACAGACGGTACCGGACATCTTCATCTTCAACCTGTCAATCATTGACCTCCTCTTCCTCCTTGGTATGCCCTTCCTCATCCACCAGTTGCTGGGCAACGGCTCTTGGTGTTTCGGCGCCACCATGTGCACCGTTGTCACGGCGCTCGACTCCAACAGCCAGATCGTGAGCACTTACGTCCTCACCGCCATGACGCTGGACCGCTACCTCGCCACCGTCCACCCAATCCGCTTCAACTACGTCCGCACGCCGTTCGTCGCCACGGTCGTGATCGCCCTGGTGTGGGGGCTTTCCCTGCTCACCAACGTACCCGTGTGGATGTACGCCGGCCTCATGGCCCTGCCGGACGGCCTGGTGGGCTGTGGCCTCCTGCTCCCCAACCCAGAATTCGACACCTACTGGTTCACCCTCTATCAGTTTGTCCTGGCCTTCGCTCTGCCCCTGGGCGTCATCTGTGTGGTGTTCTTCAAGATCCTCCAGCACATGTCCACCAGTGTGGCCCCGCTCCCCCCACGCAGCCTGAGGGTGCGGACCCGGAAAGTTACCCGTATGGCGGTGGCCATCTGCCTGGCCTTCTTCCTCTGCTGGGCCCCTTACTACACCATTCAGCTGGTTCACCTGGGGGTTCAGAGCCCCAGCCCGGCGTTCATCTACGCCTACAACATCGCCATCAGCCTGGGATACGCCAACAGCTGCATTAACCCCTTCCTCTACATCATCCTGAGTGAAACCTTCAAGAGGCAGTTCATCGTGGCCATACGGCCAAACAGGAAGTGCAGGGTCAACCCCAGCACCACCGATGGCAGCATTAGCTTGAGGCTAACTCCAGAAGGACGCCAGCAGGAACAAGGACTGGACGATCTGGTGCCAGTTAATATGGCCGCCCACTAATGCCTGCTGGGGGCTAGATCAATTATGAGATAAAGCAGAAGTTGCCTATTTTGCCTAATACGTTGAACGAACAATATATGAACCTATTTAACCTATTAAAGTGAGGTTGTGTTACTTCTAGACCTCTTTTTGCAAATGTTTCATGGTCTCGCGGCAGCTGAAAGAAGTTACGTTTTCTATTTATATTAAATTAAATGTATTAGACTTGTAAGTACCAAGTATTCTTGTTTTTGTTATTGAACATTGTCTATTTCATGTTGGCAGTAGTCTAGTGTGTATAGCAGGCTGTATCAAGCTTATTGTGTAAGTCACTGTTGCAATTACGTTAATATAATTGTGTATTTATTGTAAAATTGTCAGCCTATTGTGAATATTCTTTCTAGAACATTGTGTGCTAAACAAAATTGTCTATATAATTGGTTTCATAAACTGATGTTTACCTGTTCTTGTCTCTGTCTCGTATAACAGGGTTGTGTTCTGTCTTTTTTCCGTTAGGCTTTATCTCTCCCAGAAATCTCACTTCCTTTGCATCTTTGCATCCTGTAGTTTGTTGAGGGAAAACACGCAGCTCCTTCTGTAAGAGATCTACAATTTATGGACGAAAGATATGAAAAATAAGAAAAATATGTAAGTCTGCAGGACTGTTGACTTTTAGTCCTCTGTTCAAACCGCCACCCCCCTTCCTACAGCGATGAACACAGGCCTTAGCTGTGACCACCCATCATGCCAGTTCTCCATAGCAACCAGCTGTCTCATGGCAACTAAACAAATCATCTTCCCTACAGATTTTCAGTTATTTGGTCGGTAGACTTTCGATTGTGCCTCCTAGGTGTCAGTTTATCATTACAAAGCTCAGCTTCGTTTGGTCCCAGAGTACAATGAGTATAATGATGCCTATTGTAAAGTAGTGAGCCAGATTGAGTAGTTCCTCAATCACAGCTATTCAGTAGATGCTCTATTGAACACTGAAAACACAATAGGGTTTAGTGTGGCAGGATGGCACAAACAATAAACATATACAGATCTTAAATAAGAAAGTATGAAAAAGAAGAAGAAAAAAATAAAGTAGAAAAGATTGTATATTCATGTATGCATACGTATGTGTCAAAAGTATGTACACAGTACTGCAAATTAAGTCAAAGTGGCTTGAGCGAGTGTTGACTAACCACTTGTGCATTTCCAACAATATTCCAACAGATTGGCTTAGTTCTAGGACCATACTTACCGCTTGAAAAGCTCCCATTATCTTGACCCACAAAGGAAAGAGAAAACATATTAAAGGCTTGTAAAATGCCACCGCATGCAGTTCAACAATATGAGCATATTCAAAACTCAATCAGTGGACGATTAATCTTGTCTTTCAGATGTCTTGGGGCGAATGAATGAAAAAGGTCAAAGTAATTGTGAAATATTGTGACAAATTATATTTCGAGTCACTAGAGGGGGGGGGGGTAGGGGGTATGGGGTGGGGGGGGTAGTGTGAGCACTCAATGATATAACAGGAAGGATTCATGTCAGGTAACACAGGCGATGCCCTCTTGTAACATAATGGGTCATTGACGTAGGTGAGAAGATCCATTGTGTGATGCTGTAACACACACACACACACACAGACCAAAAGACCCACAGTCTTGTTACTCTTGTTGCACGTCATATAAACCTGCATACATATTACCCATTAGTCATTAAGACTGCATAGATTAAAAGGCATGTACTGAGGGAGAAGATGTGAGCAATAGATCCTAGGTAAAAAAAAAAAACACTGAATAGATTTTCCAAATGTCATGTTCTAAAAGGTAACGCCCAGGTGACTGAATATAAGACATTAGTTTGTGACAGTTATTATTTCAGTCATTTCCTAACGTATAATATCAGCCTGCCTGACTACTGCTCCGCCATTTGAAACATTGATGAAAATGTAAATTTAATCTACAGGACTTTTCATTTGTCACAACTAAGAGCTTTGGGAAGCTTTGGGAAGCAACAAGTGTTATATCACAACAGAAATGAGGGACTGTAAATGTAAAAAAAATATATATAAATATAAACAACTCGTTGAAAGACCTGATCCTTAGAGTATTTTCTCGGCCTTCGAGTGGAGACAGTTAGTCAAAAAGTTGTTATGATGGAGTAAAGAACATTAATGATTTCTAGAGAAGCGGTTTACGACAGGTGATATATGCGGTCCTGGGTCTATCTGTCTGTGTCTGCCTGTCTGTCTGCCTGTCTGTTCGTCTGTCTGTCTGTTTATCTGTCTATCTGTGTTCTAATAAGAACGCCTCCTACACCACACACAATTCAACTACAACAAAGGATCTAAACGCCATATTTTCATATTTCAAGAATACCACTGGCATCCTTTTCCTCAAGGACGCAGCTTTATAGGAAACCTTGTGACCTCGCGTCAAGGAATTCTAACACACCCTTTATACACGCTCTCTATCGATCTGCGCTGACTTCCAAGGACGAGACGTGTTAAACAACGGGAGTGCACTTAACACACGCTCTTATCCTTGAACATCCTCGAAGAACAATGCATCTCTGTGCTGCAAACCAGATAAAGACTCTCGCCATGTCACCCTACAACAGACCGGTCACACATTCTCCAGGAAGGCTGCAGATGAATGAATACATGACGGAGGCTGAATAACCTCCAACTGGTCACCTGACACGCCTTAATAATGTCAATGGGATGTAAGGGCGTTAAAACTCATGAATTCATGCATGAGAGAACAGAGAGTCTGTCGTGTCTGGATAAGATCACTGATATGACTGACTGTCACTAGTCACTAGTGGCTGTAATTGGGTGAGCGTGTCCAGTTCTCACCTCCGTTTGGTTTCCAATCTGCTGGACCTACCGGACCAGTACTGATTCACAGTTAGTAAAATAAATCGTGTGTGTGTGTGTGAATGTAAAGAAAGTGTGTGTGTGTGTCTGTGAGAGAGAGAGAGAGAGAGAGAGAGAGAGAGAGAGAGAGAGAGAGAGAGAATAACGTGTGCGTGTGTCTGTGTGTGTTGGAGGGAAGGCAGAGGTGGATAAGGGATGCGGTTTAATTATAATTATCCAGTCACCCAGTCGTGTGTGTCTTGATTGCTTCGCCTACCTGGCGCTGATTGAAAGTTGAAAAGCAGCAGGAATATAGTTCAGGATGTTGAAATAAATATAAACATATCAATGCAACAAATTAAAATGGTTTCTCTGCCAATAATTCGACCCAAGGACTCTAGTGTTTGTTCACTGGCGTTATTCTTCTTTGACATTCCCCCAAAAGTTCAATCGCTTCTTTTTTTCTTCTTTGTACTATACATTTCTTCACATGTCCTCACGTGCTGGGAGATCATTTCCGCTCACGTGAACCCTCGCGTGCAACATACATGCACGTGCCTAAAGGCCTAGATGATAGTGATGATCAGAGCTGATGCTGTCTTTGCAACGTTCAAAAAATAAAAAGCCAATCAATGTTGAAGTCAAACCTATATAGTATCCCCTTAACCATAACTACATCATTTTACATATTCTTGATATGCAGTGAAGGTCTTTGTTCTGATTAAATATGTTAAATTGAGCTTAATACTGCAGCACAACTTGTGAGGAGCTGCTCTTGAGAAAAGCTGATTAGATTTGTGCCCCATATCATGCTAATATCTCTCCTTATGATTGGTGGAACTTAATGCCACTAAACGGGGACAATGAAGGGGGTTAAAGAATCCTGCCCTGTGAAGAGACCATTTGAGAGGTAAAAAGTATAGATCTGCTTCACATTCGTTAAGCTTAACACATACTTGTCCTACTGGTTAATCAGAGGCCTTAGCTAGTGTTAGGATCTGGCTTTCAGAAACATTTGCTTGAAGAACTAGAAACTTGGCACTTATTGGTTCTTTGGCACTTATTGGTTCTCATGATGTATGATTCACGATCTAAAAAACCCACTGTGTTCGGGGTCTATCACGTTGCTATGCTCAATGACTGATGCTCTTTGTAAAAGCTCTCTCTTGTAAGTCGCTTTGGATAAAAGTGTCTGCTAAATGAATAAATGTAAATGTAAACAATTCAGTTTGAAATATAGTCTATAGCCTACTATAGCCTCTACCACTATAACCTACCATTATAATCTCAGGCACTGAGCAACTCCGAATTATCAGCACTTCACTGTCCACCTCCTTTCTTTTGATTTCTTCCTGTTAAATTTCGTCTGTCAGTGACGTAGAAGCCATCTGCAGAGGATGTATTCAGACTGGCCATTCATTCGTTCACAACCTAAGGACACATTCGAAAGAAAAGAGAGGTTATTTTGGTGAATATGTCTGTAAGAAGCCTGAGCTATTCGGGCCTCTGAATGACGCAGCTCAACCTCGACAATGAAGGATCCATTAGCCTGGACATATTCAAGTAGCACAGCAAAGAGCTGGTCATATTTAGCTGTAGCTAAGATACAACCTTGTTGTTTGTTTAAAGCTATGGGACACTGGGTCTATTTAACACAGGTGTGTGTTCTGTTGACATTCGGACAGCCCAGTTAAACGTGTGAGTAAAACAGCAATGTTGCATTTGCCTTCAGCTTTCTCCACACAGAATAAGTGTGTCTAGGTTGTCAATAAAAATCTTCACAGTCCTTCTGGAACTAATTAAGGGGAAAGTGTTGCTTGCATCGATTATTTTGACCTAATTTTATCAAGGTGTTAGTGACCTGGTCTTGACCCTGTGTTCAGTGACAACAAGGTTAATGAAAAATACATCCTGACTGAAATCTAAAGAAGTCTTTCTTATGTCTTAACTATCTTGAAATACAAGGTCACACAAACCTCGTCTTCTTCATTTCACAGCCATCCATTTCAAAGATTGTACTTTCTTTTCTCTGCCTTAATGAAGAGGAGAAAGGACTTAGGAAGTTACAATGTCCTCTGTGCAGAAGGGACTTACACAGACGCAACTCTTCTGTGGAGACCCTGACATGTTAACCAATAGGTTAAGAATCTACATACAAAACAGCAAGAAAATTACGTCGCTGCAACTGCTAGGGGTGTCAGCTAGCTCAACAGTTAAGGCGTTGGCCTCATGATCGGAAGGTTGTGAGATCGAGCCCTGGCTGTGGCTATACGACGTTGTGTCCTTGTGCAAGGCACTTCACCCTGCTTGCCTCAGGGAGAATGTCCCTGTACTTACTGTAAGTCGCTTTGGATAAAAGCATCAGCTAAATGTAAATGTAAGTATGAACAAAGATATGAACTGGCTTCTTATATATTATATATCGACTTCAGTGAGTCCACACAAGCTCCAAACTGTGATAAAGAGTGTTTTATTCGAAGTATTGAAAAATAAAAAAGATTCCTTTGATGTTTAGAAGAGATCTTAGGTAGATAAAAACCATTGCTGTTATTGAACTGTAGTAGCACACTGGGTTTCAGAGCACAGGTGCGACAAAGGGTTAATATAGTACTTGTGTGTTGCCCTTGGTTACCCGATATATTACCCAAGTCCATTACTGGCCACTTCTATAAGACCTCTACATTCTCCCTTTGTACATATATATCTATGTATATATTCATATATTTACAAAGCCTTTATAAAATGTAGAAAAGTTGCATATAAAACATCTTCATCCCACATTTCACAAAAGAGCTGGAAACATACATCCTTCATTCTTGATATTATTATCCTCTCCGTTTATCTTGTTTTCTATACAAGTGCTCAGTTTGGTACAGTAAACTTTGTGACAGGTACGTATATCTAGGTTATATAGATCTACTGTGGGGGGGGGGGGGGGGGGAACCTTTACAGACTTTCTGTCTCAGCTAAACCAAAAACTCCCCCCTGTGATCCACATTAGTACATGAGAGGGTGATTACAGTCATTGACACAGAGTCTCTGTGTCGGAGCTCTGTCCGAAAATGGCCGACCCCGGAAGGTATTATCCTTTTTTAAGGCTCCAAAAACGGAGGGAGGGAGGGGGGGGGGGGGGGGTTGGAATCATTTCAATAGGCAGTTGATTTCAAAATTTCCACTAAACGTACAATGGACCACAGAGAAGTGGATCAAAGCTATTGTGAATCAAGCCTATCTGACGCGTGACGTTTCTGCCCATCTCCAAAGCTACCGTTCATTCAAGGTATTATCTGGAACTATTTGCCTCATAATTGTCTTGTATAATACCAATGTGTTGGTGTGCTGGGGCTGACAAGTGGCAAGGTTTCAGTACTGCACTGTCTGTCACTGTGTGGATCCTTAGAAGGCTGAGGACACAAGGGTTCCCCTCCACAGTCGTCACGGGGCTTCAGTCTACATCGATCTATATAACACCTGACTCTAGGTGAAGCCTTTACATCGGTTCATCAGACAGTATTAACAGCACTTGAGAAACATGTGCAACACGCCCACAGACAGTGAAAAGACCTTCCTGTTCTATATTATTGCTTTTTCATTCTGAGCTGGGAGCGAGGGGGTACAGGCGACTGGCCAGTGTGTGTGTGTGTGTGTGTGTGTGTGTGAGAAAAACAATTACTTCAGCAGGTGAACAGATTGTACTATTGGATTGTGCATCTTGAAAATAAGGTAATTGTAGCCAATATTAGCTCTTCTAATAATCTGTCAATGTTTGATCTTCTCTTTTGTGTCCAATCTAAATAGTCTAAACTTCTGACTAGATTGACAACAAGTATAGTTAGTGAATATCTAACTTCTGATCTATTCAAACAGATTATAGTCTAAACTTCTTCTGATCCGAACCTTTTTTTGTACCCCTCCCCCCCCCAAAAAATCTAAAAATAACATGTGTGCGCATGACACAAAGTGCAACATCATAACATTAAAAGTGTAATCTAACATTTGCATGAATCTCCTGTCACATGTCTAGCAGCTAGTTAGCAGGGGAATCACGCAAACAGCTGCCACTGATGACCACTGCTGCTGGAGCCTGGAAGGACGGGCGGCTTCATGCCTTCGGGTGTTCTCATCGTTTTGATCACGTCAGAAATGCGGCCAAAGGGGAAATCAGTGGTTGTGATGTGTGTTTGAAACTGCTTGGTGAAACAAACCGTAATGCAACATTCAATCTGACATGAGGGCACCATCGGCATGTGGGTGAATACATGCTGAATACAGAGAGAGAGAGAGAGAGGGGGGGAGGAGAGGGAGAGAGAGGAGGAGAGAAAGAGAGAGGAGAAGAGAGAGGGGGAGAGGATGAGAGAGAGGGAGGGAGGAGGAGCGAGAGAGAGGGGGAGAGGAGGAGAGAGAGGGGGGGAGAGGAGGAGAGAGAGGGGAGGAGGAAAAGAGAGAGAGGAGGAGGAGAGAGGGAGGAGGAGGAGAGAGAGGCGGAGGAGAGAGGGAGGAGGAGGAGAGAGAGAGAGGGGGGGAGAGGAGGAGAGAGAGGGGAGGAGGAGGAGAGAGAGAGGAGGAGGAGAGAGGGAGGAGGAGGAGAGAGAGAGAGAGAGGAGGAGAGAGAGAGGAGGAGGAGAGAGGGAGGAGGAGGAGAGAGGGCGTTAAGAGGGAAACCGTTGTGAGGAAAATGATTCGTTCGATAAATAGGTGCTCCAGTTTTCACTATTAAGACAAGTAGTTTAGCAAGCGAATAGAATGTGTGTTTTCAATGCTCGCCGGGTAATCCCAAAACTCATTGGTCTACACTGCATATCGTATTTTTTTCAGGCACTTGTTAACAGTCGCAAAATAAAAAACGTAAACACAAACTAAAGTAGTCATTCATGTTCAACTAGGGACATTGAGCGTCTTCATTTCTTGGTTCTGCTTGTGTTTGTTCACTTGCATTGAACTCCTCCACCACACCAGGGGGCGCCACCTCATATAGAAGCCTGTGCGTTAGGTGGAGCTCTAACCTGGCTCCACAACTATTGCTTTGATCTGGGAGGCTGTCAGTGTGCGACTAAGTGTGTACGTGATTGTGTTAAGCTTGTGATTGTGTGGGAGTTAATGCGCGTGTAAGGACAGCGTTCGTTGGCGTGTGTTTGTGCGTCCGTGCGTGTTTGTGCGTGTTAGAAGCTGGACTCGGGGACTGTCCTCTTGCGGCCCAGAGAGGTGGTGCTGTATTTTGTCCTCTGCAGGGTGCCGTAGGAGGGCTTGTCCGCCGTCAGGCTCCGCCCAGGCGCCGGGGTCAGCCCGTTGCGGTGCAAAGAGGCGGTCCTTCGCATGCTCTGCTCCGCCTTGCTGGGGATGTTAGAGGAACTCTGGGAGCGCTTGATGTCGGAGGCGGAGCGACCCGCCTTGCCGTTGGCTAGCTCGTCGCCGAGACGGGCCACGCCTCCGCGGTGGGGACCGCCGTTGGTCCTCCCCTCCGACGGCGTCCCGCCGCTGGACGTTCCGTTGGACAGCGAGACCCTGGACGAGCTCCTGGTCCGGTTGGTCGTCTCCCCGCCCTTTACTGCGTCCCCCTCCCTCGACCTCCGCACCTCCTTCTCCTTCTTCAGGAAGCTTCCCCTGAAAAAGGAGAGCAGCCCCTCGTGGCTCTTAGACTCCTCCCCCTTCCGGAGCTTGTCCCCCTCGGGGGGCGCCAGGTGGTCCAGAGGGTGGCTCTTGTTGCCCTTGGCCCTCTGGAGGGTGCCCTCACGGAGGCTGTGGGTGCTGGAGCTGGGCTGGACTCCGTCGGCTCCAGAGCTCCTCCTGGATCGAGCCTCCTGGGTCTGGGCCTGGTTCCTGGGCTGGGTCTGGGTCTGGTTCCTGGGCTGGCTCTGGGTCTGGGGCTGGGCTGGCTGGTCCTGCTGCTTGGGTCTCTTGATGGTGCTCTTCCGGGTCAGTGTGTTGGTGCTGCTGCTGCTGAGAGGGGGGACGTCCTCCCTGGGCTGAGTGCCTTTGCCGCTGCTTCTTCTTAGGCTCGCTGTCCTGTCTGACGCCGGCCTCCTCTGGCCCTCTGGGATCTGGGAGAGTCGGGGGAGGGGGGGAGTGGGGGGGGGGGGGGGGGGGGGGGGGGGGAGTGTGTGTTGGGGGGGGGGGGGGGGGGGGGACAGAAACAGAGGGAGAGAGTTGTTTAATGTTGTTGTTGTTTAACCGAATGCTCTTGTGCTTCTTCCCCTTTGGCACTTGTTTGGTTTCCCACAATGCTGTGCTTCACGTTTTTATGATCAGTGACCAAGGCTCTTTTGTCAAGCTCTCTCTTGGATGTTGCTTTGGATAAAAGCCTCTGCTGAATGAATACAAGTGAAGAGAGATCGAAGGGAGCAATCGAAGATGATGTATGGAGGCATCAGCTAATGTATGACTGTGCTAAAGATATTACACATCAAAGTCAGCCTCACAATTTCCTGGCCTTTTCATTTCTAGGTTTTAGCAGGGACAAAGACAAGACCTTCACACATCAATAACCCAAGGAAAGGACTAAGGTCATTCGATACCTGAAGAAAAATAAACAAAAACATAGACATCGAATCAAATCCTCCCCACCTGAGGGGAGTCAGGCTCTTCAGCTGAGCGTCCTACGCAGCTGAGTCCAGCCATGCTGGAGGAACCGGCCCCCGGCCCCCTCTGGGCCCTCTGCCCGTCCGGGGCCTCCTTCCCACCGGGGGGAGCTGCCATCAGGGTGATGATGGGGTCCTTGGTGCAGCGTGGCCGTCGTCCTGACTCCAGGTACTCCACCAGCTCTGCGGGGGCGGGGCCCGTGTCGGGGAGGGGGTCGGAGGGGGGGGAGGCTTTCCTCCGGTCCTTGGAGCCGAAGGACCAGCGCAGGGGGAGGACCTTGCTCAGGGTGTCCCTGGTCTTGGTGGGGGTCCTCATGCTCACGCTGCGACCCTGGAGCCCTCGAACGAACGGCCGGGTCTCGAACCCACCTGGGAGGAGACATCCAGGGGTTAGCGCACCTGACGACCATACAGAGACACTCTGAACTAGACTGTCCGGCCCAGAAGGGAAGGGTGGAAGTGGATTTCCTCACCCCCCCCACATTTCTCCTCCCTGGGTGTGTCGTCCAGGAAGACGGGGGACTCGGGGGAGTCGGGGAGGGAGGAAGGGCAGGTGGTGGAGGACCGGGACACCAGACTGCCCCTCTTGCTGTCCCCCGCCAGGCGAATCAGCCAATGATCTGACACGGAGGAGCTGGTGGAGCCTGGAGGCGGGAGGAGAGGGAGGGAGGGGGGGAGGGGGGGGTGGAGAGGAGGAGGAGGGGGAAGGAGAGGGGGGAGGAATTCTGAATTCCTGAATTCATACTGATGCCACGTTGATGATTATACATCAATAATCATTATTCATCATGTATTTCATTATTAAGTTTTGTGAGGATACCATGTCAACCAGCCAGTCAACCAGCCAGTCAACCAGCCAGTCAACCAGCCAGTCAACCAGTCATTCAATCAGCCATTCAATCAGCTAGTCAAGTGAGCAGCCAATCAGTGAGCAGCCAGCTGTGCGCTGTCGTACCTCGGAGGGAGGAGCTAGCAGACCAGGGTGGGATGACGTTGCGTCTCTGGTAGAAGAGGATGTAGGCCCCCCGGGTGCACACCTCCCCCTCTGGCACCAGGTCCACACTGCTGTCATCATAGCTGTACCACTGGCCATCCACTGAGTTCCTGCAGTACGCTGCGGAGCGGGAGCACACACACAGGGACACACACACAGGAACACACACACACACAGGGGCACACACACAGACAGGACACACACAGGGACACACACACAGGGACACACACACACAGGGACACACACACAGACAGGACACACACACACAGGGACACACACACAGACAGGACACACACAGGGACACACACACAGGAACACACACACACACAGGGGCACACACACAGACAGGACACACACAGGGACACACACACAGGAACACACACACACACAGGGGCACACACACAGACAGGACACACACAGGGACACACACACAGACAGGACACACACACACAGGGACACACACACAGACAGGACACACACACACAGGGACACACACACAGACAGGACACACACAGGGACACACACACAGGAACACACACACACACAGGGGCACACACACAGACAGGACACACACAGGGACACACACACAGGAACACACACACACACAGGGACACACACACAGACAGGACACACACACACAGGGACACACACACAGACAGGACACACACACACACACAGGGACACACACACAGACAGGACACACACAGGGACACACACACAGACAGGACACACACACACAGGGACACACACACAGACAGGACACACACACACAGGGACACACACACAGACAGGACACACACAGGGACACACACACAGACAGGACACACACACACAGGGACACACACACAGACAGGACACACACACACACACAGGGACACACACACAGACAGGACACACACAGGGACACACACACAGACAGGACACACACAGGGACACACACACAGACAGGACACACACACAGGGACACACACACAGACAGGACACACACACAGGGACACACACACACACAGACAGGACATACACAGGGACACACACACAGACAGGACACACACAGGGACACACACACAGACAGGACACACACACAGGGACACACACACAGACAGGACACACACACAGGGACACACACACACACACAGACAGGACATACACAGGGACACACACACACACAGAAGACACACACTCACAGACAGGACCCACACACACACCACACAGACAGACAGGACACTTCGGTCAAGCAATCAACTAGCAACCAATTAACCAATCACTGGCCCCACACTAAACCAGCCCCGCCCCCTCACCTGTGTAGTGTCCTCCATGCATGCCTCCATGGTGATTACACACGGCGTACAGATCGTACAGGTAGTCCGGAGGCAGGCCCATCTCTGGGGGCTGGGGGCCCCCGCTGGGGGTCTGCTTCCAGGCTGGGACGGGCCAGGGCCCCAGGTTCCTCACACTCTGGCTCCTCTTCACCACGTGGGGGGCCATGTCCAGCCCGGCCAGGGGGAAGCGCACCAGGGTGGACAGCTTGTTGCGTCGCTCGCCCACCTGCCGGAAGCGCTTGAGGTGGAGGATGAGGATGTCGGGCAGAGTCCACAGGCTCATCTTCACCATGCCCTGCTGGGGCTGCTTGCAGTGAGGGCAGTTCCACGCGTCATCTGGCTCCAACTAGTGGTAAAAGGAGGGAGGTGCAGGGGAAAAGTTTACATTTAGTCATTTTGCTGACGCTCTTATCCAGAGTGACTTACAGTGAATAACCACCATTAATTCTGTGAAAATTATAAGGTGCACCGTGTTCTGTATTATATAATGACTGTGAATGTATGACTGTGTGTTTGTTTATGGTAATGTCTTCGGTATATTGTTATTTTAGTCATTACAATTACATTTTTTACAATTATAAATAAAGATCAATCTATCTACAGTATTTATCTATATATCTATTTACAGTATCGATCTATCTACAGTATCTATCTATCTATCTATCTACAGTATCTATCTATCTACAGTATGTATCTATCTACAGTATCTATCTACTACAGTA
The DNA here is from genome assembly GCA_030340685.1 of Protosalanx chinensis. NCBI lineage: Eukaryota > Metazoa > Chordata > Actinopteri > Osmeriformes > Salangidae > Protosalanx > Protosalanx chinensis. The sequence continues at coordinate 3,337,207 of CM059342.1, read as the reverse complement.
TCGATCTACAGTATCTATCTATCTATCTACAGTATCTCTGTATCTACAGTATCTCTGTATCTACAGTATCTATGTATCTACAGTATCTCTGTATCTACAGTATCTATGTATCTACAGTATCTATGTATCTACAGTATCTCTGTATCTACAGTATCTATGTATCTACAGTATCTCTGTATCTACAGTATCTCTGTATCTACAGTATCTATGTATCTACAGTATCTCTGTATCTACAGTATCTCTGTATCTACAGTATCTATGTATCTACAGTATCTCTGTATCTACAGTATCTCTGTATCTACAGTATCTCTGTATCTACAGTATCTATGTATCTACAGTATCTCTGTATCTACAGTATCTCTGTATCTACAGTATCTCTGTATCTACAGCATCTATGTATCTACAGTATCTCTGTATCTACAGTATCTCTGTATCTACAGTATCTCTGTATCTACAGTATCTATGTATCTACAGTATCTCTGTATCTACAGTATCTCTGTATCTACAGTATCTCTGTATCTACAGTATCTATGTATCTACAGTATCTCTGTATCTACAGTATCTCTGTATCTACAGTATCTCTGTATCTACAGTATCTATGTATCTACAGTATCTCTGTATCTACAGTATCTCTGTATCTACAGTATCTCTGTATCTACAGTATCTCTGTATCTACAGTATCTCTGTATGTCTGTAGATGTCTGCTAAGCGGATGGTCACCTGCTCCTCCTTGGTGTACAGCTGGAAGCAGTCATCCAGAGAGCAGCTGTGCTGCTGCAGATGTTGCTGCTGCAGAATCCTGACGCTGTCTGCATCCTTCACTACCTCCTCCTGGATGTTCCCAAACAGGCTGAGGAGACACACACACACATCCACACACACATCAACACACACATCGACACACACACAAACACACCTCAACACACACACACACACACATCAACACACATCAACACACACATCAACACACCCACACACACATCAACACACACACACACATCAACACACACATCGACACACACATCGACACACAGCCAAACACACCTCAACACACACACACACACACACATCAACACACATCAACACACACATCAACACACCCAAACACACATCAACACGCACGACACACATCAACACACACATCGACACACACATCGACACACAGCCAAACACACCTCAACACACACACACACACACACACACATCATCAACACACATCAACACACACAATCAACACACCCACACACACATCACACACACACACACATCAACACACACACACAGACATCAACACACACATCAACACACACACATCAACACACACACACACAAACAAACTCCTACACCTTTGTCAGTGTAATGAATGCAAATGGTGTGTGTGTGTGTGTGTGTGTGGAACTCTCACCATTCTTTAACCTTGTTGTCACCATTCGATGACGAGTTTCACATGACTGGACCAGTGAACTTCAACGCTCTGCAAACACACACACACACACACACAGCCTGCTTCAGACACTGCAAATACACACACACACAGCCTGCTTCAGACACTGCAAACACACACACACACACACACACAGTCTGCTTCAGACACTGCAAACACACACACACAGCCTGCTTCAGACACTGCAAATACACACACACACAGCCTGCTTCAGACACTGCAAATACACACACACACAGCCTGCTTCAGACACTGCAAATACACACACACACAGCCTGCTTCAGACACTGCAAACACACACACACACACACAGCCTGCTTCAGACACTGCAAACACACACACACACACACACAGTCTGCTACAGACACTGCAAACACACACACACAGCCTGCTTCAGACACTGCAAACACACACACACAGTCTGCTTCAGACACTGCAAACACACACACACACACACACACACACAGCCTGCTTCAGACACTGCAAACACACACACACACACACACAGCCTGCTTCAGACACTGCAAACACACACACACAGTCTGCTACAGACACTGCAAACACACACACACAGCCTGCTTCAGACACTGCAAACACACACACACACACTCACACACACACTCACATACACACACACACACTCACACACCAAGAGAACAGGGTCCATCCCTGGATCCCTGCCCTCCCTGTATCTGACGTCTTAGCGACCAGGCCTTAAGTGCGGTACAACACTTCACAAATTCAAACGTGCGGTCGTTTGTTCTTCACGTGAAGTGATTAACGACTCTTGCCAACGCATTAGGAGAAGCTGTTATCGTGAGGTCTGTGTCAAACACGTACCCCTTTTCTGTCAATATCTGTTAAACTGATGATCAGGAAGGTTTCAAGCATATTTCATGCTGTCTGTGGGCTCAATTTGATCCATTACAACCCGTCATTGAATTAGGTCCTTGGACTGCTGCCCAGATGAGCAGTTCCGGAACGTTCCACTAGATGTCAGGGTTCCATAAGAAATACACTTCTGCCGCAGGTAAAGCAAGCCATCCGTCTACGTGCAGTTTGTAGGTAAGGAGTACGTCAAACAAAGATATGGAATATATAACGACAACTCCATCCAGTCTCTGTTTCCTTGGCAATATAAAGCGGGTTTCGAGAAGTCGGCTTTCAAGATCTGCATCTCTCTTCATCTTAGACTCCCGCAACACGGAGGGTATCTCTGAAATCATGAGGGAGAGAGA